>JAUESF010000006.1:1856058-1868941 GCA_032274765.1 Malacoctenus tetranemus
ACACACACACACACACACACACACACACACACACACACACACACACACACACACACACACACACACACAGTGAACCACAGATTTGTGCTGCTGTGCAGATATTCAGGTTCACATGCGGGCAAGTTCACGATGTGTAGTCACGTCGAAACTCTTACCAGCAGGATTTTCCCAGCAATTTCGGCTCAAGCATATGTGCAATAAGGTTGGCTGAATGCTGTAAAACCACATTTGATAACAAAAGCCTCCATAACCACGATGACGCCTGTATTGGGTATCATTTGAGGGATAAGCTTCTTATCTTGCTTTTAGGCTCAGGGCATTGTCACACGCAGACTTCCTTAAACGAGGCAGAAAGAGGGCAGCGAGCAAACAAACGGTCCTCTCTTGTGGCTTTGCTTTTCAGCAGAGCATCGGCATGCACAGAGAGAGCAGCTTCTGCAGGAGGTTGAAATAGATCCTGTTACTGAATCTGAACATGCTCACGATAGCTGGAATCTGACAGGCTGATCATAATGTGCTCAGAGAAAGGAGCCTTCTAAAGTACTCAGTGTTCTGACAGTTGGAGAGACCCCTGGTTTATCTCCCGCAGAGACGTGAGAAAATAGCTCCAACATGAGATCATTAGCAGTTAGCCGGCGTAAACTGAGATACAATGATGTCACTCACATTGTGTTTGAGAACTGAATGGAATAAATAGGCTTTTATTGTCACTGTACTCATGCATTGAAATCTTGGCTGGCAACTCTCTCAAACAATCGTAAAAAATGTATTAAAAAAACAGCATCAACAATAATAATTATAATCACTCATCACTAAATAGGAAGGCAACAGTAATTGTTAAAGCCAACTTTTGTAATTCAGATGATAGGCAAAGAGATTTAGAGTGGATTTCCGATTGATAAAAATAGCTTACCTCTAAAACCACCACTTGTTGGTTTTTAACAAGCATCGTCTCATTTTAATGAGAATTATTAGTGCTTAAGTTGTCATTATGCTCACAGATCCCTCTAAACACCTGCTGGCTGAGTGTGTTTTGTTTGGCTTGTTAACAAGCCGAGGTCTGTGTGTAAACTGAAGGCGTTTCCCTCTTTCTAACAAAATATCATCTCGGTGTTCACGGTGACATAAATAAAACGAACTGTTGGACATGAAAACGGCTTGTTGACAGGAAAGGTCTGAAGGAGAAGCAGTACGAGTGATGTGCTGCAGCAGAAACACATGAGACGGAGCACTGCTGGACGCATCTTCTGTCAGATGCACGCCAAGGTCAGCACACACTGGAATGACTTTGCTCTGGTTCATAACTTATTTATACAAGCCCCTCACTGTGTGTGTGGGGGGGCTTGTATAAATCAACGAACAAAAGGAATGTGTGTTGGTAGTTGTCAGTGATGGAAACAAGAAAGAAAAAAGTGCAACATTGATGCCGTTTCAGTGAGAACTTAGGTTGTTGGTTTTGCGAGACTGCAGCCTCATTAAAATACTCACATTTGGCCACAACATTGATTCGAGCCAGTCAGAAGGGAGTGAAGTGTCGTGTAAGCAGGCGAACATCACAGGACCAGTGTTGGCTCCAGCTCATCAGATCGTTGTGACGGGCCGTCTCAGCTCCGACACAGACAGACACGGCGTTTTGGCCGTTTGCTTCTCTGGTCTACCTGTGTTTTGGAACGTGTTGCTCGGTGAACATGCGTGTGTGTGTTTTCAGAAGTGTTGGACTGCGTTCGAAAGGTGTGAAAGCAGACAGATGGTCTGTGAAAGTGCTGTAAATTCCAGACCAATTTCTCATATGGAGAGGGGGAGAGTTGAAGGTTGAAAATGGTGTTGTTAGCCCACTGAAGAGACTCCTTCCATTTCCTCTCCTCTGCTGCTAACTAATTAGTTCTCGGTGGCCTGAAATGGATTTCCATGCCATTCACTTTGACTGGCACATGTTGCAGTGCTGTTTATTTTCGCCTCACATCTGCCTGCCTCAGCCTGAAAATGCACCACGAGTTAGGTCCAGGTTGAAATTCACTTGACTCTATAAAACCTGCTCGCAATACAGTTAATTTTTCCCTTTTCTTAGTGAACTGGAGACAGAGAATTATCACGTTCTGCTGTTTTATGGTGTCTCTATAGGCTGTGGAAGCATTCAGAGCATTCAGGGTGAGCACAAAGCCACAAAGCAGCTTCCCTAAATGTATTCACCACTTAAAAATCCCTTTACAACGCTTCATCATGGCCTTCTGTTGTCAAAGACAGTTCACCATCTGCAGGGAAGAATGGCTCACATGCTGCTGCGGATGTCCTCACAGTGCATGTAAATGCTGGTGAAGCACTTCAAACTAAGTATTTGATTACCCCTGAGGGCTGCACTGACCTTGGCCCAAAAGGACAGGCTAACAGCAGAGAGAGCACCCGTATTTCATCAGCCAGTTTGTTTAGTATGCCACAAGTGGTTTCATCCCTGTGTTCGGTCGTGTAGTGCTACAGATGGGGACCTCTTTGTGCCTGAGTGGCACAAAGAAATCATCTCTGATATGAAGCAGTGTTGAGATCACTGGTGCTCTGCTTTGGATGTCAGGAAAAAACGGCAATCCTGCTCAGAGAGTTCACGTCCCACTAAAAGTAGAGGGCAATTTACCAGTGTGCCTTTTTTCTAAGTGGGCCCATTTTCAAATTTTAGGGAGATAATGTCGCCACTTAAGTCAACTTTCGGTCTGTAAATTGAGGGTTATTTTTATAGGACTATAATTATATTTACATCTCAATGTGCTGTCTGTGTCTTTAGAAAGGAGCTTTTCTAACATACATGGGAGCCTCTGTTTGACCCAATAGCTGCAGCTTGTTGTTCTCATCAAATGTCACATTTTAGTTTTCATGCAGGAAACAGATGAGTTTGTACTTTGCTAAGGTAACACAGAGCAACGTTCTTTCATTAGTTTGCCCAGTTCTGCTCATTTGCTCTGAGTAGCTGATGCACTTCTGTGTTTGTCCTTCCAGGCTACAGACACTGGCAACACAGTGTTTTTCTATCTCAAAAGTTTTTCGATGTAAGCATCTTTTATGTCTGTAAATGATCTAAATTGCTTTCAGAGTGTATGGTCATCTTTAAATAACTGGTAGTCATGTGTAAACAAAGCGGTGTGTTCCTGTGAAGCAGCGGTTTGTGATGCAGCTCAGAGCGCGTGCTAATAGGAGGAAATCAATAAGGTCAGACTAATGATCGGTGATGCATTTGAGTGTAAATCCAAAGCTTACACACTTTCATCCAGTTGAAATGTCCCCTTTCAAATGGAGGCGGACCTCTCAGTTGAAGTGAACCATCCCCGGTTAGTGCACTCAGAGCATGTTTCTGGATTGTGGCTCTCTGCTTGGAGCTGTCACAGATGAGGCGGTAATGATCACTTGCATGAATTTCTCCCTGCTGGATTTCACTTCACAGATGCCAATGCCGCTCTCGTGAGTGGGATGTGTAGAAAATGCCGTCAGTGCCCAATAAACTCGGCTTCTTTTTGTGGAACTGTTGGACAAACACTTTATTATGTGCTCATAAATTCAGGAGCTTGTCAGTTAAAGTGGAAACAGAGGCTCGTGAGCGGAGTAACAGACTGACTCACGCTCGCTCCTAATGTCTCTGGTGCACTCTCACCACAAAAGATGGGCATATTATTATCAGCCTTAGATCACCAGATGCTGGCAATAAATGGTTTAATTGCCTGTTTCTGTGTCCCTCAGTACCTCCGCTGCTTCAGCTGCTCCCGTTGCATCTGGCTCGCAGTCAGACAGGTGCTAATATCTACCTTTTTACACCCGTGCAGGAACGACCTGTGATAACGCTGATTTAACAGATTAGATGAGGTTTTGGTTGGATTGTTGGAGAGTGATGCCTAACTGTGGCCATGGTTTGCAAAGGGATTCGCCGAGAGCTCGTCTGTACACTGATTCACAATAAGAGCCTGCACTTTATGTTTGACAGAGTTGCTAAACGAAAGCTGAGGCATAATGAGAGTTGCACAGTGAAGCTCTAAAATACCTGAATGCATCTTGTTCAGAATAGAATTTAATTAAAGTAACTAAACAAGGTTAATGAGGAGAGAACACTGAAAGGCACAACTTCCTTGTGCAGGTTTTTAGGTTCACCAGCTTAAAGAGACGATTACCAGAGACGGGCGGCGTTGATGTGTACATTATACATTCAGTGTAATGTGTCAACACATGAAAACCAAGTAAACAGGAAATTATTCTCTCATTTCTTGCTCAGTTTAGCACCTTTTCTACTTGATTTATTAATACATTTAAATGTTGCGTTGTTATATCAGGACAGAACCAATCACATTTGTCTCCAGAGGTTCAAAGCAGCTTTCTTATGCTGTGATGGCATCAAGCCTCCCTGAGATCAGCCGTTTGAGGTTGTTGCCTGCCTTCAGCTTCAGTGAAAAGAAACAGTCCTGTTGTTAGTCCTTTATCAGGCCTTGCTCATTGACAGTATTTTAAGTTTTTATTTTTGAGTGCATCAGAGAATTTAGTGAACTACTTTTTCCTTTTTTTTTTTTTTTTTTTTTTTTACAGCTTTTTGATGATTTATTGCACTTTAAATTGTCTGTAATAACAGTTTACCGTGGAGGATATCTTGCCAGCTATATTACAATCACTACAGTTTTTTTGCAGCTTTTTTTCTTGTGTCGGTTCATTGATGGTTGAATCAGTTTGGCCGCTCAAGTGGTAAAAGCTGTTGTACTTGAAGTTGTTGAGTAGAGAAAATATCGTTAAATTTGATAATTGCTTATTTTCATTTTAATGACACAAACTGTCCAAAAATATCAAATCCTGGAACGACAGTAGAGAGAATGTGCAGCAAGAAAGTAGCTGCTGAGGTCTGGAAGTCTATCTTGGCTCTTCCCCAATGTGTATTTCCTGGCACTGTCGCACTCCTCCATTGTAGGAATGGTAGGCTTTCACTGGGTTTCTAATTACCAGTGGAGGGGCAAGTCTGCAGCCTCTTGTTACACTGCTAGCTTTAATGTCCATGGGCTATAAATAGTGCAGGTGTCGGCTCCGTGGTGAGCAGCAGCCTGCGCTCCGTCTTCTATGAGGCAGGAAATAGAGCTCTGCATGCACATCCACCACAGACTTGTATTGATTCAAGCTAATGTTAACTGAGAGGAGCAAGGCTGTGTTTGTGCTGCGCTGGTTTCTTATGGAAATGACTTTAATGCAGGGAGGAAATGAGATGGAGCACTTTAAAATGACACTTGAATTAACCATCAGATTGGAAAATGCAACACTGAGAGTTTAAAGGTAGCCCTGTCACATTTAAAGCTAACTCGATTAATGAGTGTTTTAGGACATAAAAAGCCTGATCACAAAGAAAACAAATGGCAGAAGTAGCGTTCCCCTGGTGAGGATAGGAGGCAGAGAAAAAGGTGAGGTGGAACGATAAGTCCCTTCTAGTTCCTGTCCATGCAACTCATCCACTCAATCACTACTTTATGATGTTTTCATCAATAATTTGAGCCACACGAGTTTCCAGAGTGACCTCGGATAGCATGTACCCATCACCGTCATCTTCAGGCTGCGCTGCACTTTTCAGACATCAGAGTTCATCTGAGGAAAGCTTCCTGTTCGCTGTGGGCCGGGGCAACAAGTTCTCCGATACATAACGAAGGACTGAGTGTGAGCATCAGTGCAATTTAATGATCCTCTTTCTGTACCCAGTTGCTAAGCAACCCGTACCATTCTGTCTGAAGCCATGGCGTCCCAAAAGAAACATCACGTCATTGGTCTGGAGAGCTGAGGAATGAAAGCAGGGAGTGCCGAGCTGCAGGGGTGATCCCTCAGCCGGTCCTCTGCACGAGGACTCTCTCAAGGTTCCCACATGCTGTTTCCAACTGCATCTCTGTTTGCATTAACCTGAAGGATGAATGTAACCAAAGATGTGATAATGTGATGGCAGTTAATGGCCTGAATCCTGTCGGTCTGAGCACGTAAACGTGACTGGTACAGTAGAAAAGACCGGAGCCCATCGGGTGATCCTGCTGCGCTCGTCTACCAGGCATTTATTGGCTGCAGAGCCCATGGAGGAGTCCTCTTTTGTTCATGTGCCATTAAGGGAATGCCAATCTCGTGGAGAAAAAAGGAGGAAATTAAACCAATTGCTGCAAGTTACTTTGTGTGAAAACCACAGTTTTCAGAGCCTGACAGCAGTCAGGAATTGGCAGCGAGCAGGAGAGATGTACACTCAGGACAGGAAGGCTTCAGCATCCCCACTCCTCCCTCCCTGCCTCCTCTTCCCTCCCTCAAGTCAATTTTCTGCTGTGAATCATAGAGGTGGAGGGGAAAGAGAGAAATGTGAGGGAGTGAGAGCTGTTGCTACAAAGACACAGCTTGAGTGAAATCAAGCATTTCTGTTTCCCTTTTCCCCAAATCCCACGAGAAGGCTGTTTTTCCTTCTGCGGCTGTTGTTCTGGCTCCAACAGGCACTGAAAACATTCGTTCCAAACAACAATGGATAACAAATGGACTTGATAAACGTCGGAGAGGACTGAAGTACTACTTTTACAGACTGTGGAGGCCACACTTGATGATATCTGTCATTCATCAGATCTGTGTTCAACATCATTTCTCTGACACTGATCTGAGACATCTGTGGTGTTCACACAGCATCTCACTGATTAATTATGCAGATAAAATGAATCAGCTGCTTCCACTCCCTTCAAAAGCTGTGATGAGTGTTTACAAACGCTTTTACTTGCATCAACATCCTGCTTTTACTCTGGACTAAGCGTCTCCTGAGCCAAAGCAGCATCAATCTGGCAGATTAACACAACACTGCAGCATGGGCTGTTTACATTGTTGTGACCTACAAACAGGATTCTTTTCACAACTGTGATGATATGAAACGATGAAATAGATGAATTTACAGTAACGAGAAGTTTAACATCAGACAGCGTCATTACTGATCAGTGGTTGTCAGCTCATTAGTTTAATAAAGTTTTAAACATTGAGTTTGTATAACTGTGATTATACACAAGCTGTCTGGATTGATGAGTTTTTAATCGTTGTTGAATTAATCGTCCAGAACTGCACAGTAGGTGAGAACTTCTGTCCCTTTTCTCCAAGATACTTAAACATTCAATGCCTTGCTACCAACTTAACGACATCATGTGTATAGGTGACTGTGGTTATGGTAAACATATGTTAATTTGTAATGGGTGAACCTTTTTTGGTACCGAGCTGCCTCATGAAGATGAAGTTAAAGGGCAATAGACAAAAGCTTGACCACGGTCTTGGGACAAGATTGCTGTACAGTATAAAACCAAACCAAAAGTTACATTCTGGTTTCCTTCTCGCATTACTGCATATTGTCAGTGTTATCCACCGACTGAGTGTTAGGAATGCTTTAGAAAACTGTAGCATGAATTCATTAACCCTGCTTTTTACACTCATGGCTTTCGTACAAAAAATACATTGTTCAACATACATACATATATATACATTGTCATCACAGAAGGGAAAACGCAGGACTTCACCGAGCTGTTGTTTGTTGTCTCTCCACCATCTGTGCCTAATAATGCAGCTCTGGTGGAACTGCCTGGTTCAGCCTCAAGTGGTGCCTGCAGCATTTCTCTGCTCACAGGAATCCAAGAACCTCCAGCAAGAGGACGAAAGTGCAGTTTAGGAGGAAAAACTGAGCCTGTGAAGCACTTATTTCTGTCTGCATGTTGCTGTGAGCATGCAGCAACACATAAATGGGCAGCAAAATCTGCTAAAAGGCAAACACCTTGAAGTTATACTAGCATCTTGCTGGTATATATTGAAGCTTTTTTTCCCCAGACTTGATTTCACATGGCGTTTAAAGCTGAGATGATGACATTAATTGCATTGTAAGTGGTGCAATGATGACTGTCTCTGACCAGACATTGAGACATTGAGTCCTCATTCAAAGCAGGCTCAGTCCAGGTAATAATACACATTCTGAGGTTGCTGCCAGCCTCCCAGCACGCCTGGTATCATTACGTGCAGCCATCATTTGGTCATGAAAGCCTCTTGCTTCCTGCCAGCAGCTCTTCATCATCTTCATCCCTGCGCCCAAGACCCCCGGTCTCCCTTTAAGAAAAGGTTTCACGAGGTTTTTAAGTGATTCTCTCAGGTTCAGCTTTTGCACAAATCTCATCACCATGTGACAAAGCTTGTCAATTTATAGTGTGCAGTAAACAGGCAGCGCTGTGTGGAGTATTTGTGTGTTCCAGACATGGGGAGGATGCCAGTGCTGCTGACTGGCTGCTAAATTGGGTTGCAGCCTTGGAACAAAACGCTCATTTCTTAAACATGTTTGCATGTCGATGGAATGGTGAGATTTAGTATGCTGTTGCATATGTTTCTTTTGGTGATGCACCAGACCTGGCAGTGTTTTGCTCAGAGATGTGCTTTTATGCCGTCGCCAGCTGATGTGTGTTTATACACATTAGTACAAAATGGATTGCTATAAGTGGTCGATTGAGCTTTACTTAAATTTGTAGTTATTTCAGTTTAATTGATTGACTTTGAAGCACATCTGCTTTCATACGTTATCTGCTATCACCTCGGGGACAAGAACATTTTAAGCGGCGTGTAAATGTTGATATTTGATGCAGCTGAGCGTATCGCTGAGAGGCTGCAGTGCAGAGGGTTTGCTGTGTTTTCAGGATGTGCTTCTGTGTCTAAGCACAGGTTCATTTAGGCCTCTGCAGGCTTGCTAAGTTTACTCCCCAAACAAAAATAGCTCTGCACACATCCAAGGAGATTCACATCATGCATGTTGCACAGCGGAGCCGAAGGCACATTTAATGGTGTGGAATTTATCCCTCGTACCAAGACACTCCTGTAGCATTGGCAGCTGCTCCACTCAGCTCCTGCACACACAAACACAAGTTCACAAAATCGTTGATGCAAATAAAAAACAAAAGACTTACAGAACCTAAAAATATAAAAAGCGTTTGCATAAACCAAAATGTATTGTTTATGGGTTGATTCCAAGTTCAGGTTTCCTCGTTGAAGCGCTGAGAACCAAACAAACTGAAAGAGAGCATCTCCAGAGAGCTCACCATGAGGAGCACTTTGGGTTCAGTGCTTTGCTGAAGGACAGCTTGGCTGTTTGACAGGGCAGGAAGGGGGATCGAACTCCCAACCATTGGATTGGACAATGACCTTCTTTGCTAACTGAGCTTCAGCTGCTCGTCAATACAGATCAATGTTAAACTCCATGAATGGTCACTGTGACAGCTTTTTTTCTTCTTTGCCTTGGTTTCAGCCAATCACAGCCTTGTATTCAGATGTGTGTGCTTGCATGCCTGTGTGTGTTAAAAGCGTGATGTTCAGTTATGTGTTCTCTGATTAACACAGTTTCCACTGCTGGTGTGGCTGTTTCTCACCGTACGCAGCCACCAAATGATTTTTCTCCCCAATAACTGAGTTGTCAATTGCAGACAGCTCAACAAATTGGGTGTGTTTTGTGTGGAGTGGATTGACTTTTGTAATAGTGAATGGCAGAATCCAATAAACGCTCTGGCCCTGTGCAGTCACCGTGAGCTGTCCCTCTGCCTGTTTAAGCGAACGGTTCATTTGCCTTTACATCTGTCAGCAATTAGGTGTAATTATTTAAGCCGACGCAGGCTGCTTCAAAGAGTGAAATCCATCCCACAATGCTGCTTGGCCTTGGATTGTTTTCAGCCCAGCATTGTTTTCTTTCTTGTTGTTTGTTCTCGTTTCACGAGCGCGGTCTGCACTTCATCTTGTTTCACAGTATGCTTTGCTTATTCAGGTTGTCACCGCACGGCTCGTGTGCCTGTGTTGCTTTTTTTTTTCTTCCTTTTTGTCTGCCGTTATACTCGGAATCATGTTGTCCATATTCATCTGAACACAACCTCTGACCTGCCAGCTGAAGTCTGCGTCTGGAACAATTTTCACTCACATGCTTGCACACATAAACACCCCGGTGCTGTTTTTCAGCAACAGAAACCCAGTTGGTTCACATGTTGGTGCACCTATTACGGGGCCACGCTGCTTGCTCTGCTTACTCAGTGATTAGCATGAAAAAAAGCCAGGCTGACAGGCTGTGTCTGCGCCTCATGTTTATTTAATAGGAGGTATGGTGTCGCTTCTTATGGCTCATACTGAACATGTTTGTTTTTTATTAAGCTCCGTGCTCTGCTGGCATCTCTGCAGAAAGCATGTTGAAATGCAAACTGGAAACATATGTATGTACACAAGTACACAGATGTATGGTGCAACATAAATGCAAATGCATCGGGATGCTGATCGGTTGATCTTGGCAACGTTTGCTTACTTTTGCTATTTTAGATTCTATTTTGTAACTATTGTTGACAGCATAGGCACCTAAACTCTCCTGACTTCGCTCCAGTCTGCACCCTGTAGCATCCTCTGTGATTCTTAAAAAAACAAATCTCTGTTCTTCTAACAGCCAGACACAAACACAAGTGGGAAAATTCAATGTCACACACGCATCGCCTCACCTCGTGGTCTGTTTTTCACAAACCTATCTCACTAAAATGAAGAAAAAAAATCTGCGCAACAACGACATTATTGCCAGGAAATTGGCTCGCCGTCTTTGTGTGTTTGTTAGAAGTAGATACAGGTGCAATTTTCAAGTGGACAGGGTTTTGTCAGACCGCGCAATTGTTGCAAGAGTGCTACCAAGAGAGAGGAAGAAAAATACAGGTGAGCAAACATCCTGTCAGTGGTAATGTCTGTCAGGGGAATAATTTAGTGCAGCGCTGAAAAGCAGTGCGAGTGACAGTAAGCTGCTCCGTTCCGCCCCCTCCCACTGGCATCTGAATGCATCTCGGAATCATCTGTGCCTGAAAACCATCTGCAGTGTTTTTCCTTTCCTCTGTCCCCGCACCTACGTCGTTGCATGACATGGGAGGGAGGGGGGCAGAGCTTCAGGAACCTGGATGCATCAGCCCTCATCACATGACGGCTCAGTGTCGCATAAAGGCTTCTCCTTTCTGTACTCCTTTCACATCCATGCTAATGCCATTTTCCTCGTCTGAGTGACTCACTGGTAAAGTAGCAGAAGTCTTTGCATCTACATGTGTAGAGTTTCATCACCACTGATTTTACATTCCTGTCTTAACAGCACCTCACTGTTGCAATGCAAAGTGCACACACACCTGCGTCCCAGAGGGGCAAATGGATCAGATCAGAGTCTGAGGTTGGACATTATCATACAGGCTGTCGTTTTTGGGAAGGTTTTCATCTGGGTGCATCAGGAAGCTTGAAGACTCTGGGATAGCTGTGTGTTCACTGCTGAAATAGGAAGTGGATTTGATGGAATTTGAGTGCTTTCCTTGAAGTATTTGTACAGTTCAGGCAAAGCTTTTTCTCTGGGTTTTGAATTGAATCTCACAGTATGAGACACACCAAGTTCGAGTGAAGAATTGCAGTAAGAAAGTAGTTTGCACTCGCTCTGACAGCAGCCCTCAGACATGTCTTACAGAATGAAGTGAGTTAACCTTCCTAAACCCACACTTCAACAGTTCCACTTTTACACAATGGCTGCAATCAAAGTGAAATTAACTCATTCAAATATACAAGCGTAGAGATTCTGCTCGAGGCGGGTTTTTTTTTCTGAGCTTCGCACACTTTCATGGTAGACATGGCTGTGAATGTGAAGTAATTTTGGGGTCCTCTGCAGATTATAAAAAAGTGTACTGTACTGCTTTTATTCAATATAAAATCAGGAGTCAACAAGAGTGCCTGGTTCATTCACTCAGATATTAATAAAACATTTTGGTGTGAAACGTTGTCCTCTCCCCTTTAACTTTTAGTCTCTTTGCTTAAACTCAGGAGCTGAGCTGTAGGTCAGCTTGTTGGATCGACTGCTGAATATTTCAACCAGCATTCCTCCTTGGACTTGACTACTTTGGAAACCTTCATTCACACAACTTTTGTCTTGTTTTGTTTGGTAAAGACAAATAAAAGTAGGGTAGTTTGTGCTGCTCAGGACTGAACCTTTACTGGTGTGCCACATGCATGACCTGCAGGTTCAGTCAGACGACACACGCTGAAGTGCACGTGTATCCCCACAGTGTTGTCTGAGTGGTTGGGTATTCTTCCCATGTCTGGCCTCCCGCAGTGTATTTGTGCTGGTCGGCCACCTGTAGAAGCTGATGCCACCTCTGGCCAACCAGTCATCTGGAGCTGCAGCTGCTCTGTGGACCGACGCCCCCGGTGCTGCATCATCAACAGATTCTGTGCGTGTGCGTGCGCATGTGCGTGCGCGTGTGCGTGTTTATAGCTAGATTATAGCTCTCACATTTATGGATTCACAAATGGTTTAAAATTGTCTGTTTATGTTTACTGTTTGGTGTTGAACACGCATTTGACACTGAAGAAGAATACGGCTGTGTAAAGTGTTCTAAGTACGTGTACAAACGCGCCTCAGTGTTACGATTGAATCTACGTGTTCAAATTCAAATAAAAGATCCCCAATTAGAGCTTGAGAGCGGCCCGACTGTAATGAGGTGCTGAGCCAGTGATGACTGTACGTATGTACCTGGCTTACCTGCATTTGAACCAGTAAATTACACTTGAAGCAGTTCAGTCGCTCTAATCAAACCTGTAATTGGTTACATCACGGCAACCAGCAGCAGCGAATTATCCAGCAATTTGCTACACTCCACACTTAGAGCTTGCTTAATGCTATTTTACACCTACTGGAAATGGGATAATCAGGTCAAGGACTCCCCAAAGAATGAGACACAATTCACCGCTCAACTTAAGTAGGTAGCTGCACTGTTGTCCTGGAGTAGCCCACGAGGAGAGATTGTACTTATCAGTCTTTATTAGCATTCATTAGATCTCCAATTATTGTTTACTTTGTCGATTGTTGTGTAGA
>JAUESF010000006.1:1907403-1921760 GCA_032274765.1 Malacoctenus tetranemus
TAAGCCCAGATCACTCTGACCTCCTGCCGTTTATTGCTGTTTTGTTTTCTTGAAACATTGACCATTTTTAGTCTTTTCAAATATTTAAGAAATGTAAAATTGTCTTTCTCACTTGTTTCCCTATAAATTACACAAGTGAAGGCCACCAAGGGCTCCTGGCTTACCTCTACCTTTTTTCTTCACTTGTAATAACATCAGACAGGAATATTTATATGGAAGCAGAAAATTGTGTTAATTGGAGGTTTATTTGTGTGATGTCAGAGGTGGAACTTAAAAGTTGATACCGTTATTTATTCACTAATTTTCAGTTTTTTCGTTTTAATGGTCGGACAAAATGTTAAGGAAATTCTGTTTTCTTATCAGTGCAAACAGATGATATGGTCAGTGTTATTTAGTGAGCTCAGATACATCGATATAAAAATGAATAATAGATAATAATGAACAAAGAATATAAATTTTTACCTCTGTGCCCAAATGTAGAGTCATGTTTCTGTTTCCATCCTGGTGAAACTGTTGTGCTGTTTGTGGAGCTGGATCTGTGCATACGTTTGTGCATATGGGCTTTGTAAACTCTGGCTTTTTGGACAGCAGACGTGTGTCTGCGGTGGACTGGCAGCACTGAGCAGAGGTGTGTTGGGCAGTGCAGTGCAGGGCAGTGAACGCACCCTCTGGTTTCTGCTCAGAGGAGGACTCCCGGAGCTCATTAGCCCCCGTTAAATTCCCCCAGGAATGCCTGGTCCTGCCTGCCGTCTGCTGCGCGCTACGGAGCAGCTCTGGTTTCAGCCTGCTGGATGACTGGGCACAGAGATGGTTCCCATAGTTGAGCTGCCTGAGCTACATGGGCAGCCCCTGGTACCCTGGCTCAAAGAGCCCTCTGTTGTCTCGTGCACATGCTCCCGTGCAGGATAGGGTCGCCTCACGCACGCGCGCACGGGGAGGCAGACCTGGCAATGTGAGCTGTGGGAATGTCACAGATTTATGGAGGGATGGATCACATGCCGCAGCCTGCTGGAGAGCAAAGCCGAACAATTGTTTTTTTGTCTGAATGTAAACTTGTGTAACTGTCTGGCAATACCAGTCCGTGCTGGCATGGGCCAAAAAAACAATCCTATGCTTTTCTTTCTGCCGCCTCCCCCTGAGCAGGCTTGGCTTCAAATCTGGCCAACTTGGCCAGCGCTACGGAACATAGACAAACTCAGACCCATTCCCACATCCAAATGCATAATGTCTCGATCGTTATTTTCTGTCAGGGCGATGGGAAAAGTCTGTTTATTATACACCATTGTGGTGCTGCAAATGGCCAACTGTTCTGCAGTACGACCAACTCGCTCGCTCTCCTTTCAGAGAAGCCACTGTAGTTCCTGTCCTGGTGGATTTCCTCCTCCTTTTCTCCTGAAACTTTTACCCAGTGAGGTGGGGGTGTGAGGGAGAGTGGGCCAGAGGAGAGTGCATATCAAAGCGAAGCAGCCATCTGTCAGCACAGGCAGCAAACAGCTGGTGGAGGAGATGCAAGATGTCTGAACAAAGACTGACAAGATGGAAGATGACAGGAAACAGATTTCCCTCCCTTTTTACCCCTCCTGCAAGAGGAGAGGTTGACCATCGGAGTGCTGTGATGTCTTGCAGTCTCCAGATGCTGGCTCTCCTCTACTCCCTTGTAATCTTCTTATCTTCTTCTCCCCTCTTCTCTCCACTTCTCTCCTTCTCTCCCTTCTCTCCTCCTGTTTGACTCAGTTCTGAGCAGACTCTTCAGTCTGCTGCCTTGCTGCTTAATTTGGTAATTTGCATTTCTGTTGCGCTCAACAAGAGCAGAAAATGTCTCCTCTTCTGCATGTCGGCGAACGCAAAATTAAACAATTTCCACTGAAATTATCATGCGGAACTGAATACATGATGTGCATTAAATACACTAATTATAAGAGCGTTTGCTCAGTGTTGAAGTTTCTCTTTTAGAAAGGGGTTTTTGTTAGACCTAAATATTACATTCTGTGAATTATTTAGCTTTTGTAATTGACCTGCTGGAGCTTAAGTAGATACACATCTCTCCGCTCATTTGCTCAGATAAATGAAGCGGTGTGAGTCGTGTTAAGTAAATTTTTAGGAAATGAGCACGGGGCCTTGTGTTAATTAGTGTTGCGGCGTAAGCCTCGTTACATCAGGTCCTCTCCTCTCCCTACTTAGCACAGTCTATTCCCCTTTGTGCCTTTATCCCCCTGCACTGTTAATTTGAACAGAAATGCAGTCTGTTCTAAATAGAGCAGTGGTACACACTCGCTGCAATCATTAAGCCCATTTTCTGCCAGCTTAGAGCGGCTGAAATGCCTGTAATGGAGGCAAAGTGAGCGAGTTTTCGCCTGTTCTCTCGATGCACGGTGTGATGTGTGACATTAGCCGGTGTAATACAGTAATGGCCCTAATTGTCTAATCACTTTAATATGTGGCTGTTGCTCTTGGACATGACAAGGGCAAAGTGAGCTAATAAACAGTGATTACTGTCACTTGAAATCAGTACACGGGGGATGGAGGAAATGTGAGCTGCAGGAGGGAGACAGTTTCACTCCCCCGTTTGCCCCCTCTCCCCCGCCTTTCTTGCGCTTGACAGACAGGGGAAGCGTGGTGGTGGTGAAAGGTCAGCTTGTGGTTACAAGTGATGGAATGACAGAGTGAGAGGCATAAAAGAGAGACAAACAGAGAGAAAGAGCTGTCATCTCCAGATCTCGTCCCGTCGGTTGCTCAGATTGACAAGCTGCCAGCACGGCCAGCTCATACTCTGCGGAACAAAGAATAGACAAGGCAGAGCATTCACTCTCCCCAACCATCTGCCTCTTCCTGCTCCTCTGCTGTATATTCGCTCTCAGAAATGGGATTTGATGTTGAAGTAGAGGCTGTGAAAATGTGTGTTCCTGCAGATCCTAGCCCTGTGTACTCGCTGTGACCACCCATGCCCTGCAGGGAAATGCACAGAGTCACTATGAGGTGCGAGAAAAATTTCTATGAGGTGTTTTGGACTTGTGAACGTTCATCAGAGGGAGGGGGGGTCGTTCACATCCACACGTAGCATCAGTTCTACCAATGTAGAACCGAAAAAGAGACGGCATTGTTACGAGGGCGTAGCCATCGGCACTGTCTGCCCTCATTTTACAGGACAGGAGTTTGTGTCCTCGGGAAAAATAATTTACTTCAACCAGTGGGAACAGGCCACAAAACCCTGCAGAGGATAACCCTGGTGAACTCCAGCCCCTCTGAAAACGTGGGACTTAATTTAACCAGATAATCCCGGTCCGAGCTGTGTGCTGTGTACGCAAACTCAACTCTGAAGGCACACTGAGCAGAAGTTGTGAAACATCGGTACAAAACACAAAGCACATTGTGTTAACTCCAACCAGCATGGGGAGGACAAGATTTTGAAATCACGTCCAATTGTGTTTGGTTCAAACATGGATGTAAAAACAGGAACCCACAGACCACATAAGTTCAGGACTGGACGAATCTCTGTGTGTTATAAACAAGTTCGGTGAAGGGAATATTGTCGCCGACCGGTGTTGGCTAACCGAGCAGCCCGGTTCTCTCCTGCATGATGTAAATGTAACTGGTGGATGGATGTTTCCACTGACTGACATCGCATTTGCATTACCCATTAAGTGGTGCTCTGAATAAAGCTGCCCAGTTATAGCAGCTATATTTATCTCCTATTCTATGGCTTTAATTGAGCTCAAATGTATCATGTGATCCAATATCTGTTTTTAAGTACCAGCACTGCTCTCCTAATCTACCTGCAAGGTGCTAAAAATAGGCTCCAATCGATACGGATCTTCTCCCTCCTGCTATTGTTCTCTAATGAGTCAGTGCATGCATAGGAACAGCCATGATAAATCAGACCAGTCTATAAGATAATTGCCTCTTCACCATTATGGTTCATAACGGAGGCACTTAAAAATTATTATCTGTGGTTAATTTTTTATGCTGGGAAAAGACCAATTATCACATTGCTGTAATGTCTCTGTAGCGTTGTTCAGACGGGAGCTCAGTCGTGCTGGATTGTGGTTATTTTCTCCTGTCAGAGTCTCACGGTCACCTGCAGCTGCTTCTTTTATTCACACAGAGACTGGCAGAATATTTTGGGAGCAACCGAAACACAAATGTGATGCAAAGTTCAAACTAAAGCTCATTAATGTGCTGGATCTTCAGGTTACGGATGTAGACGTGCCAATTTTTTTCTACATCCTCCAGCCTTTCTTTGTTGTCTATCAGGCCAACAGGACTGAGAAACCACCGGCTGAAAACTTTTTGTTTGTGCCATGTGTGATGAGCGTATTTGTTTGTTTTCAGTCAATGTTTTCTCCACCGTCTCCAGGCTGTGAGGCCCTTATTTCACTGGTCCCCGGAGACCAGTTAACCCCTCGTTTCCTCCCCAGAGCCTCCAGCCAGGACCACAGCGGTTGTGTGTGCGTAGACGTGCGCGAGCCCTGGCTGTATCTTCTGTGGAGCAGACTCTGTCTACAGTAGTGGGGCACTCTGATAGCCTCCATTCATTATTCAGCTTCACTCCAGCTGCACCACACCCCCGAGCAGCACAGAAATAAAACAAGGTTAAGATTTGGCATGAAATGTGTCTCTGCGGATCAAGTGGTGGGGGAGGGTGGGCTGGAGGTTTGGGGGACGGGGGGGAGGTATGGGCCTTTATCTGTGCACCATCTTTTATTAATTGCCCTGGTGCTTAGACTGCTAGTTTCTCCGTGATCATTAATGCATGCACGGAATAACGTATTTACATGTTCTCATGCATTATGCATGGGCAGGGAGGAGGCTACAGTGTTGTGGAGGACCCTCTGCCCACAGGTCCTATGTTTTCTTTGGGTGTGTGCGTGCCTGTCTTCGTGTACGTCTGTGTGTGCGAGCTGATTTGCATTCAGCCATGCTGTGCAAGCCGCTCGCCACCAGGCCCTGCTGCCGCTCCAGGAAAGTGATGGAGCGTCGGACAACAAACAGCAGCTCCTGCGTTTTAACACAGACAGCAGAGGGTTCGGACGGTCTGACAGGGGCTGACAGGCCTCGGTGTTTGCCAGGAGCTGGAACTAGATGGGTTAGCCGAAGGAGTACAGGTTGTGAGTACAGGAAAACATTCAGCTGCTGTCTTCATCTTCGCACTATCGCTATCGTCACACGGGCCTCTACAGTCGCTGTCTACTTTCTGCTCCCTTCTGCGATGACGGACAGTCGGTGGAAGGTCAGACTCCCATGTGGTGTGCAAAGAGAAAGACATCTGTGACAGGAGGATGGGAAGACATGTTGAAAGGCTGAGTCAGTCTGCCTCAAACACAAACATTTTCTCATCCTCGTGCCAGCAGGGGAACTGATTGATCACTTCAAAACGCAGCTCTCGTTTGGCCTCCGCACCTCCGCCATCGATCGAGCGCCGACTCGGTCAAACTCTTAGTTCTCGTGTTTCCACGAACTGCAACTCTGTGCACCCGAGCTGCCCCCCTGTTTATTTTGTTTATGTATTTCCTTGTTCTCCCAATGTTGCCTCAATTATCATAAGTCTAAACTCAGCAGATACCTCCGATATCGATCACTGGCTGGCCCCAGCCGCTCTCGTTTGACTTGTTGTAAGTGAGCTCTGTGTGTCTCATTAGTTTTTGTGCTGATCGCTGTGTGTTGTAATTTGTGCGTTGTAATTGTATCAGATAACTGCTGGTGTGGTTGGTCAGAGTGCTGCCCGCCGCCTTGCATCAGAACCGACCCTGCTGGATAATTAGAATTGATTTAGTTACAATTTAATTAATCATGCTGTTAAATCTCTGGTACTTACTGTGGACTCGCACTATTTGCCGGCATGGGCATGACTTTGTGTGTGTAGGTGTGTGTGCAAATCTTCAGGGTAATTAGTGGGCCGAAAAAGAAGCTATTTCCTAAACCGAACAGAGAAATGAGCTGCATAAAACAAAGCCTTCAATCCATCTCTAATCACCTTTTATCACAGTCACTGGAAGTGACAGGCAGCATCACCCCATCAATTAAACCTCCGCTTCAAACCTTGTAATTACAGGAGTTTGTGTGGCAGTGCGACGCAGTGATTTTCCTGATGATCTGGGAGGACCGGCGCCTGATTATCAACGTGCTCATCATCTTGGTTTTATTTTATTTTTAATTTTGTTGTGACGAGATGATCGCATCAGCCCATTAGAAACCTTGACTTCACTTGAAGTGTGTCTGCAGAGATGATGTGTCTAGGTTTAATGATTCTAGTGATGAAGATGTGCTGGCAGTGGAGTTTAGATGGGTCTCGTTCTCCACTTACTGTCTGCTTGAAGTGACGGCAAATCTGTGTTCTGAAGTCAAACGCCTGAGTAGAAGTTAGTGATCACATGAGATGTCGTTTAGAGAAGAGAAAGGGCAAATGTTCACTCTCCTTTCAAGACGCTTGAACCTGACTGTTCAGGACTGCAGCCTCTCTCAAATATCAACACTCAGATCCGAAATGTGGATGCTCTTTGATGATCTGTTAGAAAAGTCTGTTTGCAGCTCTAAACAGCTTAATATGCAAGATGTACGAGTGCATGTAGTTCAGTTTGAGTAGTTTAGTTTTTGTGTGTCTCTTCTAACTATTCCACCATTAAGTGACAGTATTTGCCAAACGTGGATGGCTTTGTGTTTTCAGCAGTGCTGCGAGCATCAGTTTCAGTGTTTGATCTGGAGGGGAAACATGGCATATACGTTTCTTCTAAGACTTTGTGCACTTCTTGCCGTCGTGTTGCGTGATCGTGCGGGTGCCTCGTTGAATCGCTGCTCGGCTGTGCACGTGTCGCAGCGAGAATCATCAACAAGCAGCGAACCACCGCTGTTGTTGTTGTTCTCTTCAGGTTTATTCATCCTGAAGAGCGCTGAAGTGTGTTGTTGTGTGCACGCGTCTTTTTTCGCCTCCTTCACAGCTCCGGTGGAAACAAAGAGGTCCCCGCACTTGCACGCCCTGATTGCAGTCATTAGGATGCACGGGCGCTCCCGGTGTGCCAGGGCCTCTCCTCAAGGGGATTCAGCTCGCAAAGCACCGCCGCTTGCCTGTTTTTAATAACAATCATCTAAAATCGCTGCAATTAGCCTGCAGCAGTAAGGAGATGGCAAGCAGAAGATGTGGAGAGGGAGGGAAGGGGGAGGAAGGGCTACATGCTCCGATTCAGTGAACCTTTCGAATGTGAGCTCCTCTTTCACATGGAAAATTCAAGGGGGCCTTTGTGTTCATCAATTATTAGCCATGAAAGTTAAAAAGACCCATTGTGTATTTTTAATCAGAGTTATATGGAGAATATTTGAACTGAATCCCGGTCTGGCCCGGGGCTACAAGCAGCAGTAGCCCCTGCAACCCCACACATCCCCTGCTCGGCTCAATACTGTATTCTTCCTACTCAGCCCTGCCAAACTCCTCACAGGGAAACCACAGTGATGGATTATACAGCGCATACACAAGCCAGGTTTTTAGAGAAGGGATTGAAAAAGCCCTGTTCCGAAAAAAACGTAGGTGTCCTCTTCAGGAGAGCGCGACACAAACGGGAGGAGACAGGCTCGCTGCACTGATGGGAAGTGATAGTCTGAAGTCATGTTTTCCTCTGGAAACAGGATGCGCAGCGTGTTGATTTGGCGTGTGCGTGCTCTGTGATGCCCTTGATGCACTATGTCTTTGCCAGAGGCTAAACTGGCTGCACCATGTGGCAGAGGTTAATTTACTGTATCAGCTGAAGCCAACTGGAGTCTGATTTTGCACTGAGAAAAGATGTACGCCTTAAGATGTTGTTTAGTGTTCCCTGTCAGTTCAAATGCGTCTCTTTTTCTCCACATATTTCCCTCTGAATTGTTCCTCTGATTTGTCTTAAACAGTTGGGGAAAATGTATCAGTTTACCAGTTGATTTTAGACAAACATTCCTGTCCATTGGAATACAGTTGGTTAAGTATGTTGGTAGGCTGAAGAGGTTCTCATCTGCAGTTGTTGGAAATGCCCTTGTTATTGTCTGTCTAAGATAAAAGTGGTTTTCCTTGAGCTCTCCCGCTGTGAGTTAGAACTCACAGTCGCACCCTTGGCACAGTTACGACTGAATTTGAATCAGGCCTTTAAAAAGCACTTCACAGCTTCAGCATTGCAGCAGAGGCAAAGGTATCGTCTCTGTGCTGGGTGATTATTTACACAGCAGCTCGATGTACACAATGCACGTCCACACAAGTGACCACACTGCACAGATTTGGGGGTTTAACACTGAGCAGCTACTAGAAGTCCAAGTAAGACAGACGGACATGATGGAGGCACCTCCAGGAGGCTGCACTAGCAGATTGTTAGACCTGCTGCAGCTCCATGTGGACACACAAAAGGTTTCATACAACTTTTCGATGGAGAAACAGCTGTTTCTCCTTTTTAATGGTGATGTCTGCTTTGATACATAAACTAAGTAAAATCTTCATTAATGCAACTATGACCTTTCTGTCTCACTTTGAATCAATCTCCAATTATCTCCTGGGAAGATTTTTGCAGCAATCAAAATGAAAGGAGTACGTTTTCTTTTGTAATACAAATACACAATGAATCTGGAGTGTAATGCAGCTTCATGCTGTTGCTCTCGATAGTAGGTGGATGGTAGTAGATGTTATTGCTTTTCAAATGGTGCATACATGTAAAATATAACTTTTTTCCCAGCTTTTGCTAAACAAAATAGAATTTGTGCTTGCATATTTTACTGCATGGCAGATGCAAACAAGACAAGCAGAAGCTCAGACGTACTGTGGATGGAGAGCTGGCTGCACAAGGAAACATCTGTTGATCAGGAGGCCAACCAGTAATTCAGTTTCTGCCTCCTGCTGATTCAGTATTTGAGCTTTCTCTCGATTTTTATTTCAACCCACGTAAATGTTCTGCCACTGAAGTGAAGCCTTTTTCCCCTCTGCCAACCCGCTCGGCTCTGGGAGGTTTTGATGCATAACATATTGGTTGCAGGCAGTGGCTGACACCTCCTCCAATGGCCAAGCTAAGCCTGCACACCATAAAATGGTGGGCAGTAAAATCCAAACTGTGGCGATGACGATGGAAAAGGGGTAATATTTCAGTTTGATGCGTCCCTTGTTGAACGTTGTCAGGTTGTGTGTGCGTTTGTGTGTGTGTGTGTGCAGGAGGCTCCCGGTGCAGTTTGTTTTCATATCTCCTTTAAACCAACACGGTACACACACATCATTACCTGATATTCTTCTGACAGAGTGTGTTATTTCCCAGTCATCCCTGCTGTCCTCCTCCTTCCACTCCTCCTCCTGATGTGTTGTCATGTAGCACCACCCACAGGTCAACAGGAGGCTGACAGGCTGGTGCGGAGCTGCTCTCCGTCAGGGAAGAAAGGCTCCAGAGTCTGACTGAAGCACCCGCACTTCTGCTTGTTGTGGGTTGAAAATCAACTCGGAAAGCTCAAAAAAAAAAAAAAAAAGGAGGGAGGGAGGAAAATTCTCAGTCACGAACAGAGAGAGTAGTGCCCGACTCACTGTTCCTTCTTGTGGGACGGGGAAAAAGAGTGCAGCATACACAGGAGAACCCAGCGCTCTCTCAGATTCAGTCTTTGTTCAGGCTGTGCTGAATTATTTACCCGTGTGTTTAAAAGACGGCTCGGGGGATTTTCGACATTAGCTGTTTGGAGCCCGAGCTCAAGTCGTTGCGGCCTACAAAAACTCTGGATCCTTTCATGAAATGGAGTTTAGACAGACAGTCGTAAATGAAGAGTTATCAGGGAAGAAATTGAGAAGAGAAAGTTTGGATAAAAAGCTTAGTTGAAAGTGTGCTTTTAAATGCAGTGGATGCTTGTTTTAACCTTGTTCTCTGGCTCACATTGTGCTCTCCTGTGAGACTGCTGGGAAGTAAAAGCATTTCTCACACAAACCCCCAACGCTTCCTGTTACTTTCAAGATTGCACCCGGCTTTGCATGTTTTCTCTGCCTCACTGCTTTTTTTGTCTTTTGGACTGAAAATAAGCCTTGTATAGTTCTCATTTGCATTCACCGAGCTTCTCCATAATTTATAGTACAAGTACCTTGACACTGTTTGAAACTGCGATGCTGTCTAAGAGTGTTTTCTCTTTAAGGTACAGCTGTTGTTTTTTGTCGGCACAAGTCAACGGTGCAGTTTTGTTAACTTAATTGATTCAGTTAAAGTTTCCCCACCAAACTTTTCTTCTGACGAGTCGAGTTTTCATAATGTCATGAGAAAATGAGCCGTTACAGCTTGAGTTCGGAAAACAGATGAGCAGTGTGACGGCGGGGGCACAGATGATCCCACTCTCACAGATCTCCCCGGGTTCGTTTTTGGGTCGTCGTTCGGTTTTTAATCTTTGTTGCGATGCGATGAAAGAAAACCTGGATTAGCTTTTGAGATTGCGTCACCGGTAACGTGGAGGCAGGTCTGCCTACAGAAAATCTGGTCATGAGTCAGCTTGAAGAACATGAGGTGGCCAAAGCGTGATTCCACCCTCTCAACAGTCAAATGCTAAAACCCTGTTCAGGTCCACTCCCAAACACCTTTGCTCTGAAGCAAACAGCAAGCAACGTCCTGAGACGAAGTCCTGAGATGCAGGTCTGTTTTTCTGCTCATTAACTCTGGTTGTGTGTGAGCTTTCTCTGGACATTTTCCTCTTATTTGTGCACGATAATTGATTGTGGCTGTGGAATCGACGCACCGCAGCCAACCCCCCCTCCATGCAAATGTGCAGTGATGAGTCTGTGATCCTTTTTCCTGGGTTGTTTATGCAGTGCTCCTGCCATCGACAGCGGATGTAGTTCAAAGCTATTTGACACAAAGGCTGTCAGTGGAAAGCTGCACAAATGCAAAGTCGAACTCCCACATTACTTCCTTCAGTGTTTCTTTGATTAGACCTCAGTGGATTCTGCATGCTGCTTGCATAAAGTCATCTCGCACTGGCCTATTTGAAATGATTACACCAGTTTTGTTCCAGTAAACGCCTGAAGTTTCAAGCGATAAACCTCAGGCTGAGAACCCAATTTTCCCCTGCAAACTCAGAAAGCCACAGGCGGACCCCCACTCCTGCAGAGCCTGTCTCTGAAATTGTGTTTTATTCAATTTTGTTGTGCGCTATTCATGAAAATTTCCACACTGAGGGTTACAGAAATAATTTTCTGTGTTTCCTCAGGGGGGGAGAGAAAGCTTTATTCCTCCCCCCTTCCTTTTTTTCCCCCTCTCTTTTTTTCCCCCCAAACAGTGCGACCAGGAGCGAGCACAAAAGGGGGACAAACAGCTCAGTATCAGCCATGATTTCCTGAATAGCCCAGTGGGAGCGCGGGAAGTCGGGCTGCGTGTAGCAGATCGGCGTTGCCCTGAAACAGCAGCCTTGCTGTGAGGGAGATGGCTTTTCTCTGAGACAGTCCGACTGTGAGCCACGGGTCTGCAAATGAAACAGGGGGAGGAGGGATGCAGCCTTTACTGATTCAGAGCCCCCGTCGCCTCGCTGGGCATGTCTGCTGCTGCGGTGAGGCAGAGGGGGAACAAGCAGCAGTGGATAAACAGACAAAGAGCTGCAGATAATTCAGCTGAAAATACAGTGACGCTATTTCCTGCTGTTTGTGAATTCATCAGACCCCACGCTGGGCCACTGGTGATTTCTAAATATATGCAGCTCATCTGATGTAGATGTGTAAACTCTGTGTAGGGTTAGGAGCGGCTGTGCAGACAGATTGTTTGTGCTGGGTTCTCTGCGGTCCTGGTGGGTGGGATCTGTCAGCACCATCTTACATTGTTTTCCACATGAACTTTATCGAGTTCCCAATTACGATGCTGGTCCTCTTGTCTCGCGCTCACCACCGCTGCTGAATTGACCTTGCATTCTTTGCAAGGCGGTGTTGTTGTGTATTCAGGCCAGCAGTCCTGTTAGGCAGGCAGACGGTGAGGCAGACTGACTCCTCTTAGGCCCTGCTCCTGCAAGACCCTGCTTAAGAGGCATCGGGCTCGCACACTTAGGAGGGGAGAGCAGGCTTAGCTCTTAGCTCTCATTGCAGCTGACATTGTATCAGGCAATGAGACAAGGCCAGGCTGCTGCAGCCTTATTAGCCCTGTCTGGATTGGCCTCCCCTCAGCCTGACAGTAATGTTCAATGAGAAAGGTTGTTTTGGAATTTAATGGAATGGGTAGAAATGAACCTGCACGCCGCACATGGAGCGCCGACTCCTGCTGCCGCGTTCCCAGAGCCCGGCTGCCTGAACAACACAAGACGGGGCACAGAGGAGACACTTGCAGTAGGTGGAGCTCTTGTGTAGGATTTTGATGTCGGCGCTTGATTCACCTGCTGGTGAAGGACACTCCAGCTGCCTGCGCCTGAGTGTGCGAGTGCACGCATTCCTATCAGGCTGTGCCTGTGCAAAATGCAAAGGTAGCGTACGCTGTCGAGATTTACAAGCCTTCTGTATACGTTTACTGGCGCCGTCAAGTAAAACACATTTTCAGTGTGGGGCTAATTGACAGTTCCTGATGGGTGGAACAGCACTGCCAACTGCTGCTGTTTACATTACAGCTTATTAGAAAATGTAATGGGATCTTATGTTTTCATCTGGTAATAGTTTGTGAGCGTATGCGAGGATGGACATGCTTTATTTGCTGCCTCCAAGCCCACATACCTTCCTCTCAGCACTGCCTGACACCTCCACGCTGGAGAACAAACGCAGATGTCTTCCCCACGATTCCTCCCTGCTCTGCCTGTTTTTCCCTCCCCCCCTCCCCCGACGCTCTCCCTCCTCCCCGCCTTTCTCTCTCCCCCTTGCGCCACCGCAATCTACCGCAGGCCCTCCATCTCTCCGGCCTGTCAGCGTGCTTTTTCATTTGGCTTGTTGCTACAGGGGGCTCGACGCTGGCAGATTACAACTCGGCAGCCAGTCATTTTCGATTTATCAGAGCCCCCTCCCTCTGAGCCTCCTCCCTTTTTTCTCCCTCCCTCAGCCTGCCACACTCTTTCCCCTCACCAGTATCCATCCAGACACACAGCAATTCCTCATCGCACCTCCGCCCCCACCGCCACCCCCCTATTCCCTCCCTCCTTCCATATCTTCCTCTTTCGATCAGCGCTGAAAATTTAGCTCGCAAGCCCCAAGACAAAAAAAAAAGAAATATTGTGGCAGTGGAAGCATTTAAGTTAGAGAGGCAGCTAGAGCTGTATTATTACTTAGGCCTCTGTCACCGGTGATGACCCGGGAGAGTGGAGAATATCGATCGTGTGTCACTCAAGGCATTCAGCAGATTGCATTGACAAAGCTTGTCGGGGCCTTTAATAGCAAGGTTAGCAGCCCTGACTGGGACCCAGGAGAAAACTCTAACTGTGCCCTATTTCATGGTGGCTTTTAACCATTCGCCAGGTCCAGAGAGTGGATTGATAACAGTAAGGAAGTAATTTTGCTCTCATAATAGCCTTCCTGTGGTTGACATTTGTGGCCCCCAGTCCCTGGTAAAAGTGCTTTTCCAAGTGGCAAAAGAAGGCCAGCATTGTCTGACTGCTTTTTGTGACAGAAAATAGCTGCACACTGACAAAGACGTCTTACCCTAAACAAAGACTGGTGCAGGAAATAAAGAAAAAGGCGGAAAAAAAAATCTAAAGGAGTGTACAAGTGTGATTTATGAGTCAAAGGAAGTCCATTACTTGCCAGAGGAAGCCCAGACCAAAACACAAACAGAGTGAGGGCATGGCTTGCAAAGAGGGTCATGGAGTAATTCCTCTGCCCTGCCAAGATCGCTGATAGCTGCTGAAAACCTGACGTGTCAGAGGGAGGGGGAAAAAATGACAGGATTTCAATCTTGCTGTAATTCTCAACATAAATAAGAGCACTAAACCACCTCAATAGTCTCTCTTTAAGCCAAGTGATGTGGAACTAGGCTGAAACGTAACAGGTCCCCCGTGTGTTGTAATTCGCCTTACACACGAGTGGAAGCTATTTCTACAAGCAGCAGAGTCATTGCTGGGTGCTGTCAGGTCTTTGGGGGCAGGGAGCTATTCTCAGTGCTGTGTAGGCCTAAATCATACTGCTGGGATGGATTCCACTTCTTCCACAGTCGCTCTGTGAAATCGGATAAAGAAAATCTGTTTATTTTATGTGGTTAGAGGTATGAGAAGTAAGAAAAAAAAAGACAATGTTCTGTGGTGTAAAACCCGCCTTCCTTGAACTACTACAAGTATGTGCCCCAGTTACTGAGTGTGCAGAAGCTTTTCAATTTAGAACAAGTTCAGTTTCCAAAGTTGTTCCAACTCTTAAGTGGATTTTTAAAAAAATACTTTTCCAGCTGCTCCAGTTGCACTCGATGTATGCGTGAGGATGGAGATGACATGCGAGTGCACAGATTGTA
>JAUESF010000006.1:1931447-1944204 GCA_032274765.1 Malacoctenus tetranemus
CCAAGCCCTCCATCAGGAGCAGCTCCCGGGACAGACTGACAGATGTGAGTACACCCACTGTCCGTACAGGATCACTTTGTGTTGTATGGTTCTCTGAGTCTGTCTCAGTGCGTTCAGTACATTTGTGGCACACATACAGTGTATATTAGCCATCTTGTTTATAGTTTTTTAAAACATAATTGTCGAAGTTCTAACTCATTCAAAGCAAATTGCTCCCTTCAACATGAAACATAAATGAAAGGGGAGGTCCACACACGTGCATGCTCAGGTCAACCCAGCGGTCCCATTGACATGCAGTGGACATAATCAGTGGAGTCACACAGGTTGGTCTCCATTGGCAGTTAGTGCATGTTCCTGTAGAAGCACCTGTACACACTCATCTATAGAGGAGATTCATTCTTCAACAGTTGCTGTTTATGTCAATTTGCATGAACTGTGTGTTTCACAGACAGACAAAAGGTAAGTCATTAATTTGATTACATTTTTTTTTCCTGGATTCATTTGGTCCTGAACTATTGACGTTCAGCCTCAGTGAAGCACTGTGAAAAATCTCTAACATCTTAAGTGTACTTAGAGTACTTCAGGTGAAGAGCAGGATTTGCATGGTGCAGTGACACACACGCACACACAAATGCACACACACATACATACACTCGCTCCCTCCCAGAGGTTCTTTATGACTGCCAGAAAAAAAAAACCCACACACAGAGGTCTGCGGTCCTTGTGGAGGAGCTGAAGGCAAGTATTACCCGCCAGCAGAAAGAGCGACTGTGTGTCCCTTCACCCTGTGACATATTCCAAGAAGTAAAGCGAGCAGTCTCCAGAGACCTTACTGCCACACAGCCGCCCCTGCTCTTTGATTTGTGTGGAGAATCTACAGCGGAGCGATCAGATATCTGGCCATAATTAAAGCTGTCATTTGGGAGGCGAGCTCGTCTCTGAGAAAGACATGGTCGAACAACTGAAGCAAGACGGATTCTGCGTGTAGCTTTACAATGCTTGACTGGGCATGAAATGAAATAAGTAATTTGATGTTGACAACAGAAATTGAAATGATACTTTGTGATTTCTGTCAGACTGCAGTGTGGTGACTGTGCAGCAGTTCCCTGCTGCACCAACGAAGGTTTCATAGCTGCTTACTTATACAGCACATGTCTGAAACAATGACTCAGAGTCAGCTTCAGTTTGTTTTGACTAATTCTTGTTTTTTCTTTCAATTAAAATTTCAAAGTCGCATCGTAGAACTACCTACATTTATTGGCTGGTTCCCGCTCTTTGATCATGCTTGAAATCTCACTGCCTCTCTTTTTAAATCTACTTGAGAAAATGTGCAGGAACACCATCGCACAGCAACACAAGTTTATCCAGAGAGAGCAACCTGAGCTGCAACAACAAGCTCTATATAATCTTTTAAACATAAAGAGCAATACACTATAATATGTAAATTATAACTATTTTGATATTTGTAGGAGTCTTCTCCACTTTATTCAGCTTTAGCACCAGGATTATATTTCAAGTTCTGCAAATATTTCAATGTATTTGAAGGTTTTCACTTGTCCTAGAAAATCCAGTCCTAAAAAAAGTCATATTTTCTGATAACAAAGAAATGTTCCCACTCTGCTTTTTTTGCATTTCAAAGTGGGCGTAAACTTGAAAAGTCTGGCGTATAGATTCGTTCTCAGCTGTCACTCACGGGCAAAAGAGTTCTAACTCTGCTCTGCTTCTCAACAACATGCGACACTATCAGCCAATCAAATTGACATCTTCCCTCAGAGCAGTTCTCTTTCCAAGTGCTTCCATTTGACTTTGCGACTGAAAAGTGCTGGAAAATGATACGAACAAAAGGTTACGAAGCTTGAAATTATTTGGGGCATTTTACAGACTCACGTTTGGTGAATGAGGTTTTTAATGGGTTTTTTTATAAGCCACCCAGTTTCCCCCGTCCTGACTGCTCCTCAGGAAGCATCTATCACCATCTCTCTGTAATCACTTCCACCTGAGCTGGCATGTCAGCCACTCAGTTGACTCGGGGGAACGGAGAAGTGGCGGCCCCGGCTCCTGGAGCTTCCTCCGGTCAAGCCAGCCCACAGGAGACTGAGCCAGCCTTCAGAAGAGCTGCTGAAAGCTGGGTAGCATGAAGACACACTTTTAGACCCTGGTGTCACTTTAGATGGTCACACTGTGTGAGGCTTCCTGTCCGGTCCCTACAGGTTTGTGAACAAGTCCCCTCCAGTCATGCTGTAAAAACCCACTTCACACATCACAAGAGGTGCAAGCCAGTACTTTAGTCGCAGTGATGTCCTCCGAAACACTAAGGCAAAGGAACAACTACAGGGAATAAAAAAAGGGCAATTTAAAAAAAAAATCATCTTGGTAATTTACTGTGAAGTTTTCTGGAAACTGATGCTCAGTGCAGGAGTTGTTTTAGTTGTATATTGTTGTGCTGCAGTTTTTTGTTTTGATTTCGTGTTCTGTTAAACTGTTAGACTTTTTTGAGAACATCGACAGTGAAGCTGGACTGCTTCTGTGTTCCAGCGGCCCAGAGACACTCCCTTACTGTATGAAACATACAGCGTCCAAGTCACTCGTTAGTAGCAGGGAGGTGTGAGACAGGAACTCGCTTTGACCCAAACTGTTCATTAGAGCAGCGATTCACTAATAGTATTTGCTGTAGCACTCGCTTCCCCACACGGAGGGACTGTGCTCCGATGAAGCAGATGAACTGAGTTTGCCGACCTGGCACTGACTGGCAGGGAGCTGGAGGCCAGAGGAGGTCAGGCCTGGCAGCGTCCTCGCTCCCGCTCGCCTCCCCTGCTCACTCCATCCCACTCCATCCTGCCAGCTCATTAAGGCCTACAAATGGCACATCAGCTCGGCTGTGTTTGCCTCAACCCCAAACCCCAGCTAAATTGGCAGGCTTAGCCGCATTTGCTCTGAAGCTCAGGGTTCCCTTTTGGGTTCGTTTGAAGCCGACATGGCAGCCATCCCCCCCCCACCCACCCACATCCCCCCACCGCACCCCACCCCTTCAGTCTGGGTGGCAGGCATTCAGGCAGGCAGCAGTCCTAAGCAGAGAGAGTCTGCTGGATCAGGGAGGGCAGGGAGCTCGGGATGAATCACTCCCGTTTAGTCTCTGCGGCAAGGGGTGAAATGCCATCATTACCCGGCTGCCTATCAAATAAATTGGCAATTACGGGCCTGGGATTGCGAGTAAACAGCATGTTACTCCTTTTTTTCCACCCAAGGCTCATGATGAGGGGCGGGTGCTACAGAGAGAAGCTCCACAGCACTGGGTCGGAGCCCGCCAGTCAAAGTTAGCCAGCCTGATGAGAAGCACAAGAGGCAGACCGTAATGAATGCACCTCTATATATCAGGGCCTGGTTTTAGTTCCTTGTGTGACCTGCTGTATCTGCTCTCTGGAAAATTTTCCCACTGTCATGTTGAAACACTGGCAGCTCTAATTCCTCTGGACAGCACCTTTATGTAGTCAGTATTATAGTGTGTTGATGTGTGTGCTGAGCTGAGCGATGGGTTGTTACACAGTTACTGATACAAGCACTTTATTGGTGTTTATCCAGGCAAATTTTCAAGCTGGCGTTCTGACTGCAATGAAAATATAAGAATGGCGGTTTGTGTAATCCACACTCGTATGTCGTGGCTCCTCTCAGGCAAGAAGGTTTTTCTGCGGTGAAGTCTTTGAAAGTTGTTTTGTAATGAAACATCTGGAAGTGATATTGTTAAAAGTCAAGCACAAGTCTTTCCGTGCGTTTGAAGCGGTTTCAGCCCAAACATAGCTGAAGTCTCTCTTACGGCCAGTAAAACTGAACTCCGTTATTACTGGCTTTGCGGCGAAAACACGACAGCCCGCTCAGGCTCATGTGTGCATGTGGTGAAACCATTTCATTTACTCAAATTACAGCTTTTGAAAGCTGATTAATGTCATAAAGTGTACTTGTTGTCATACAGATCACTGTGATGATTGAATTTACTGGATCAGGCCGGAGTTGCACGTGGTGTTTGTCTTTGACCTTGGACCGTCGTGTTTTTTCAGTTCGCCTCCCGTCGGAACTGAGTCTCTGCTTATGCAACGTGAGCAGGACTGGTCTGCATTACACTATGTCCATCCCACCTCCTCAGTACATTCTCCAATTATTTCCTGACACTCTGATGTAAATGAGGTCACAGTCCCTCTACATGTCCAGATACGCTGGCCAATTTGCTGCGACACAGAACTCGTAATTGCTTGCATCAATTATCCGTCTCTTTCTCTCTCTACCTCTCAATAATTTGAAATGTTTCTTATTAGAGACAAGCATTTAGATATGGAGGTTGGAATGTTGTACCTATAATTAGCTCATTATCATGGGATCGTGCTTTCTGTTGGGGCTCCAGTGTGTGCACAGTGACGCTGTGAAATGAGCAGCAGATGTAGTGCAGGGATTACTTGACAGTCTTTTTAACTGTTAACTCGCTTTTCTGCAGTCACCTGCAAGGACATATAGTTAGAGTTTTGGAATATAAGGCTTTATAAATGTTCTTGTGTTGTGGTTCGAGTAAAAGACTTAAAGCAGTGATGGACTGACACTTTGTAGTCAACCAGTTACTTTTAGAAGCAATGCAGTGTTGAATAACCAGCCAAGACAAAGGTCAGAATCACACAATGTTGCACTTGATCCAATGTGGACAGGAGTTAAAAAGGGGAAAGTTTGAGGTCTAAATATGGTTGAACACATGAGAGCACTGCTGCCTGCTTCTGCCTGCAAGCAGAAACAATGAAGAGGAAGAGGTGAGAAACCCTGAGAGATGGATACATCTAGCAGGAGGAGTTGAAGTTGGTCTTCCTGCTGGGTTTCGTATATCACCCCTGCATCTGATCTGAAATCTTTTCAAGCAAAAGGGAACTGGCTCCTATATTCGTGCCATCTGGATTTTACTATTAATTCATCAGGAACACCTGGAGCAGATTGTACAAGTTTGTTCACCAGCTTCCTAGCTGTCTCCTGGGCACTGAGAGCTACAGAGGAGTTCATGCCTACAATCAGACCCCCCCCATTTCGCCCATTCATTATACCACTGACTGCACAGCCAGCTCGCCAGAAGATCTGGCCATAAGATCACTTGACTTGCCCATACCTACATCAGCCTGATGAATAGGCTGTCTCCCAGGAAATGTCCAGACATGCTTATTACTACCTCTGGCACTCCAAATCAAGGCCTCTCTTCCTCTTCTCTCGCTCTTCCTTTATTGTTCCTTCTCCATTTTCTCCCTCACTGCCTGCAGTCGACTTGTCAAGGACCAGAGTATGACACTTTGTGACACGGCGGTCGGGCAAAATTATGCTGCGACTCTGTCGCCCTGCCAGCACCCAACAGCCGAATGTCCATCAGGAACCTTTGAGAGGTCCCGCTAGATGGCTTGTCCCTGCAAGTGCTGGGGGCACGCCCGCCTCTCTGCCTACACTCACAAGAGTTTAAGTCAGACATCTACATCTACTCTCCTGGAATATAATTAGAATGTGAGAAGCACAGTCAGAATGTTTGGACTGACCTTTGAGCATCCCTCAGGTTAGGAATGCATAACAAGAGTTCATCGCTGCTAATTCTTTATTGCAGTTCTTTTCTCAAACAAAAATCAAAATATAGATTATTCCGAGTTTGGTGACCTTTACGATCGTAATGTTGCCGCATACCCCCAGCAAAATCAGGGTCTGAAACGGTTGAAAGTGGTGTAGAGAGGCGTCGGTGTGCTAAAAAAGTGTTGGCTGATCCTGACTGAATGCAGTCCTTCACTGCTGTGGATGATAAATCTATTCTCATGGAAGATTAATGGACTGGAGAAGTGGTGTTGAATGTCATTGTTGAAGGTTGAAAGTATTGAGTGCCTGAATCCTATCCATATGTTTTCAGGAATGACATAAATAGGCTCAGCCGGAATCCATTTTGACTTATCAAGCATAAACCAGTGCCAGAGCCATGCGATACTTGCCAAGTCTTCAAGCTCTGAGGCTTCCAATAACAAATCCTATTCCACATAATTTCCACTGAAATTGGCTATGGCTATGCGCTGCCACCCTGTTTTTGCTCTTGCAGTGCGTCCCACTCTTGGCTACATATTACTTCCGCATTCCCTGTAACCCGACCCCTGTAGCCCCAATTTTTGATGTCATAGCAGGCTCTGGTGAGGGAGTCTCTCTCCTCTCTTTGTTCCAGCCTTTTCAGCGTGGAGCCTGTTCCGGTGGGGTAAGTTGAATAAGTGGAGCCCGGAGGAATCTCTACAAAGGTCTCACTCTGATTGGATGCATGCAGAGCCCAAGGAGAGAGCGCCGGTTGCCATAGCAATGAGAGCAATGTGGGAACTGGCTGCATGAAGAAGGAGAAAGGGGAAGTGGTGCTTTCTTTTGTGATGGGAGGTCTTCATTGACTGACATTACTCTTCATCAATACACACTGGCAAACATGCAAGTAAACACAAATGTGCAGGCAGACACAACAGCACCACACGTACCTTTTTACCCCCCAAGGAGAGGCCGAGCAAGAGTGCATACTTAAATGACAATGGCCTGGTGGGGGTGTGCTCAGGCACAGGCTGGGAATCAGAGAAAACACAATCAGAAACACCGGGAGTCCAGGGCCATCTTTCCCTCATCAGCATGATGACTGGCCATTCAGGGCTACAGATCGCTTACTTCCCCTCCGCAAACACCCCCCCCCCCTTCCTCTGCTCATCACAGCCAGTTTAAACAAAGAGAGGAGCAAAAATCATCAATCTCTCTTTTTCTCTGCTCATTTGTTGCTTTTATCTGACTTGAGGCAAATTGTTTAAAAAACAAACGTAACCCACAATATTGAGGTCACATGACTTTCAAAGAGTGATGTAAGCCCCTCTAAGGACCACATGTTTGTGTTTCTTTTGTGTGTTTTATATATGCGGATCCTGGGCGTCTGCATGTTTGCATCAGAGTTTAGCTGCAGGGCGTTGGAGATGTGTGGAAGGATTGGGTGTGTATACATGTTGAGTCAAGTTGGGTTGAGTTTGAGGGTCACAGGGGGCTCAAATTGCTGTGTGAAGATTGCACAGGACGGCCTGTTGGTTTCTGAACCTGCTGCAGCCTTCCATGCACACAGACTGAATCCAACAGGGTGATCAGGTGAAGAGGACCACCTCCTGCCGCCCACCAAAACAAACAGCATCCTTTTATAGCTTCCTTGAATGATGGGGCCAACAAATTAGGACCACTCTTCTCTATACAAGCTCGAATCAAAATCTGACTCTCTAATCGTTTTAAATAAAACCTGTTGGAAAATAGGATTGTTTGTGAAAAATGAACAAAACAAATGCAGCACACGATGCAATATCCTTTAACATATTGTAGACTATGTCTGGGGAATGTTTCAGTATGTCATCTGAATTTGTCTGAATCAGCTCGGAAAATGTGGCTGCTTAAGTCCATAAGGCCTCAGAGAGGAGTGATGTAACTCTGACCCGAATGTTCAGCGTGGTTTGTGAAAGCTTTCGAGATTTCTATGAAACTTACTCGTGTCCTTTAGTGAATGCGAAAACTGACAATTCTGCAGTTGATCAGACAGAAGAGTGCTTCCTGATCTTAGTGTCACTTTGCAGCATGTATCAACTCCAGCTTTTAGGGCAATGGCTTCAAGCGTATGTTGTTGTATACTTCAGGTAGAATGAGTTCAAAATATCAGGACAAAGGAATTGGAGTCTTCGGTATCACCTCAGTACCAAACTCGTGGCAGGTTGGGGTCCGGGTTATTTTATCGCTGATAAATCTCAAATGTCTTATGCTCCATTAAAAAAAGAAAAATCCTAAACAACTGTTTTGTTGACATTCTTAGTCCACACATTACGAGATAAAAATATAAACAAAACATACAATGGAAAAATGTTGCTTCCTCTGTCAAACACTGAGATACAAATAATCGTGATCATTACAAACTGCCTAATTATCTCACTAAACAAATGTTTCCTTTTCATTAGAAAACATTATGTTCTATTTAGATTGAAAATCATTGAATGTTAGAAAATGATTCCTGGTATTCAGCACTTTACTGCCCAGTATTAGATTCAGCCCACTCGGGTTATGATGCCAGAGGTAAATATAGATGGTGTGTATATAGATATTGCCAGCATCGCTGAAGTTAGTCTGGCTGTTCAAACTTCTTTTATGTGCAGTGTCGAAATGTGTTATTTTAAAATCAGCTTCCATCATTCAAGTCTCAAATCGCTTCTTTTCTCTTTTGTGTTGTGCAAAAGAAAATCGGAGAGATAGAGAACAATACTGTGAACCTGATGATCCGCGTAAAATAGCAGAATGTGTCACTTTGTATTACACCCGAAAAAAAACAGATAACAAATGTTGTACAATCTGAAAACAATTTGTTAATATTGTGTTTTGTGGGTGCTCCGAGTCCATGTTTTATCTCTGAAAGGCTATACTTTACTGTGCTGCGTGCACAAAAACTATTCTCTTTGCCTCGTTCGGAGAAGGGCATGTTCTCCTATTCAAGGCCTGTGAGAGTGACAGAATTACTGTCAGGCGTCGGATGTCACACCATTTCTATTTCAGAAGCCAGCACAATTTCCCCTAAACCACAAAACAACAGCGCCGACAATAAATAAATAAATAGATGCTGTAGATAGATGGACAGACCGACGTGTAGATATACCAGCAAAGGCAGAGAGACAGTGCCCCTGGAATTACAGTTGGAGAAGATTATTCCAGAGACATTATTTCCCCCAAGTCATGGGCTTAAGTCAAATTTGGAAGAGAAATGAAATTGCCAGCAGTGAAAAACCAGACTAGGTAGGAGTTCATGAGTAGAGAAATAACATTTTCATTTGTTTCTGCCCCAGTGGGAGGCGAACAGCCTTTCAGTAAATAGAGACAGCGATGAGAAATGATTTTTTTGGTCGGTGGGATATTGTTTTAACGTGCACTTATCCATCTGCAATCTAGATGTCAGCGCCCAGGAATCCACAGGATGGCCATTCTACTGTTGTCTTTATGACACGCGAGTGTTGGCGTCGCCTCGCCTCCAAATGTCTCTGTTAGTGTCCCATTTCCACGGGAGATTCAGTCCTATATGTAGTCTTTTTTTAAACTCCCTTTGTTAAGAGCCACCAGCTGATGCTTCTCTTTGGAATTCAGGCTCTTTTTATATTGAGCTTTCGCGGTGAATTGAAATGAAAAATTCAATCCTGGCTCCTGAGATTGCCATCCCCACATGCCCAGCCTGGAGGCTGCAAATAGAGGCGCATTCGACTCTATTGTTATTTGTTCCACTGCGATATTAAGGAATCAGGTGTGAGTGCGTTTTAGCAGAGATTGACAAAAGGTATCTGTTTTAGCAGAATACTGTTTTGATGCCGTGTCCAGTTTGCTCGAAGTAACAGTGCGTCACAATTCAATCCTCTCCTGTTTGCACGTTTTAACATGTCACACACATTATACCCTTCGTCTCCACTATGACAGACGATTGTTGTTGTGATTTGTCAGAGGAGCAGCAGTGTGCTTTTTGTGGCTTTTGACAGCAGCGCCGACAATCCCAGCTGAATGTCCACACTGTATCATCTTAAGTATTATCTTGTTTTACAGAAATGTTAAGAGGATTATTAGGGGATTACTTTAATTTTCATAAACTCTGGCTGTCGACATCTGTGAAATGTCAGATCAGTAAACGCCTTCTTACGTATTTTGACTGTCGATCGGAGTTATTTCTGCAGCCCATTACAATTGCTGATTAATTTGCAGGAGCAAAGCTTTGATCCGAAGCTGTCAGCGCTGATGTACTCCCAGGTGATTACGTCTACTTTCTGTCATCCGCTATCAGCCGACATATAAAGCACTTGTCACGGGGCCCGTTCTGATATAGTTGATATTGACACTGGAATTGAATAAATGCACGCAATGAGAAGATTAGTGTTTCCCAAGAGGCGCGCGTCCCGCTGCTGCATTTCATTCCTGATGAGATGCGTTGATCCTTTCCAGAGACATGTTTTTCACACAAACAAAGACCACCCCCGACTGCACATTGTGTATGCCGAAAGATGGAGATGAAGATGAATCAGCTGCTATAATTTGAATGGAGGCTCTGCGGTCACTTGATGAGGTTGAGGTTGAAAGTAAATTGTGAATTTAGATTTTTAAATGTTCTCTGTGACCCCAATTTGCTTCACTTTGCTTTACATGTGCACACAAGTCAGTGCTGCTGCGACATATTGCAGATCCAAGGAAGTAAACGGTCACAGAATGAATCTGTCTTCATTGTGTTTATGTCGTTTGCCATAATGATCCCTCCTGAGCAAATCTGCATAATAGTTAAGAGACAAATTTGATCCTGTCAACTGCCTGAAATACAGAGAATTAGGAGGGTTTTTTTGAATTCACACTTTGCATAATTTTCCATTTTGCCTTAAAATAAACACAGTGGGAGTGTGCATGAAACAAAGAGGACGTCCATCTCCTCCCCCCTCCACAAAGACACACCTATCTGAGAGTGCAGACGGTTGCAGTGTAAGCGTGTAAAATCTCTGGTAAACTAATTAGACGATTTGGCTCGGACTTGTTCAAAAGGAGTCACATCAGCTGTGTTTGGGTAGTGCGGAGGTCAGAGGGCAGCGCTGGGGCACATAGTACAGGGGATTGGATAGGATTAACCTTGGCCTGCCCCCTTGGCCCCGGGCCCAGGCGGCCCAGGAAGAGTGGAATTAGCCAAGCCAGGCAGGGCCATCTGATTCCAAGCCCTCATCCAATTACTGCCTTATCTCCTGGCCAAATGAGATCAATGCATGGAGGGCAGGGAGACCTGGCAGCCTGGCGAAGGTGCGATAATCAGCAGCAGGGAGCACGGCACTTAACTCCCCTGTGTCCCTGAAAGAGCCAGAGCATGTGTTAGGAGCACCACTCACTGCCATTAGCTCCTGGTGCCTGCTGGAGCCTGACCTGCACTTTGCATGAGGACAACCTGGTGTAGTGCATTTAGGCATCTTAGCTTTTTGTGTTCAAGTGCTGCACTTAGGAAGGTGAATAATGTGTATAATTACAGTTTTGCCTCTTATCCTTGGTGAATCTACTTTGCAGATTACACTGGTTAAAAGGTAGTAGAGAGAATCCCCCCCCACATAATTGCTTTTTCTATGTATGGCATATAAAAGGTACTTTTAAGCATTTCACAGTGGTTAAGAGCAACTCTGCACAGCTAATAAAGTCCACTGTTAATTCTCTTGTCAATTAGGGGGAAAAACAAAGGTTTGACGTTTGGAGGTGTAATTATAAAAATAATTAACCTCTGTGTGGGCCATAAAAGCTCCAGCTTTACTCTGTGGCTGCTTTTTCTTCCGAGTCGTGTAGCTGAACGCGATTGTGTTGTTATAAGGACGACCTCAGTGAAGTTCTCTCTTTGTATAATACATTTAATATCTTTTATACATTTGTGTCCCTTGGTATGGCCGCGCTCTCCCTGTGGAAGAAACTTAAAATGCTCCTTTTAAAAGTGAACTTTAACATTTTCTCAGGCCACTAACGAGCTGGTGACCTACTGCAGCCGCCTCCCAGGCCTGTAGAATACCAAGCACTCACAAGAAGGGCGGATTTGCTCAAGAACTGGTCATCAAAATGGAAGTTTCGGCTGAGTATTTATGTAATCTAAAGCTCTTCATATTTATTCCTGATACTTCTGCCATACTAGTGATTGTATTGCACCACTGGTGTGTCCCATAGCCATCTGGAGGACCGTTCTGTGCCCACAATATGGCCGGAGAGGGAGCCATTCTGCAGAATTTATGTCCGACCATTTCTTCTCCTGCTTGTGTTCTGGGCACGAGTATCCATTGGAGAGCAATAGGTGGCTCTGAAAGAGTGCCTGTCCTCAGCTGTGGCCCCGCGATTGTACATCCCTGGCTCCCCCAAAGACCCCCACCCCCCACCCCTTCCCTCCTCCCACCTGTCCCCGGCTGCTCCTCCTCTCCTCAGCCTAGTTAGATTAAAGTCCTCTTAAATTCACAGCAGCAGGCTGGCCCGCACAGGGAAAGCCAGCATCACAGGGGCCCTCTGACAATCAGCACCCGGCTAGAAAGCACTAATGAGCGCTGGGAGGGGAGCACGGGGTGTTGGCGGCCTGCATAAAGGCAGCGGCAGCGGCGCGGGTAGGAGCATAGTGGGTTTGTAACGGAGGGAGGCGGCGGGCTGGCTTGTTGCTGAGATGGGTCCGGCTCAGCGCTGACTAGATTAGCTTCCAGGGGGCAGAGCTGCAGTCAGTTTGGGAAAATATCACAGCCCATTAGTTAGGAGCAATGAAATGGAGTCAACTTCTGGGACTCCATTAGGCACGCTGCGCTTAGGCAGACAGCGTCCCTCGGTGTGATGTTGCTATTCTGGAAGGATTGAGCACAGAGATATAATTGGACTGGGGAAATCAAGCAAGTTTCAGTGGTCCTGGTGGGGCTCTCAGACAGAAAATGAGAACACAGGCCTTTGTATTTTCCCTCTCTCTCCCTGTTAGCTTTACAGTGTTTTGAGAAACAGGAGAGAGGAGGCAGCCAGCGTTCTTGGATTTTTCGTTTCATTTTTATTTCCCCTCTCTCTCTCTCTCTATCTCTCCCTCTCTCTCTCTGTCTCTCTCTCTCTCTCTCTCTCTCTCTCTCTCTCTCTCTCTCTCTCTTTCTCTCTCTCTCTCTCGCTGAGTTACGTCTGCCCGTGTTGTGACCTTTTGTGTTTTGCAGGAGTCCTCCAACAATAG
>JAUESF010000006.1:1973253-1985037 GCA_032274765.1 Malacoctenus tetranemus
CACACACACACACACACACACACACACACACACACACACACACACACACACACACACACACACACACACAGTCACAAAATGTAGATCACTTCCACAGAGCCGTGTCCTCTTCCCTGGCTTCTGATTAATTATTACTGGCTAACCATGGAACTGTCCCTGATGCACACGCAGAACAAGAGCTACACAAAGGAGGTGCAGTGAACTGTTGAAAGCTATTATGTCTTTGGAATGAAATGAACATGGAGTCAAGGTAGGTCAGTATCCTGAGGAACACAGTGAAGGAGTTCAGGGCCCCAGCCCTCTGCACTGATCTCTGGCACCCTGCAAACAGCTGCTGAGAACCAAAGCTCCATCCCAGGATCATGTGACAACATCTTAGAAACAATTACTTAAATATAGGCTGACATTATACATTAGTAATGTTATTGTTAGTTGAAAGAACTGTAAGACTCATAACGTGGTTCTGATCAGTTCATACTACAGACCCATCACTGCGTTTGTGTTGAGTTTCCGTCTCTGTGACCTTGTTTCTGCCAGAGGAGAAGAGCAGCACAGCCAGATGAAAAAACACAGAAACCATCTTCATTAGGACTGTAATAATTAGCAGTCTGGTGACATCATATGAGAGAGAATTACCACTGCAGTCTCATTTGAAATGATGGATTACATTCGTCAGCGCAGTCTCATGTGTCAGGGAGCCCTTTTTAATGGATTTGTAAGAAAAATGGCGGATGCATATCCTTCATCGTTGTTAAATGCCAGTGTTGGTTTTGTGTTAATTTAAAAACAATCAATTTGTTAAAGAAGAATAAATTACTTTTTGTTTTTGCTTTCATTTAGTGTCTGATGTGGTGCAACTTGTCACAACTAACAGTCTAACTGAAGTTAATGACTTTTTGCTGGCTTAATCCATAGTGACAGTGGAGCTTAAGTTATGTTTGTAAAGATAAACCTTTCCTGTGTTTTCTGTCAGTGTTGCAAGTGCGACTCTGTGCTGCTGTTTATTGCATTGATGAACGCTTAGTTTTCTTTTTGTTGTGCACAAGGCTAAAAATTTGCTCATAGCAACAAATTTTTCGTTAAAAAATATGACACTAAAGTGTGTGTGTGTGTGTGTGTGTGTGTGTGTGTGTGTGTGTGCGTGTGCGTGTGCGTGTGTGTGGTTTGAAAGTGTTAAATGGCAGAGACAGACCTCACTTGCTCTTTGGATGTGACGATTCATCTTTGAGGCTGAATATTTCATGTGGTAATTAAAATTTGTAGGTCAAGTCTCCTATGACACCTAGTTCTACTGATACAGGGGGGAAGCAGTGGTGCCCCTCTTTAATATGCCTCTTCACCCAGCTGAGATTTAAAGGATGAAGGGTGACATTTTCCCCCATTTTGTAAATTAATGCAATTGATCTCACTAACAAGAACAAAGTTAGGTTTCCAAATACTGCATGATAAAGAGATTAAGCCTTTAAATGGCTTTCCAAAGGCAATCTTTATTGCAAGCCCTAAAGTAAGGGCATTGAACTTTCAATTAGAATTTCTAATAGGCTATTGACTGGAATGTATTAAATGTTGCTGCACAGCTATATAGATCCTGCGAGGGGCTTTTTCTCGATCCAAGGTACACGACCCCGAAATCCCCCCGAGTGACACACACACACACGCACACACACACACACTCTCCACAGTCACCTGATGAGTGTGATCGAGCATCTGTTTTTATCCACATTGTTCATGTTGTGATTGTTGCTGGAGAGGTGTTTATACCAAATGACATTATGCTGGCTCACCTTTGTAAGTGCAGCGAAGCCTTTTGATCCGTGGATTCTTTTATTTGCCGTCAGGATTGGCTTTTTTTTTTTTTTCTGTTCACGTCAATTCAGTTCAGTGTTTGTCTTGGCGAAGCTTTCATGTTGCTCTGAAATCCTTTGTTAGTCTTAATTTTCGAGGTTGTCCATATCCAAGCACATGAGCTGTTTCTAATTTCCAGTGATTGATCCGGGGGGTCTAAATTGGATTTAATTCCCCCTAATTCCATATTAAATGTTGTCAAAATATTTTTACATGTCATCCTAATTCAGCTCGCTGCTCCTGGAACAGCACGGTCAAGGAATGTTACATCTGTTCCTCGTTGTCTCTGCATCCTGCTCCTCTGAGCCTCGCACTTTTTCCATCTCGCAGCCATAATTTTCTCTCTTTGTTTTTGCCAGCCTCTCTTTCTGTTGCACACACATTGTAGCTGCAGGTGATTATAAGCTTTGAGAAAGCTGCATCAGGATACAATTTGTCAGGGCCTAACAGCCCATTCTGTTCTGAGGGGTTAACATTCTGTTTGTGTTACAGTGCATTCAAACTCTAATTAAAACAACATTACATTCCCCATCTGCCAATCTCCCATAATCTTCTTTAATTGCTGTAATTAAAGTATATTTACATGTGCAAAATACTTGTAATTTAGCAAATTGCACTCTACTCTCTGCACATTTAATCAGCGGCGCTGCAGTGGAATGGAGTGATTTCAGTGTTTTGATTTCAGCGGTGGGCTGGTTCTGACGGGGTAAGTGGACCTCTGCCTGAGGTCTCACAGGGGTTAGGAAAACAAGCTATTGGAGAAGTATTGTCATTGGGCCCTGATTGCTGCTCGCGTGGCTAATTATAAGCCTGAGCGCCACGGTGAAGCCAGGCACAGCTTCAGCACGGCGCATGTTTGTGTGGGTTTCCCTGGGCAGAGTGTGTGTTCAGACAAGCTGCTGTGGCCTACTGTATTCATGGCTCACTGCTGCTTGCCTTGTGATTGACATCGACCATCCCCTTTCATTTATTCAAAATGCAAAGTGAATTTGCCAAGGTGTGTTTGCTACCCAAACAGAGAGAACCGAGATGAGGCGGTAAATACCTGGGAATTAAACCTGCAGCTGGCGAAGCAACTGCTGCTGTACCGAAAACGTTGAGGACGAGCTCCGACTGAAGAGGAGCAGCATGCTTGCTTTCAGATTATTGGTATTAGATAGGGATTAATCCAGAAGAGGGAATTTGTCAAGCTGTAGCTTTATATTAGCATCGCTAATAAGCTAGCTTTATAATGCCCCACATGATGACACCATATTTCAAAGACTTCCCGCGCACTTGTGGTTTATTCAGTCATTGCCACTAAATACTGAGGCCACAAGCTGCCACTTGGACAAGCTGCTGCTCATCCTCACTGTTTGTAGTCGGTCTTACTGTAAGTACAGTCATTAAAAAAGTCTCAGTTCAGGTTTCTAGTCCTGTCAGATAGGCCAGTGGGACAGTCGTTTCCGGAAAGCGTCCCCGGTTTTCTGTCTTGGCTGTTGCTGAGCAACCAGCATAGCTGACGTCCTCCCGGCCTAATTACATTTCTGTCTACTTGGATGAGAAAAGCTCCAATCAGGCCAGATGGAACCAGATGTAACAGCTCAGCAGTTTGGAGTCAAGGGTCCTGCCCAGGATGACCCCCCCCCTCCCCCCTCCAACCAGCAGGGATAGCCAGGCGGAGGCAGGTGGTGGCAGACCTGGCAAGAGGAACTGCCATCACTGCTACCACCTAAGTAATTGGCGTTTCCCCAAGAGCTTTGGCGTGCTGCTATAGCCGCTTATTAGCATCACGCCAGCAGTATGCACATCATTAGGAGACACCACAGAGGGCGGCGGGTGAACTGAAGAGAGATCGCTGCAGAGGAGAGCTATATGTACCCAAACACAGTGTTTGGATTCACTGCTCTCTTGGCTTTTAATGTATCGTCCTGTTTGAGTTGTGATCATAACAGAAATCTCTCCGCTTCTCTTGCTGGAGTTTAATTGCTTTTCCTATTAGTTTGGAACCTTGCGCACAAATTGTATCCTGTTTGAATGTAAAAGGTGTCTGTTCGCCAAGATGTTTGCAAGTAGCTTGCGGGTAGTGTGGTGAAAATTATGCTATAAGATGGACACAGCCCCAAATCCTCATTAGCTGACACGTAGTTTCTCTTAATTAGTTTCCATTCACTGTAATTAGCGTGGATGAAGCTAATCATCTGATGTGAAAGCAATCTAACGCTTGGGATCCAACGTCCTTGGCCTCACTTTGATGTCAGGTTCAGACGTTTTCTCTCTTCAGGTGGTTTTTGCGACGAGCTTTTCAGGAGCACTGAACGCATTTGTCAGGTTTTGGGTGTACTTCTTCGTGTAAATGTTTGAGACCTTCAGCTATAAAGGAGTATTGATTTCGCTGCATGTACACACATTATGAGCTGATTAAAGCAAAGAGTTAACCCTGAAGAAGAAGCCGGGCTTCTTTCAGCAGCCAGTAATTACTATTTTAACCAGAGTGCATCTCAGTCTGAGCGTTTGAATGAGCGCTAATTTATTTTTGATGTGGCGCCTTTCCTGACGCTGACATTTCCAAGACCTTCCATGAAGATAAGACAGAAAGGCAGATATTGCGTTGACAGTGCTGTGATGTTTCGGGCTGCTGTCCCAGATCAAAACAAATGCGTGTTGTGTAACACAATGGAGCAAGACCAGGAGCGGAACAAAAGCCAGTGATTGAGGACTGCATTGTTGGAAGCACCTTCCTCAGCAGAATGATTGATCGTCTCTCTCTGCCTGTCAAGCCCTTGAGAGAGATCTTCCTCCCACTTATGTTGCGTTCGCTGCCAATCATCTTTTTGTCTCCCACTGGTTCCATTGCCACAATGCTCTCAGCTCTCCCATTCTTTCTCCCTCCATGTGCCTTTTGTTTCAAACGTGCACGTGGCCTCTAAAAACTTCCTGACATCAAATGTATGATTCAGTTGTCTAACAGCTACATTGGGCGGGGTTGCACAGGATATGAGCTCTTTATTTGATTCTGTGCTCTGTGGTGTTTTTCTCCTTGGCTTTCTGATGCTTTATTGATACCACATACCTCCAGTGATCCCCTCAGATCTTAAAAGTGTATCGGCTCACCACAAAATGTCATCACACCTAATCTTTTGGCTGGAGACAAAAGGAGCGGAGCTCCAAGCGATCCAAAACTCCGATTTTTCCTGGAGCGCCGGGGGGGCGGCGCGTCCCCCCTCACTCAGGCCCTGGAGCTGCGGTTTCTCAGCCTGATCTAAAGCAGAACCCTGTTTATCCCCTCCACTCAATGTTATTATGACAGTGATTATTTAGGACTGAAAGGAGCTGGATGGGCCCCACAGTAAATTAGATGTGTACAGACCAAACTGTATCATATTTCTGACATTTTAACATCTTCCTGTCACCCGCTGCTTTCTGTCTCGTATTATTTCGTTGCTAATATGCTTTTGCTTTCCCACAGGCTGGATCGGGTTTTTTTTTTTGTAAAATGGAGTGTTTGGCATGAACTTTTGCCATATGCCTGTAGATTTGCCAAAAAATATTCAGAGCAGCTCTTTTCTCGCGCCAAGTATTTGGCCATCTGCTTAAGTCTTTAACCAGCAGCATCCAGGGACTTCATCAAGCTTGAACTGTGAAGTCAAATGGTTTTCTTCAGCTCCCAAATCAAGCTCAGCACTGCTGTGCAGATTTACTGCTCTGGCAGTTCCAAGCAATCACACATATATTTTATTATGCACTACATAGTCACATTTATGGGATTTGTACTTAATGACAGCAAGGTTTTCCCAGAGCTGTTTTTATGTCATTAAAATTAAAATATAGTTAAATTGGAGAAAGTGCTCTCTTTTGAACCGCTTTAAATCACTTTGAGGAATAACATTTAACAGACAGGAAATCTATCTGTGTCAATGTGATGCTAAGTGTTAAGTATCTGTAAATGAGGGCGCAGACAAATAGCTCAACCAGCTGCGATAGTAATTTTTCTCCCCGACGTCTTTACTGGCCGTGACTCTGCGTCTTGAGTTTCGACGAGGCCAAAGTACGATGCGGCGACACTTAAAACAGGACAGGCTGCTGAAGAATGTGCTGCTCGTCAAACTGGCAGAGGAGAGAAGATGGCTTTTCTATGGGGGTGGGGTTCATTATGCAGCACACAGGACACCATTATTAGCCCCATTACACACACTGACAGCCGCACATTCATTCTCCCATACCTGCTTTTTAAAACCTCCCATAAATAACGAGGGCTGCAGCCAGCTCCGTCTTGGTGGAAAGGAAAAAGGTCATTATGGACCAGGCCCCCATTTGTCAAAATTATTCCATAATCCCAGGTCACGGGAAGGGTTTTTGCTTTAGTTAATTGTAGATCAGACCACTGAACATAAATTTCCATTAGCAATCAATTTGTAACTCTCTGCAGATTGTGACCCTGTCTGCTCTTTGTTGTGGCTATCAATGACAGCTGTGAACACGCTGCGGCACATTGCTGAAATAAGAACTGTGAAATCTAGACAGACTGTAATTTGCATTTGTCCAAATTTCAACTCGCAGCCCTGAGTTGAAGAAAGCCCTCAACAATTAGGAGTGTTGGGACCTTGCTATAATCATTTAGATTGCTGCCTATAGATTTTTTTTTTTTCTGCATTGATGGCTTTCAGAGCAAAGCGACGCCAGCGTGGATTTGTTGCGACTCCGTTGTGATTTAGAGGTCACACTGCCGTCCCGGTTAAATGTGCTCTGACTGGTAATCGGTGGTGCTGTGCAGTATAATTACCCCAGCTTTTATCAGAATGACCTCTCTGACAAACTTCCCTGGTGGAAGGAGACACCTGAGAGCTTCCACACTTCCTATCTGCCCTTGTTTTATCGAAAAGGCCCCGCCTGAATGGATAATAGAGCCCCTGTTCTCCCAACAGACGGATAATGGAGGGTGGAGTGGTCCTCTTTGGCAGACTGCTGCCTCTTCCCTGCACTAGAGAAACCAATACCAGGCCTATCGGCTGATATATGACACTAATACACAGCCTGACTGGGGCCCTAAACAGAAAAGAGGGATTGTTCCGACTTTCGACTGGCTGTAGGATCCATGACTCACAGGTACCGCACTGTCTGGCCCTTGAGACCGCTCTAATTGCTTTACATCTGTACAAAGGTTTCTTGTAATCGGGCCTTCTGCCTCCATTTGTCTTCCTTTCAGTCTCGTAGTGAAGGCCTTAATTGGTCTTAGTGGGGCTTTTCTTCCAGTTAGCTCCTGGGCCTGAGCTTGTAGAAGACGTTACCTCGGGGGGCAGTGGGGTTTGCTGGCTGCTAGTGGTTGGGGAGGTTGTGGAGGAGAGGAAGTCAATACTTCTTTTACCTTTAACACTTTAATTAATGTTCTCCTGACAAGCAGTTTTCCCACAGCTTCACACGGGGGGTTAAGCTTCTGGGATCCACACAAGAATCAAGACTTGTACAGCTTTGTGAGAAAACCTCCCATGCAGCCTCCAGTGGCCAATCGACATTTGCTGAGAATCCAGTTCTTTCCTCGTTGATTGTTAGTGCACATTTTTCTCCCTGCGTCTCTGTGACCGAGAGCCAGACTGTTGTTGATTTTTTTTTGTGGTTTATTTATTTATTTTTTTGTTTTGTTTGTGAGTTTCTATTGCTGCTCAGGCACCTTTACAATCTCAAGACCAGCGGGTCTATTTCATTTAAATGACACTTTGTGGTTACCTGAACTTCAAATGAGCAATTTCTTTATCATTACCTATTTATGCTCGTTCATCTGAATCACCTTGTAAAGTTTTATTGATATTCTTTTACTGAGTGTGCAGCACATTTGTGTAATTTTCTGCTCTCTGGCCACACAGAAAAAAAGTTCAGTTATTTTTATGAAAATGTGGAGTCACATCTCAAAGGGTCCCAACAAATGTTTACAGCGGTCGCTGTTGCAAAAGCAAAACATATTGACCCCTTTTTTCAGAGAGCCACTAGGGTGGATATAAATATAGTGGAGATGTCTGGAGGATATCTGTCAGTTATCAGGCTCCACTGGTCTCTATTTGCTTTCATTAGGCTACTGGAGAGTGTTTACTTGTAATAAAGTGCTGCTGTAAGGCCAGGCTGCCTCCCAGAGCGTAATGTGACCTACCTCACTTTATCTGACTAGACCCTGTTCACACTTGTCTCTCCCCAGAGATAACATCTCATGTACAACGCTCCACAAACCACATTTCACATCTTTAATTTAAGATAGCAGGGGCGTGTTTCCTGGCTCTGCTCCGACATTCTTCTCCTCACACTCGTGTAAGTACACAGACATCCCTCATGATACGTGCTCTCTAGGATGAAATAGGCTATGCATTATTTCTATGCTTTTGCTACACTGATCATTTACAGCCGATATCAGTGTTTTTTGTGGAATTCATGTTTTTTTTCCTTTTTTTTAATGAACACAGACAAAAAGACTTTGTTTGCGACTCAAACAGAACTTTTTGGATGTTTGTGACTAACAGTTGTTCCTGCTGCTGGTGGCCTTGGCCTCTCACTCAGCTGTGCTCTTCAGACTTTTTGGAAACTCTGCAGAGTTTGGTGAATAATGGACAGAGCCAGCTCGCGTCAGGAGTGTTGAGCAGGAGCTCCGTGTTCTAAGCGCTCGTCTGCTCGGTTCTGCTCTGCAGTGCTCTCTGCATTTCCTGCTGACTGACTGATATGGAGCTCCGTTGCCAGGGCTTAAATAGCAGCTGTAAGCGTCCAGCTGCTCCCTGCCACGCTCCACTTCTCCCCAGATGGCTCCGAGACATTCCAGCAGCCCTCCGGAGGAGCGCTCATGAGGAAAGTGTTATGGAGTGGCTCTCTGAAACACCAGGGAGCATCCCTCGCCGCTCCACAGTCACCCTCCTCCTCCTCCTTCAAACCCCCAGGCCGAACGCCCAAATCAGGGGAGGGCTGCTTATGCAGCCTCGTTTGCCAACTCACCAACGGGAGGCAGCGCAGATGGTGGTGTCCACGGCGAAGGCCAGCATGCAGCAGGGCCCCGGGGTGGGATGGGGAGGAGGGGGGTGGGGGGTTCTTGGAGAGAGCGCATACCATTTCTGGCCTGAGATGCCACTGATATCCCCCAGGAGGAGCTCACGCTGGCCCTCAGCAGATGACCAGCAGACGTCTGGCAGCTCTGCTCAGCTCAGAGACGGCGCAGTGAAATGTTTTTTCTCTCCTCATGCGGGCATCCTTGATAAGTGGAGCTTTCCAGAGCACCGCCAAGCCAACAGGGAATGTGTTCGGTGGAAACGAGTGCATTCAAAGTCATTGTAATTTTCCTTGAACGCTCATTGTTAATATATGAGGCTGGCTGGAGCGCTTCAGGGCAACAGGCTCTGACCTTGGCTGTGTGTTTAAGTGATGAACGGTCCATCAACTTCGCACCACTGAAGCGAACCACAGGGTTCACTTCAACCATGACATTGCCCACAGAGATAATATCATGTTTAACATATCCGGCTCTCACACTGCTCTCAAAATATATTTTGTTCAAAGGTACCCAGAGGCTCTCCGACCACTTGTGTCGCTGTAATTTAATAAACACAATCTCCCATTTTCTTGTGATTACAGAGCAGCAGTTTGTGAAAGTACAAACTTGCAGTGTTCCTGTGATGACCGACACAAAGTAAACAGCAAAATATACAAAGCAGAAGTTAAATGCCCCTTTGAATGACAATATAAAGATTTGTATGTTTATGTTAAACACAGATTTATATTGTCAGATTTGAATTTATTTGCAACTAGGATGTTGTAATCATTGGGAAGTGAGAATAACTGATGAAAAGTGAAGAGTGGACAAACACTACCACAAGTCACTCTTGGTTTTGCTTATTGGAGATCTTGTCAGTGTTTCATCTTCAGCTGATGGCTCCTCCGTCTCGTTTGCTGAGCTGCTCCGACTCTATATTTCTCACCGTCTCTTTTTCTCCCAGTGGCCAGAGAGATGAAGGGTCGTTGTTGCTCCCAGCTGAGAAGGGGGGGGGGGGGCGGGGGCTCTTGCTCTGTTGACCTTACTGTTATCCTTGTCGTGACAGGAAACATACATCATAGCAGGGCCTCTAATGTGAAACACATTCTGCCACAACTTGATCAAAGCCAGGCTGTCCAGGACAACAAAGTGCCCTGTAATGCCATATTTTGACCATATAATTGGAGAGTAATTACAGCTGACAAAATACTCCAGTGATTTTCTGTCTTTTTTTTCTCTTCTCGTGTCTTTGGAGTGTCAGAAAGCCCAGAGAAGGCCTGTCATAAACTGTTGGATATCTTGTGCTGCGCTGGCTCGAGAGCTCTCGAGCAGGGCCGAGGATAGGTCAGCTTTTATTGGATCACAACTGCTTATTCAGAGACGCTACGTACAACACACAAGAGTAACAGTAACCAGTGGCCTATAAAAACGCGGGTGCACCACATGATGGTGAACCCTCACTAGCTGCCAAGACTGCAGCTTCCCAAAAAAGCTGTGCGCTCAAGTCTTTCTGACTTCAGACGGATGGAGCGAACTCCCGCCTCTGATGACACGGTCGTTATTATGGTGCTGAGCTCCTTTCTCCTTTGTCAACTTTCACTGCACCCTAACTTGTAATCTGCTAAACGTGGATGTTTAACTGACCGTCAAGTCTCGGCTACGCAGGGGTTTTTTTTCCTGCTTGGCAGACGAGTTCGTACAGAAAGATATTTTTGCCAGTGTTGGCAGTGTACAGCACGAGTTAGAAATCAGTCCAAATGAAAAAAATAGAAGTCAAAACTTTGACAGAGTCAAAGATGTGAATTTGATGCAGATGTTGGCTTTTCGTCGTCTTCACGTTGCACTGTTTGTTCCAGATTGCCAGGCGAACGTTTTTAACCGCGGGTAGTCTTTCATTCTGGAGCTGACCACCACCTCCTACCCCCGCCTGCTGGGCCAGTCAATAGAACATGGAGCCTCGGGGCCGGAGCTCTGCACTGTTGGGCTGCACGGCAGTCAAAGAGAAAACACATGAAACGTTACAGCCTGACAAACGTGTGGAAACTCTGCCGGCGCATGGCTCCAAAACCAGCGTTTACATCAGCACCTCCAGTTCAGCACCGTGTTTGCATCCAGCTAATGGGATCCAAACACGCAGTCACAGGCTGGGGCGCTCCAGCTTTGACTGTTTCCCCGTCATTGTTGTAGCTTTGTTGTCCCTGAGCTTCCCTGCAGTTAAGCAGGAGTTTAGTCACAATAGTGTCATCCTGTGATAATGTGGTACGATCCAGGCTGTTTACAGCTGAAATAAACCCACTGACAACACTTGTAATTGTCTTACTTTAAACACTGTCTGCATAAACATCAGCTAAACTTTTTTTGGAGGCTGGATGAATTTAATTGTGATTTATGTGGCCTTGAATGCAGCTTTATCAAGTTTTGGCAGCCCTGGCCTGCTCAGATAATTTTGAAGGCTCTTTTCTCTTGTTATTCATACTGCGATTGCAGTATTTATGCTTTACACAAAGTGTTGTATTTGATACTCAAAGATACTCGAGTGTTGCTGCAACATGTTGCCATAAAGGTTGTTTTTTTTTTATCATTACTCCCTCAAATTTTTCTACCAAACGACAAGAAGGCCAGTCTTTCATGTCATGATCTCAGCATGTGTGGAATCATTGTTGTTGCTCCTATAACTAGCATGTCATCCAATGCCACACACATACACACTGCAACAGTGGAGGATCAAGGCATTTTTCTCCCCGCTGCTCTGTCTCCTGATGTGATTGGGACCTGTAAACTGTTGATGTGCCAAACCACTATTTATTCTCCGATCCAGGACCAAAAGAACCACACTTGATATCACCTATACTAATCCAATATCAATACTTTGTATAAAAGTATACCTGCTGCTTCATCCAGTACTGTGTTTATCACCGTTTGGCTCAGTAACACAGGTAATAAAAAGGCATGTTGGCTGG
>JAUESF010000006.1:2006384-2019659 GCA_032274765.1 Malacoctenus tetranemus
ACACACACACACACGCACACGCACACTCCTGAAAAGACCCGCATTCAGAGAATAATTGGCAGGAGATGCAGATGTGCTGGCTGCTGCTATGCAAGGCCAGAGAAAAGAAAGTGATGTGTTTCGAATGGCAAGTAGAGGTGAGTCATTCTGACACTGCTGGCCCTTAATGATATTTCTGCCTGGCAAAGCTACACAACCAGTGGAGGGAGACGGACTGTCAGCGTGCAGGCTAATGCGCGCATGGCATTTGGTGTTACCTGTCAGGTGTCTGCTCGAGTTATGTGATTTAGCACCTACAGTTGCAGCCCAGACACCAATTCCACTATGTTAATCAGCAGCAGGCGTCATCCCGTCCATGTCCCTCGCTCTCCCGAATCCGCCCCCGCATCGTCATACATGGGAACATTTCGCGTGAGTCCACACAGCGCACGCTGGCACGCGCGCGTGCGCACGAGTGGATGTCAGCTCATGAAGTCGCAGGCATGCAGTTCTAAATAACAAAGCAAAAGACGTGCCCTTTGGGTGGTGAGATAGCTCATTACCTATGAGCGACCTTCCATCTGCACTCATGGCTGCTCTGGGAGCCATTATGATTATGATGGAAATCTCACAAGCCATTAGTGGGAGACAGCACAGGGCTCACTGCAGACACACTAATGGACTCATTTGTAATTGGGAGAGAGGGAAATGACTCTGTGAGCTAGCGGTGGCTTTGTTTGATGGAGTATGGGGGAGCGCAGGCTAGATTTGACAAATGAAACGGGTTAGTAGTCTGTGTGAACTAAACTGCTGCGCCTTCTGGATCACTGCATATGTGAGCGCAAACACTTCCAACACCAGCACCCCCCCCCCTTTTCTTTTTCCTTTTGATGTCCAGCTGTGACTCAACTCCCAGGAGCCTGTTGGTATTATCCTTTGACAGAGGGTGGGCGAACTTCTTCTGAGCCCGTCGATGAGCCTGTGGGACCCGCAGGACGAGCAGACGAGTTATTAAAGACTACATTTCTTAGAGGCGATAATGGTGTTGAAATCGACTGGCGTGAGTTAGGTGTGGGCGGTGTCACCTCCTAAATCTTGGGATTTATTAGTGAAGCTCGTGCCGATCCCACAGCAGGTTACGCGGTTGTCACTGAGGGACGAGAGCACCAGTGGGGGCCTCAGGCAGATTCACGGCGATGGCTCAATGCTTTGTTGGTTATGCTTGTTTTGGCGATTCATCTGCGACTAAACATTAAATTCCTATTGGTGCACTCGGAAATGTTTACGGAGCCACGGCCGAGCATTCTTCACCCCAGCACTTATCTGCTTTCCTTGCTGTTGATTTCAGCTACATGTGCAAAGTCATTGCTGGAAACTCAGCCGAGCTTCGCTCTCTCTTCCTTTCTGCATTTTAATTGGCTGAGATTCAGTGCTTTCTGTTTGCATTGTCCCCACAGCTCCACTCCACACATTAGTCACAATTTGCTTGCCCCAATTCCAGGAGGATTAGAACGACCATAAGTGCCATTGTGACAAAACATTAGCGCAGCATGTGTTCACAACAGTAGTAACAAAAGCTTTAAAAACTGGAAAAAATGACTTTCTTAAAAATGGCGCTGGACAGGCAGGCAGCACAGACGGCACAAAGGTAAAATGTCAGCTAAAGATTTGAAGGCATGGCAACAAAAGTGATAACTCTGAATTTCTTATTTATTTATGAAGCAAGATTAAATCCTTGAGATTACTGGAACTCTTTTTTGCCACAGTGATTATTTTAATACTTTTCCTGTTACAAATGCTGGTTTTAATTCACGAGATGCTACTTTGCTGACATCTTTCAGCGCTGTCTTGTCGGCAGTTCGGATCTTGTTTTCAGTGTTGTAAATACAAATAAAACAAACTAATACAGTTGTAAAAGTCAAACTAGGTGCAAAAAACTTGAAACTGTTGGAAGATTGTTTGGCACCCCTGCTATACATTCCATATCTTCCAATATCTGAACAAAAACAACAGAGAATTAGATCTAACTTTCAGTCTCCCTCCATCTACTTTGTCCATGGTGAGAGGCCTCGGCAGTAATGCAGAATCCAGAATCACGAGTGGTCTCCCTTAGTGACAAATAGTCCACGCCGGTGGTCAGTGAAGATGCATCCGTCAGAAAGATTGATGCAGTCAATTTGTGAGGGCCAGCTCACTTCTTGTCCAACCTCTATTGAACCATTTCCAGCTGATGAGTGAGGCCGAGAGCTCCAGGTGTGGCCGCTGCTGTGGTCCTCATAAACACCGCTGGGACATTGGTGTTGGCAGCGCTGATGGGAGGGGGGGGGGTGGGGGGTCTCCCCATGTTCATAGATGCCAGCCAGCGTGGACACACTCACTGTGATTCCTGACATAAGTGATAAACTGCACACTCAAGCTCACAGGCTGATAAACGCAGCGTTCTGGAGATGTGTTCAATATCGGAACAGAACAAAGGCGTCATGTAAAAGTCTTCAGTCTGTGTACAGTGTGGACTTGGTTTTGCTTGCTACAATAGTCCGAAGATGTAATCCAGGCACATCTATCTGTTCTCACAACAACTGCTTGTAGTTCAGACTGTTCTCGTGTTGTTCACATGTTCCTCCGTGTCTGTGATCTGACGTTTCAAGCAGATTTATTTAAGGACTCGAGGAAAAAAGGCTGACTCAGCGTATTTCCAGCAGCATTTCTTAAACAGTCAAGAGTATGAAATAATCCAATAATATCAGCGTGCCACTTTCTCCATGTAGCTGGTCCACAGTCCTCCTATTAAACCAGGAGAACATTTAACTACATGTTTGTACAAGGCGGCTCCCTCAGCAGGGGCCTGACAGGGACGAATCAGCCAGAGAGATGGGGAGGAGGCTGTGGGTGTGGGGGGGGAGGCGGGGGTGGCTAATAAGATTGCCCTGACCCGGATGATTTATAGATTCATTTGTGTGCTTGTTTAGAAACCTGATCTGCATTATTCATGTCCACAGAGGAGCAGTACTGAGGACATTAGCTGGTTAACCCCTGCTCAGGTTAGGCCACATTATTTTAATGGCCATTGCGAGGGCAGGCCTCTCAGTCCCATTGTCGGAGCGAGGGAGGAGGAGGAGGAGGAGGGGGATGAGGAAGAGGGAGAGCACAGCTCATTTATTCCAACCAAAGCACTATCTCCCCTACACAGAGAACAGGTGGGACCAGGGCATTATTATTCAATTACGTCTGTTAACGGTAAACAATGCGCAGCGCTTTAATGCTCACAAGAGAAGGATAATTGGTAACTGAATGCCAGGCGACTTTTGACTGCCACGCTCTCCATTATTTATATGTCGCGCGCCACCTGTCATGCATATGATGCCACCGCAGCATAGCATGTTCTCTGTGCATGTAATTATGTTTCATCTCTGTAATGATGCTGCCTCGTAGCCATAAAATAGACGGCACCGGCTTTGACACGAGGCCACATTTGTCATCGTCTGTGTGTATCGGCGTGACAGTTATTAGGCCGCACCAGCGTCCTCACGTGACGCTGCCGCAGGAGAGACTAAAGAAAAAAGTGATCATTGTTCCCGTCACAGCATCAGTTCAGTTTCAGTGCGCTGAGCCTTCTGGCTACGTGTGATGGTGTAACTTTTATAACATCAGAGCGATGCAAACAAAAGGTGATGTAAATATCTTGAAAAAAGTCAAATTCACCACACGTCTGTCTGTTCAGTGACGGCAGACATTTCCCTCGTTCTCGCTGGAAAACCAGATTCTCGCTCCGTCCAGTCGGAGGAAGAAGCTCCAGCACAACAAGTGCCGTACTGAGGTAGCTTTTCCTCCAATGTGTTCGAGCACTGTGCTGTCTGCTACTAATGTACATGTGTGTGCCGCTGGCTGCTGGAGCAGCCTGCATGGCTCCCACAGAGATTCTCATATGTCACTGAGACAATTGGAGACCCAAACACCACAACAGTGGAAGCAAAAACACGAAGCTAGCCACAGGTCTGCCATGTCAGGCCAGAAGCTCATTGGCTCATCTCGTCACTCAGGGCACAAAAACCTGACATGAACTGAAGGAAAACAGAACTTTAATATAAAAATACGTTTGTGGGAGGAAAAATAAAACCCACGATGTTCAAAGAAAGCGACAAGAACCAGAGTGTTGTGTCAAGGCCGTTGGCAGTTAATTTCACATGTATTGTTAGTTATCCTCTGGTAGTGATAATTGTTCTCTCTATCACCCCAGTGTTGCTCATCCTAGTGCCTCTATTAGGTTATTTCGTAAAATATCTCCACACTCAGTCATGTGTTCGCCTAACAGGAACAGATGTCACCCAACAATGCAGCCCGGTTTAGGTGAGAGATGAGCCGTGATCATTTCCCCTCCCTCCTCCGCGGTGAGGACGACGCGCCCGTTCCTCGCTGTCTTTTTCTTCCTCCTCCTCCTCCTCCTCCTCCTGCCGTCTCTCTGGGGAGAACACCATCATGCATAAAGAAAGACGCGGCGAGCGGCAGCAGCATATGTCTGTGGCGGAGGATGCGCCGCTGACAGGCCGAGCTTATCGTCTCCGCGGCTCTTCACTACAAGCGTGATTACCGCTGACAGCTTCGACTGCTGATAAAAGCGGGAACATTAAAGAAAACAGAAGAGCCGCGCAGTCGACGCACCAGCGTTTCTTCTCTTCAAGAGCCCTCCCCCCTCCTCCGCCTCCTCCCCCCTCCGAGCCAGCCACCACCTCCACCCGCAGCTCCCTATTCCTCGTCTTCCCGGCACCCCACGCCAGGGTGTCAGAGCTGTCGAGAGCGGGAAGTGACATCACAAGAATTTGCCAGCAGTCTCGAGGCTCATCATGTCAGCGGCAGCCTGTCTTGTGTCAGGCTTCCCCCAGGCAAGCTGTGATCCAGCCCTCGTCTCGGCACATCAAGACTCCTCGCCGAGGAGGGGGAGGGGGGAGGAGGAGGGGGAGGGGGAGGGGAGGGGAGGAGGGAGAGAAAAAATTAACAGAATGTTTTTCCATCTTGTTAACTGACAGCATCGTTTGTTAGAGCGCTGTCTCAGCAAGCAGAGAGTGTGGAAGGCTTTCAGATTGGCAGAGGGAAGAATTGGCAAGTGAAAGCTTGGTGAATTATTGAGTTTGGATGAGGTGTCAGAGCTACCCGCGTTGCTTCGCGTGGGCTTCCAGAAAGCATCTGAGGTGTGATAGGAGAACAAGCGCGGAGGAGTGCTTGATTAAAAAGCTGTGAAGAACGTGGGGCATCGTTTTCTCGGGCTGGTCAGAGTATTTGTGTTTGTATGCCTGTATATGTGTGCATACTGTATGTAATTGCTTTGAACATCCAAAAAAAAAAAAAAAGGCGCAAAAGCTGTCCCATGTCTCGTCCAGAGCTACTTTCTCGTCTGCCAGAGTGAGACGCTGCTCCAGGAGTCATGGAAAATGAGCGGTGTCTCCTGGGTAAATCTCCATCTCGCAGATCTGGCCCTCCGTCAGCTCATTTGGACAGAGAAAGGGGCCGTCTCGGCAAAGAATGCTTTTGATTCTCTTTTCATTTATTTGAACTGATCTGCTGTGATTAAGAGCTCCGTGTCTCATTATTCTCTTTTGGAGAGGAGCGGGGCATTGCCTTTTGCCAAAATATTTGAATGATTAGGGCCCAGGCACGGGCCATGCCAAAGCGACGGGAAGCATTCACTCTGCTTATTAGATTCACTTAAATGCTGTTGTAAATCATGGCTGCCAGTGCATGCTTCCAGGCCCGGGCTTCACTTTCGAGAAGCTTCCACTGCCGATGCCAGAGCCCAGTGCAGAGCCGCTGGAGGCAGCTGAGACCGTGGGTCTGTGCTGCTGTTTGTTTTAGCTCGCCCCTGTAATACAGCAAAACGGTTTGTTTCGCCAATTTTGGATTCACTCCCGAGATGGGAGCGCTATTAATCAGGCAGCTGCGAGCTGTGGTCGAGTTTCAGTAAGCTGATCCTGTTGAAAAGCAACGCCGAAGAAAGCAGCTGCAGACGATTTGCGTCTCCAACCGGTATGTTTGTAAAAACACAAGGAATGCTTAGTTCGATCGAGAAGTTCAGCTACAGTTATTAATACCAGGATGCTGCTGCTGTTTTAGTCACTTTAGATGTGCTGTTAAGGGCTCTCTGAATGGGGCAGGCCGTCGCCTGCATTGCTGTGGCCCTGAGAGGGAGCGAGTGTGATTAGCACGAGAGTTAAACCTGAGTGGGATTCTATTGTTCTGTCAATTTTTAAGATTGCAGAGTGGGAGAAAGGAGAGAAAGGCTCGCTGAGCACTCAAGGAAAAATACTGGCTTTGGTCGGTGAAAAAAACCCCTGGAAGCTCAATCATGCCTTCCATTTTGGCACATTGTCAGGAAGCAAATGCAACAAATCAGAACATATTGTTCCTCGGGGGGCGTAATGAGAGCCTTTGAACCATAAGCTCCACTGCTCCGCTCATGGCCTCCTGGTGACAGAGCGACTCCATCAGTTTTTTTTATTCATACCGCCTCAGTCAGCGTCTGTCACCGAAAAGCCATCTGCGATCATATGGTCGCCTTGTTTGTCGTTTGGTCACTTCCTCCCCCAAATAGCATGAAGGATGTGTCATGCGGCTGTCCACTGAGGTGGGGGGGGGGTCGGTGTGTGATGGGATGGCAGCGACGTGAGAGGGGGTTTCCTGCGTCCTGAACGGCCTGGAAGCACTCGGCAGAGACTGTGGCTGCAGCGCCGCTTGCTTTTCAATAAATGCCGCGGTGCAAAAGAGGACAGATGAGGATCATGAGGTGTGACTGGGGCTCGGGGAGGTGGGGGTGGGAAAGAAGGAAGGGGAGAGAAGGGGACAGGCAATTTAACAGCGGCTGTGACTCGGGGGTGGGGGGGTGGGGGTGCGGGGGGTGTATGGCACCCAGCCAGCAGAGCAGTGGAAAACAGTGGTCCAGACTAATGATCCACAGCGTGATCGTTATGGCCCCCACAGAAAGGATGGGCACAAGCCACGGTTCCCTGGAAATCAATTCCCAGGAAGCGCGTGAGTACTAGTTGTAAATCATGGCGGTATGGAAGGATGGATGGAAGGCACTGGGGATGAGAGGAGAAGGTGGAAGTGGAAGAGGAGAATGAGGAGACGGGGAGCTTTCGAGGCAGGATAGATAGAGCATGAAGGGAGAACTCTTTCGATCATAAACCCTAAAGGAAAAATTACTCCTGCGACCCCCACCCCCACCCCCACCCCCACCCCACGCTCCAGTGAAAGCAAACCAATGATGTGGCAGTTCCAGCCTCTTGCCCCTCAGCCACCCCTCTGCTTGACGGCTCCATTGCAGGTTGAGGCTGAGGTTTTTCAGAAAAGTGTTCTCAGATTGATTTATATCCCACAGAAGAGCCCCATCAATCCTAATATGAAACTAATGAAATCATTGGGTGTTGCGAGGAGAAGCGGAGGTGTGGGCGCGGGCATTGGGAGCCGTGTGGGGGTGTGTGTTTTCTCTGCGGTGGAGGCTCGCAGGGCGAGAAGTCACTTTGGAAACATATCATGATAAAGAAGGCATTGATCAAGGCCAGTCAGAGGGGGGCGGATGCAGCAGCTCCTCCGTAAAGGAGCAGTGCAGCACAACAGTCAACAGACACACAAGCTCCCAGCAACAAACCTGTAAAGCCTTCAAAATAAAAGCATGTTTAGATTTTTTTTCCAAAGATTTTTTTGTGCAAATGTAATTTTGACAACGTCAGCGCAGACAAACCCCTGCCAGGACCTTCGGGTGAGGCGCCTCTCTACTAATACACCAGTACGAACTTGGTCTGAATCCGAGAGTCTGAAACCTGACTGAGACCAGCTGAGACAGACACGTTGCAGTCAGCTGCTCCGATAATTAATCAATCCACAACGTAACGTTTCATCTCCTCCTGCCTATAAGCCAAGTCTCCCGCTGCGCTTTAGACTGTGGATCAGTTTCAGCAATAACAAATGAAACCACCCCCCCTCCCTATTTTTTTTTGTCTCCCACTGTCGTTCTCCTCACTTCATTATGCAGGCAGCCTGACGCTATTTGACAGAATGTGCTATCTGCAGCCCTCAGCTGCAGTCCCCCCTCTCACTATCATTGCATCGCTGGCAGCTTAACCCCACTGCTGCCTGCCACAGTGGAGCACCGAGGAAATGATCCTGCTGCCGTCTGAGGAGAGTCACAGAGGAGGAGGGGGGGAGAGAGAGAGAGAGAGAGAGAGAGAGAGAGAGAGAGAGAGAGAGAGAGAGAGAGAGAGAGACCCTGAAGCACCTTTGTGGATGCTGGCATCTCATGTCTGGCAGGATTTGGTTGCAGCTGCCTTTTTCGATGCCTTGTAGCCTGTCAAGTCGCTCTCCCCTCATTTACTTCATGTCAGTAATTACAAACAGCTCCATCTCTGCTGAGAGCAGCTTTCTTCTTTGTGTTGCTATCAAGTCGTTGCCTTTCTTTGGAGTACTTCACATCTTTATTCGCTCGCGAGTTTTGACAATATAAGCTTAATTCTCCGTGACACTGGGCAGTAGTTTTACCAGCCTCGCTCAGCTGAGTGTATGTAGGCCAAATTTATGAGCGTTTTGTCTCCCTCACAAACAAATACTTGTAACAAGGCAGCAGCCAGATCCGTCTCCAGAGAGCTGTAAATAAGCTTAATGAAGAAACAAACAAACGGCTTTAAGGGTGAGCCTCTGAAAGCTGCAGGTCTGCAAAGCGTAGCATATCTAATTTGTAGGTTAATGTCAGTGCAGGCTTATTTATCTAGGTTATCCTCTGCACCAGATAATTAGATGTGCACGTGCACCACGGGACAATGTCAACAGAGGCCCCGCTTGTGTCTGGCATCTGTAGCTTTTATTGTTTCCGTCCTTGTCTGTCACGGGGAGCATATTATAGACTGACTGTCAATATTTTAGCATTAGACCTGCCCGGGTTGGAGATTGCTACGGTTGAGTTTCATTATTATTTCATTTGCTGGTGCTGCCTTTGAGTCCAACGCTGAAAAAAGATGAAAGTCTAATAAAGGATGTGATATTGCGCTGCAAATCCTATTCAAATAAGCCACTTAGACGGTAAAACGTATTTGCTTATCATTTGCATGTGGCGAGCCCAATAATGCATGATGTAGGAACATAAGCGGTGTGAGCCAGTGCATTGTGGGCTGTGGTGTAATGAGTCTGGTCCGATATCTGCCGGTGACAGGTCCTCATTCCCTGGACGTGGCTCTGGTCTGTCTCTCCCAATGTGTGTTAGCTGTCAGGTGGGGAGAGCCAGACTACCGTTGAAGGGGGGCTTTTTTTTTTTCTCCACCGCGCTGTCTGCTTTTGATTCCTTTTCCCAGAGGTGTTTAAAAAAGCGTCTCGATTGTTAGTGACAATCAGCCGCTCTGGCCCTTTTGAACAGAAGGTTTGATTTAATCGTGAGCCTGTCATTTATTATTCTGGAGCGGCAGCCGCCCCTGTGAGGCCCGGGCCTGATCAAGCGCCTCGGAGCTGTCCCCAAGATCTCACTCTTCTCCCGTTTCCCCCCGTTATGTCTAAATCCTCAATACAAATCGCAGTGTTTCGGCGCTCCCAGTGGGGCCTATTACTGCCTGTGGGGCATTAAAGATCATTAATAGTGCTGTCAGAGAAGGAGAGGGAGAGAGGAAGCGAAAGAGGAGGGAGTGCGGGGCGCAGCAGTAGAGTTGCTTAGCTGCTCATAAATGGGAAATTAATACATCTGCTTCATTAATGCTGCCTCGTGTTTGATGTTTGTTAGCTGGCAACTTTAATGATGTAGGTTTGAGCCGACGGGGCGCTTGACTAAATTTGATTCCTCCAATTAAGTAGTCAGGCTTCTTTTCTTTTGGGAAAATGGTTAGAAAGGAAAAACTGCTGCCTAATTATGGACTCCGAACCTTCAGTTTTGTGGCTCCTGCTCATTTTTCCTCGCTTCCTCTTTTTCTCTTACTGCTTCGTCTGTCAGCCGCTGATTGCTCCAACACATCCATCAACAACAGCCCGCGCCAAGTCGCTTCCCACTTTCTAATCAAGATAACATTTTTTAATCAGTGCATGCGACTTTCCTAATCATTAGCAGTACCTAACGATGTGGGCTAATTGATATATAGTGCAAGGTGATAACAGTCAGCCTTTAGAGCAAATGATGAAATTAGTACTATCAAGGTAGTAGATCGAACAATTGGAGCCTTGGAAATCAAACATACAGGAAACATTAAAGAGCCTGAAAGCTTCTTTCTATGCATGAATTCCACCCCTCCGAACAGTTTAAGGCAAAAAAAGAGAGAGATTGCAGAAAACCACATTTATCCTGCTGACTGAGGCTTAGGATGAAATTGTGCTTCTATATTTGTACTTGAAGTGAAGTTCAGAGAAAGGGAGCAAGCCCATTATTCAAAAATAAGGATTTAAATATCTGCCTTGTTCACCATTTGTCATGTGCAGGCTGCTGCATGTGGAGGAGGTCACCAAAGCATTAAATTGCATGAACAAGCCTCGATTCGGATGATGAGGACCATTAATTGTGTGGTTGTAGTTCATTATCTGAGATGACAGTCACAGAGAAACAACATAATGCTCTTTATCACTGCTTAATAAATCGTTTTTGTGACACGTGACTCACGTATCAGCTGTAACTGCACAGTCACTGGGTGTAAGCAGTGTTTCCCGCAGTGTTGTCGATGATATATATGTTCACGACCATAAATTACAAAAGAGGAATTGAATTGGAAATCGTTCCCTCTGACATGAAGCTTGAAGGGAACTACACCTATTTATCAGCAGAGCTTAAACTGAAGCAGAAGGAATGCGTCCTGAGGAAGTGGAAGCGTCTCTTTTTCTTTGGAACATAGAAGCAGCAAAGAGGTGAAGGATAAAAAGTTTGCAGAAGCTCCTGCAGTGAAAGGCAGGTGCATCTCCTCACCTCCAGCTCCTCGTCAACACGGCGCCTCACTCTGAATGAATCCACATCTTTGGCTCAGCTGTGAGGGTTGGCCACTGTGGCCGCCGATGTGACCTCATCGCAGATGATGGCACCATTGAGTGGGACACCCCCCCCTCCTCCTCACATGAAGACCCCTGCCAGTGTAGTTGGCCATCTTCTCTGAATTATTCAGCACACGAGCTTGTACCCTCTGTGTTCCTGCAGCTTGTTGGCTTGGGGCAAGGTGTGTGCAGGTTGGTGAGCAGGGGAGAGCATTAGAGGACTGGGCCTTAGGCTCTGCAGACCTGCGACTAATGATAATGGTCTCCTCTTAACAACCGGCCGACTAAGCACTTTATTACACCTCAGTTTCTCTCCGATCTCCTCCCATACCTGGGCCACCCCCTGCTTCAGGTTGCTGCCATGTGTTGGACCTGATTTACAATATACAAACAGAAGTGGAATAAATCTTAATTTCAATGGAACTCCGCAACCATTGTCCTACTTTTATTTTGGCACTGAAAGATTTATTGATGTGAGGTGGCGGAGTTGGTGAATATTTCAGTGAGACACTTGAAATGCAGCCACCCAGGCCCAGAGTGGCTCCGAGGGAGGTTGTTGTGCAGCGGCGTCTTTAGGGCTTATTGACAGATCCTGAAATCAAACTCCTGATGAAGAAATCCTCCAAGTTCGGTCACACTGAGGTGGAGGAAGGGAGGCTTTGTGTGCTGGACATCAATCATGGGCGGGCCAACACAAACTGTCAGCTTTGGAGGGAATGCTTCAACGACAGCGTTCAGAGTCAGTCCGCCGTGTTTTGTCTTCGCGTCCTTGACAATTAAATGGCCGACAGGAAGACGTAGCACATCTCTGCTCAGTATACATGTTATTCATTGCCTCTTTATTACTCTCACTTCCTCATTTCCTCCCTGTTATCTGCAGTTTCAGTAGTTTGCGGTGTGATTCATGGGGGTGAAGAAGGAAAAGGTGCAGAACCATTTTAGGCAGTGATTTCTTGCTGATGCATAACCAACATCTATTATCAATGTAAATGAGCCACCAACTTTGCTGTTTAAATGGGAACAAAGTGTGAAGTATGCTCGCAGGCATGCTGAGGGAAGACGAAGGGAGCAAAGAGGGAAATGAGAGCTGCACACAAACAAGCCATTATTAAACACAGTGCTTCTTTAAGCTGCTTTCTGAAGAGCGTCAAGCCTCGAGCACTTTAACTTGCCAAAAAACAAGCTCCTCTTTTTATGCTTTGAAATCAGGAGGTAAGATCAGCGCGGGATAAAAAGCTCAGCACACAGGAAAGCAGAAGGACGCTTTATTTGTTTACCATGCGGCAGGCCGAGGGCGATAGTCAGGCTTCTCTTCATCCACAGGAGAGCTCCTGCTTGGCGGCGGTGCCGATGCAGCACGCTGCCTCCCACCAGCATCGCACACAGCACCATCTGCTAGGACCTGTTGGCTTGTTTGTTTTCCAGAGCAAACAGCAAATCACTTCTTTCCTGTTTCTGCTTTTTACCATATGCCGCTGCCTGTGTATCAGAGCGAGGCATGTATATTAATGAAGTTAATCAAAGACGCGCACGCAGCCACATCTGCCAGGGGAATTTTCAAATGATCGCACCCGCCGGTTGATACATCACGTCGCCACCCTCGCCTGCCGCTGTGGCCACATGTCGGTGTAGGTCTGACTCTGACAACGCCATCTCCCGCCTCTCTATACTGTTCATACAGAGACTGTAGTGTGTGTTTGCAACTCTTTTTCTGGACTATCCAGTATGCTTGAAAAACACAGTGCAAAACACTGTTTTCTTGAAATACCTCTAGTCATTGTTTCCACTTTGCATTGTGGGTAAACATACTGTGTGTAGACTAATTAATTAGCGTGATGTATTCAGATTGCGAATGCATCTGCATATCTGAACACATGCTCACTATCATTTGCGCCACAACAGCAGGGACTCCACAGACTATACAATTGCTCTTTCACATGTGTAAAATGTCACGTCTTCTACCTGCTCTGAGCTGCGTGCCTGAACAGATCCTGGTGTCACTGCAATTAGTGGCTGCGTTAAACAGCGGGAAGCACGCGGCTAAGTAATGTATCCCCGTACAGATGGCAAATTATCCTCCTCACTACTCGCTGAGACTGTCAGGTGCACACGGTGGGCTGTTGTTTCAAACGCAGTGACCGACACTCCGTGTGTGCTGGAGGCTTTAGCCCGTTTCCTGAGCTTGGTAATAATTGACATGTAACCGACGACTGCCACGCTGGAGGGGTTTCTGCAAGTCATTTCAGACGTCCTGTCACGGGAGGAGGGGTGTTTATTAACCCTCATAACATTAGACATTATTATTATATCATCTCTCTC
>JAUESF010000006.1:2032121-2049479 GCA_032274765.1 Malacoctenus tetranemus
GTGTCAAATGCGTCATCTCCTGCTTCCCTGTGAAGGACTGCGATGGCCAAAGTGCTGCATGTGCACACCACCAGGTTTGGTGATCCAGTCATGTTAATCAGACTGTGGATGCTACTATTCCCACACAGCTGAGCCAATGACATAATTTTCTCTGGTCTGTGGAGGTTAAACAGGTGAAAAAAGTCTGCTGGCTGACCTTGTCGTGTCACATTTTATTTATTGGTCATAAACAGCTGCGATGTTTGTTAAATGACTCTTATCCATCTTTCAGTACTCATACACATAATCAGATCTTTTATGTGTGTCTGATCTGAACCTTTCGTACCCTTGTGATGTGTGTGTGCTTTGAACTGTCATTAAGAGCAACAATCAAACCATGTTTTTAAATTTCATGGCATGTTTCTTATTTCAGCCCATAATCCAGCAATTAAAAACAGACTGTCTCTTATTTATCACAGCCTTGAGTCCTGGTAGATTAGCTCTCAGGTTTTTTTGTGTAATCTGGTGTGTACGACGGAAAGAAACACGTCTCACAAGATATTTTTGTGCCTACAGCAAGGTTATAGCTGGAGATGCACTGAAATCCCTGAGCCTCATCAAAGTTTTACCTTTGATAAATCTAAGATAGATCAAGAGAACTTGTGATGTGCGTTATGAAAAGCCATGAACAGAGCCAAATTCAAACACTGAAGCAGAACTGCAGACGTGCACCGTGAAGTGTCGTGGCTTTTGGGGGGCTCGCTCCACGAACTCCTGCCCTCTGCTGGAACGATGGTTTCCTGATGGCCCGCCGTGTTGGAGGTCTGCACCTGCCGGCCTGGCCCTTTAAGAACGGGTGTGAGGGTGGGGAGAGCAGTGCCTCATCATCATCATCATCACCATCATCATCATGCAGGAGTCATCTGGGTAGCCTCTCCTCCCTTTCTACTGCATTATCATAAAAAGTGATTTAGGACTGATTGATGCAAATGGCCCTCTGTTCTTTTCTATCATTAACGGGCCCTTCGCTGTGGCCACAGGCGGTGATTAAAGCTGTCATTTCCAGCTACTCATTAAAGGAGAGCGCCGGGCCATGGGAGGGATTCACAGAGGGCTGGAGAGGGTGGGGGGGGGCGACTGAAGGAGGAGCAGAGACGGAGCCGTATTATTCCCAAAGATGTGCTGACGAGTGAAACTACCCCTCAAAAACGAAAGAAGAAGCGTGTGCAATGTGTTTATAAGTGTTATATTCCTTCCAGTGTAGCATTCAGCGCGTGCGTTTGTGGGTGTGCGTGTGCGTGTGTGTGTGTGGGGCGGGGGGGGGGGTGCTGTGGTCAAAATCCATTGTAATGGCATCTTTTATGAATCCCCAGATGCTTTTTAGTTTCGGCTGCCAGTGGGTTGCTTAGGAAAAAAAAGCAGCAATAATAAGCGACAGTCGGGTTCAAATCGAAGTCACTCCACAGTTTGTATTAATTTTTACATTCTGTGTGGAACTAGAAGAAAGTTCTGACGCACATAGACTGTATAAAGATCAATAAGACTTTGTTGCATTTTGCCGCGGGCTATAAATCACAAGCAACGCTCTCAAAGAAAGTGAAACTGTTGACAAACAGCTCCAGATAGTGGCGTGTGTCTGCAGCCACCCCATGACTCCTGGCAAAGACATTACTCTGTGTGGCTCGCACTTGAACATGAATGCGAGTGTGTTTGTGTGCCGTTCGCCGATAGGAACCTTATCTGCTCTAATGGGGGGGTTCTTGGCTGTGAGGCAGTGAGATGTGAAGCTCCTGCTGGGCTCTCCTCTGCAGGAGCCCACAATACCAGCACGTCCTGGGGACCCGCGCTAATGGCCTGGGGTGCCCTCACTGCTATTGTGCCCAGCAGGCCTCCCTCTCCACGCGTATACACTACCCAGAGGCTCCATCTGCACCCCTCCCTGACATGGTCCTAATCTTTCAGTACGATGCAGTCTCCCTCAGATAACATGCTGGGATTCCTGGGAGGGGTGCATATGGCTTATGGCAGTGGGATCGGGCGGGGGGATTGGAGAAGACAATGAGTGGGAGAAGATATGTTTTCCCAGCGGCGACGCTCTGGGGAGCCCAGCTCCAATCAGAGAGGTCTATCGATCGACATAGTGGCAGAGCAAATGTTTCCTGGGTGAAGATATGATACCCTCTGCAAAGCCCACAATAGCACAGTGCAGGGAATGACTGCCGAGGGTCTGCCCGTCCTTCTGCTACACGGCCGATCACAAATGATTGGGCAGCGCCTTCATATCCTGCTCCTGCTTCATCCTGTCTTTGCTCTGTGAAAACAAGGAAACAGTTGCTGTGTTTAAAGAGGGGACGCTCACCTTTAAACACTCCCTTTTCTCCCTGTCTGGCCGGAGTGACTGACTGACTCACTCCCTCACTGGATGCCGTGCAGAACAACAATGCGGCCCCCGTGTAGATCTCTTGTGAGATACATTAGTAGCAATTAGTCGCCAGATGAAAGCCCATTAATTACTCGCCAAAGGCAAACAAGTGCAATGATTTAAGTTGGAATTACAGGCAATGGAACGGCTTTTACAAGCCGATTTGCTGACTTCCTCCTTGTGTTAATGTTTGCTCCCTCACAGCTGACGTCTTGTGCATTGGTTTTGGTTATAGAGCCGCTTTGTTTTGGTTTTGAAAGTAATCATGTTTCATATGAAGGTTATATGGTACCTGTGATGAGGCCAATTGTGCCCTCAGAGAATATTATCCGTGTTCAAAGACACAAAAGCTCCACAGCCCCATTCGACAAACACATTCCTGTACTTTGGAGTAATGCACGCTCTTACCTGTGTTTATTGCCCATTAAATCAAACTTTTTCATGGAAATTGATGCCATAATTGCTTCTTTGAGAGCAGAGTGTAGGCACACATATCTGTGAGGGAAACTCACACCAACATTGTCTATTGGGGGCCTAATGGTGCAATTAATTTTGTTCCGTCTGTTCTGGAGACTTTCAAGGAAAATTGATGTTTTTTCCTCCCCACTTGCTCTCTAAACTGGTTTTAATGAAGAAGATAAAGTGGTTCCTTGGGTGTCTCATAGGCTCCCAGCAATCAGATCATTGGACATTATTCTAGTGTGGCTGACTAGAGCGAGCAGGCTGCCTCCTCCTCCTCCTCCTCCTCCTCCTCCTCAGCTCCAAGTCTGACGAGCCGGCGGCTCCCTCCGAGGGCAGCTGTAATGAGGAACTATTTTCCTCGCAGGACTCGGGGCCCAGGACGACGCAGGGGCCGTTACACAGGCGGCCCTGGCTGAGGGGGACACGGAGGGACACAGCAGGCATCCATCCTCCACCTCACCGTGGATTATGTCACATGTCCCGTCACGTCGTGCTGCTGTTGCAGCCTTATCATCGCCTCAGGTCCTCGAGGTGGCCAGACAGCTGACAGTGGCATTATTACTCTCCAGAATATGCCTGCAGGGCCCCCCCTCTCCTGGGAGGCTCTGCCTGCAGACTGTGGTCCCCGTTGAGGGGAGGGGCTGACAGGGTCTTTATGACTAGACATTCTCCCTAAGGACCACTCAGGAATAAATTAGCATGGCCACAACCCTTCTGGCATAATGTGATTGGACATGAGGGAGGCGGCCCCACCCCTTATCCCTCCCAGAGGACAAGTATGCTCGGTGCTCAACCTTATCTTTGTTGAGCATTAAAATACATGATTGCACCTCCGGGGCATGCTCAAAATCTGTCCTTTGTGTGCATTCGTCTCACCATCCACCCAGTAATCATAGATCATAAACTCGGTAACTGAACCACTGCAATTCAAAACAAGAGATTGTTTGTGAGTTATTGAACGTGCTGGCTGATCCTGTGAAAGTTGGGGGGGTTTTTTCTTTTTATTTATCGTCTCCCGAGCCATTTTCCTTCTGTTTGTTTGGTGGCTGAATGCGATCGGAGGGAGGAGTGGAGCATGAGAGCAGGGAGGAGAGTGGCTTAGTGTAAGACGTTAAATCCCAGGCTAAAATACATAGCCCTCAGGAGGTGCAGCTTCTTAACCTCAGCCTGCCTGCTCTGATAAGAATGCTTCTTTGTTGTTGGCTGGAGAGTAATGCAGACTAGCCAAAGGCTATTAAAACGAGCTTTGCCTGGGTGTTGTTTATCAGGAGATTTCATCACCCGCGTTTGAATTAGAAGCGGAGACATCGTACGTTGCAGCTCCGCGAGTTAAAAAAGTATCCAGAAGTCGAACAAACGGATGTGTTTGTTGGTGCAGTCACATTGTTGACATCCCGTCGTAGCTACCTGAAGGTATGTCACACTGCATCACTACCAAATCCCCTTCCAGGATGACACTGTCTGTGACCTCCGTCCAATATTACAGAAACTGTTTCGCAGGAATTCGCCTCAGTCTGTTCCAGCTGTTTTTATGGAAGTCAGACTCCCAGCTGCCAGTGATTACTGCGTCCGACCGTGCCCGGAGCTTCGCCGACAGTCCCCCTTTTTGATTAGCAATTACCGTCAAAAAAAAAAAAAAGAAAGAAAGAGGGAGCAGGGGGAAACGCAGGCGCTCAGGAGTACATGGTTCCAGCCTGTTTTTCCATTGAGTAAAACCCTGTCAGGGCAGGCAAAGGTTGCTGCGGTTCACTGAGGTCCACAGCACCACTTGGCTTTGATTTTCCCATGCTGCCCAGATGTTGGAATCTGGCTCCACATTGGCCCATATGGCTCCACTTACTCTCCGGGGGAGGAAAATAAATGGTTTGTTTTTCTATTGTGGTCTCACTCATTACGCACTTATAAAACCGGCTTTTGAAGATTAGAAACTTGTGCCTGTGTTGAGCCAGATATAAGCTGGCATGTTTGCATGGAATGTGTGGGTTTTTCCTTTCAGGCTCGTATTTTCCTGAGTTCAGTTTTTATACTAACAGGAACACAGATTAGTACCGCGGTGCTTCACATGCAGTCGTTGGCCTTGTAGTTTTAGCTGTGTCCGGTTTGCTTTGCGTGTGCGCAGCCTTTAGGACACTGATTCACTCCACCTCAGAATATCTTCAGGCCTGCAGTTTATATCCTCCGTCACATCCCATCCCAATGCCACATATCTATAAAATAAGAGAGGCGGTGATGGAGCAGTAAAAGACGGCCACACACCGACTGCTTATGGGTGTTGTGACCAAACAAAGCTTTACAGGCTTTATGAGCGTTACTGCAGTTCACCAGACTGTCAGCCGGAGTTGAATATTTCATCGATGTCTCTGCCGTTTTCAGACGCTCCCAACGCTTTCCATTAGAAGCACACTTTTGCAGTTGAACCCTCGTGACATCGACCTTTCCCGTCTCTGTGACCCAGTGATGGAAGGTCCCTCGCCATGTTTTCCTTTTAAACTGCAAATATCAGCTTTGTTTTTGATGGACAACTGTGTTTTGGTCTCTGGCAGTCCTGCCCATCCACAACAACCCCGCCCCACCCACCACCCACCCCCCAACCCCCCAGGTCCTCTGAGCACTTTAGGATTGTGCTGGTTCTTTTGGGGTAGCAGGTGTTCCCAGCTTTGCCCGACCTGACCTTTGAAGGGTTAGTCGTCTATCAGTGGGTGTCAGGGCTATAAGTAAGACTGGGGTCACCCCTCTTGCTGAGAGGTCACACACCATACACACTTTGAAAGGAAGAGAGAGGCTAAACACGAGAGGAAGGAAGACTGACAAGCAAAGGCTCTCGTCAGATTTCTTATCTTGGACTGTTTTTTTTGTTTTGTCTTGTCTTGTCTTGAGCAACGTGAGCACATCTGGCTGCTTTTGTGCGGTCGTGTCACAGTTGTCCTTCACCGGTGAAACGCACTGCCTGGAGGCAAACAAGATAAAGACAGCCGGTGTTGTTATTCACTCAGTTTGGCTGCTCTCGAAACAGAGCCGTCCCTGGAATGTGGGTGTTTCCTGGAGTGCGGCTGGAGGCAGCGTGCTGGGGATCAATATAACATTATACGCACTCAGCCGTCCAGAGTGACGTTTGATGGAATCCGGACAGTGTCGTCAGTGTCACCCATGCATTTTTTGGTGACAAATGACAAGACAACAGCAGGGTGTCGAGATCCTGTGATACTGTGTGAAACGCTCTTATTTTTAGCCCTCCCTCTGTGATCGACTCCTTTCAGCAAAATTGACAAGTCCTCTTTCAATTTGAAGGCCCCCCGTCAAAGGCTCTGAGAGGCACATAGACGGAGCCTCTCTTCATTAAATGTTCTTTAATTGGCTTTGTAAGGAATAATCTCCCCATCTCTGTGAGCCTGTTGGCTGGCAGACAGGCTGCGGCGCGGCACCAGTCATCTGTCAAAACGTCAGCGGGATCTCAGGAATGAAAGCGACACATGCCAGCAAGTTGTTCAACACTGTGTACAAATACTCCAGATCACACTTCAGTAGAAAGGCCTGTCACAATCCCGTTGGAAGGAAATTAGAGTTTAGGTAAACACAACTGTCATGTGCAGCGTTCCTTGGAAACGGCTTCTATTTTTTTCTCCCCCCCCCCCTCCTTCGCTTGTAATTCTTGAAGGACCCAGAGCACGTTTCCATTCATCACATGACTTATCTGCTATTGTTGGTGAAACACATGACAGTATCTGCAAATTCTGAAGGCCCCGGAGCACCGCAGTTGTCAAATTGAAACGTGGGAAGCAGGATCGCTGCCCACCTGCGCAGCTGAAAAAAGCGCTCCAGGGTCTCGCCTTGATGTGTGATAGAAGCGCGCTACCACAGAACAACCAAACAAAATCTGCGGCGTGCCCTCCTCTGATTAGCAGACAGCAGCGTGATCTTCCATGTCCTTCACTAAAGGCTTTACGCAGTCACGAGTGCACGCTGAGGCCCCAGTGAAATAACAATGAGCGACTTGCCAGCTTGTCAGTCTATTTGCTCCATTTCCTGTCTCGCAGCATCCTCCGTCTCTCCAGGCCGCGCCGTATCCTGGAGCCTAATAGACTGTAGAGGTCTCAATTGAAAATGTGAATGTGCCCATCAGAATGTGTAACCTTGTTCGCCCGAGGTATTTAACGCGGGACATCTGAAGGCGACGGCTTGACCGAGGCATGTCAGGGACAAATGAAAAGCTATTACTGAAGACGTGTCTTTGTGTGTGCGTGTGCATATTGTCGGTGTTTGAGCCTCCGAGCCAGCCCTCGCCGACTGGCGTCCAACTGTAGCCAGCGCATCAGTCGGAGCGGGAGTGACACGCGCTGGCGTTCTTTGTTTAGCTACTCCAGGGCCACGCTCCCCACGTCTCTTTTCGTCGCTGTCACTGGTGCGCCAGGCTCCGGAGCGGGGATGGGAACGCTGTAATAACAGCGACGACGTGTGTGTGTTTGTTGAGACAGCTCGGGTGCTGCAGGCGAGGGCATCGCTGGATTCATGAAACATGACAGCTGTTTGGGAAGAATAAAGGGAAGAGAAAGAGCCATCAGCAGCACTACCAAAGAAACTGACATTTAATAAGCTGTAGACTTAGGAATATTTTCTATTGTCAAACTTGAACATCATTATGCTGCACAAACACAGAGAGCTGCTGACTGTGGAAACGCTCTGCTCGTTTCACAGATGAATTAAAGCGAACAGTAAGTCCTGAGTACCACGACTGTCTTCTCGGGATTGTTTAGCTTCTTTTGCTCTGTCGTGACTCACTGTCAGAGTCTCCCTCAGGCTCTGAACACAGTCCGTGTACACGACCATAGAAAGGTCTCGGAGAAAACTGGATTCAGTGAAGTTCTGTCGTTTCCGGTTGACATGACGACAGAATAACAGACGTGATGGATCTGAGTTCAGTCCATCCAGACATGGAAATGGATGTCACATTCAACCTTTTTTAACATGTACATAGAATAAGTTCTACTGTTTATTTGCAATGAGATCCTTGAAATTTGGTTTGAACGTCAGCTCGAATCCTTATTTTGCTCACTCTGCTCCTTAAATACGATTCTCACCCTCTAAGAAATGGTTCATCCAACATTGTTGGAATGAAATCAATGCATTTATTAATGTCTTGTGTGATTTCTTTTAAAACTATCTTTTAATCATTTATTTTGACAAAAAGACTTCGAAGAAAAATGAACTGCACATTTGAGCATCAAAGTTGTTGAGACTCAATCGGCATAATGCGTCAGCCTCAGTTATTCTAAATGTTTCTGGACAGCAGACCACCTCAGTGTTTCGTTCCAGACGTTATTTCCCTTTATGAGCACGTCAGCTAATAGATTTGTGTTGATGCGTGAACATAAGTGTGATCCATCCAGCGCTGTGAGTCACGAGGCCTGCGGATGACTTCTCATTAATCCCGATGAACGGCGCTGCTCTCAGAGCGACATTAGGCCGGGCCGTGCACGGCGGTGCGGTTTCCGGCGGTGGATGTTTCCACAGCACTCACACACACGGGGGAGAGAGAGGCCACACCGAGCACTTTGCTTTTAATGAGCACAGCTCTGAACACATGCGTTCCCCTGTCAATGCTCTAAAGAGCTTGATTGCAGATGCCGACGCTTCCGATGACAAAAACGACATCTGCGAACATCTGCTTTGGAAATTGAAGCTGGCCTTGGAACGGAACATTGACTTTGTTTTCCGTCTTCGTGGACCAATTAGGGCTAACAGATTTACACAGCCAGATCAATCTGAAAACAATAATGGCTTCGCTGTTATTCCTCTCATTTGATAGCTGTGTGGCTCCATTGTACCCATTAGCATTACAGAACAGCAAGCGCCCTGACCTCCAACATCTTCGCTCCATCTCGCATACGTCCCTCGAGATGACGTTTTTTTTTTTTACTCCTTTAATCTCCAGAATACACAAGGCCACGCATGTGCGTGTGGAGGAGCGTGTGTGTTCCCCCCCTCCCTCGCTTCCTCCTCTCCGGCATCCTTGCTACAGTTAATTAACAGTTATTAGTGTTAGCGCAGAGCACCGGATAAGATGTCACAAATCATCAAGTCTCTAGGTGCAGTTCCAGCAATTAAGAGCTCTGTCGCACCTTCCCTCTCCACAGTCATTTGGTACGCTTCCAGGTTCCTTTTTAGACCTGAAAGCACTAATCAAATCATTCCTGCTCAGAGAATTTGTCGTCATTATTTTGAGCCCTAACGATGTGAGACTACCAAAGCAGCACCTCTGTCTGCCCCAACTCCTGTTTGCAAAACAACACCAAACCACACTTTCCTCAAAAATGGTGACTGGGAATAGATTCTGTGCCTGTGCCTCCTATGTATACACAAAAGGTCTTTCTGTGCCTCAAGATATGGTGTGTGTGGGGCGGGGGGGGGGTCCAGGTACAGGCAGGATATAGTGCCCAGTCAAGTGCCTGAGTGTAGGTGTCAAAATGGGATGTGTGAGAACTGGCAAGCGGTGCGGCATCAGATTAGCAGTGTTTCGCTGCGGATTTTAATGCAGGCTGCGACTTCTCTGCTCCCATCAATTTGTCATCCCTCTAAATGGAAACTTAATTGCATCCATTTGAAGTAAAAAGACCTTGAGCTGTGCTCCGTGTTGTTTTCAGCAACCAGTCTCTGCCAGGGTCTTTGTTTATTTGTGCCTTCTTTTGTGGCTGATACGAGCTCTGGCCTGCTAATGCTCCTGGCTCAGCACTCAGTGCTGTAGTTCTCGTGGCATCGGGGAGCTTCATTCAGTGAGCAGGAGATACCAGATAATTCAGATGCATTAGAACAACTCCCACCTCTCTGTACCAGTGAGCAGGTTGTAGCTGATAAAACAAAAGTGTTCAAATCAATGTGGTTTTATGGTGAGGTAGCTGCACAAAAACCCTTGATTAAACCCTTCTTAGTCTTCCAAGTGTTTTCCTCTTAATTAAGAGGATGTGGGAGTAGACTGTCCAAGGTCTGCTCAGCGTGTTGTATTGACTAACTGGGCCCAGGTGATACATCAAATCTAAAGAAGTAAAGCTTACAAAAAGTTGCCTCCAACTTAAAGTGGCAGCGCGGCTGTAGTCAGGCGAGCCCCTGAGACCGACGCAGCCGGTGGAAGGCGAGCAGCGTCTCTTAGATTCACACTCTGTTCTCATCCACAGCACAGTTTCAAGTCGTTTTAGAGGGTTTCTCACTTTACAGTGCCACCGAAAAATACACAAGGATGATTTTAGCGTTGTGGTGGAACCTGCACACAAATCTAGCAAGATTTTCCTCATATCCTAGTGGTCATGGATGCTTAAAAATATTAGGAACACATTTCAATCTGATAAAACTTAAACCAACTCAAATACAAACCAGCACGTCCCCATTTTAGTGAAACCCTTCTGATGAACTTTTGAGGTCACCTGTTAGGTCATCACTCTCTTGACTTTTGCGATGTGACACATTTGTAGTGACCTTGTTCCACCGGGCCTCTTGTTGAAACTCCATAGCACCTGTATGTAACGGATGCACAGCACACAGGAGCTTTTCTGTCAAGCTTTTCTAGTTGTTCAGGAGTCTCACGTCATCGCAGCGCGTCCCCATGAAAAGTGATTTCACTCTGAAATGTAAAAACGTGTTATTCTTTCAAAACATCACAATAATCAGACTGAGTTTATTGGGATGTTTATTAAAAGTCTTTAAAGTGCTTAGTCTGTTTGTGGTAGCGGTACATGCATAATTCATTTTTTTTTAATTGCACAGTGATAAAACAGTGAATCAAAGTGATAAAAAAAGGTGTAATAAAAAACACAATGAGGGAACAAAAAAAACACAGAAGCCACGCAACATATTAATTTGTGCAGCTGAGTGAAACCCACAGGGAATGTAAAAACATTTCATCCTAAAACAAAAATGCAGCAAAGAAACAAACACGGAAACAATAAAATCAAGATGACAAGCGGAGAAAAAAACTGATTTACATAATTGGATTTAAAAGACAACCAAAAAAATGGTGGAAATCGGAACAATTGTACATGTTTGCAAAATAGCAACAGGAACAATAAAAAAAATACTTTATGCTCTGCTGCTGGAAATGTAATCACAGGGTGAGTCGGTATAATCTGTTTGCTCGTGCAAGTCTCAGTGTGCCATGTAAAAGGCTTCATCATATTCTAGGAGCACAACAAACCCTCTCAGGACCTCTGCTGCAGTCGAAGCAGCACAACAACAGAGCTGGGAGCATCATCATTATTGATCTTATTAGTTATACAGTGCTTGAATTTGGCACGCCGTGCATGAGAAGCGGCCGCTCTGATCTGTGCGCGTTCTGGATCTTTACACATTAAATCCTGCCTTAATCACTTCTGTACGGCTGATAAATGGGTGAGTCCGACCACAGCAAGCACACGGCTCCTCGTAGGGAGTCGACGTTTGAGTTCAAATATTTGATTTTGTTTGGGGCATTCTGCCAGCTTTGTTCCTCGTCTGTGTCCGTGTGTGTGTGTGTGTGTGTGTGTGTGTGTGTGTGTGTGTGTGTGTGTGGGAGGCAGCCAGCATCCCTCTTGCTCTCTCACGTCCAAATTCCCGCCTCCCCGAGGTCGCCTCCTGTCAGGTGTCAGCCAAATAATCACAAGTTAGCAGTTGTTAGGGATGACACGGCGGCCGCCATCGATCAGCAGTCATGAATCATCAGTCGAGCTGAAAGAGACGGACAGGCGGGGCGCGCGAGGGAGGGAGCGCGGCGAGCCGAGGGGTCGCGGCGCGGCGCCGACAGGCTGCTGATGCGACTGTACCGAGCTGTTGATTCTTCCCGGTTTTCATTAAAGCACAAGATGAGATCAGGGGAAGTGCAGGCCGAGTCTGTCTTCAGGTGGTGTGTGAGCACGCCTGTGGGTGTACGAGGCACCGTTGCGTGTGGCTTTATTAGCAACAATGATAGCTATCGCTGCCGAGAACGTGCTATCTCGCCTCGGTGCTCCTGGGGGGCGTTATTATCCTGCAGTGATCTGGAATGAGGGGTCAGCCTCCGACACACACACAGACAGAGCAGCCGGCGCTGGCATCCCAGCACTGAAACTGATAGTGCAGGATGTGTCTCCATAAAATATCAGTCATTACATAATAGATTATCTCTGATGTAAACACAAGAAATGTACTCAGGAACACCTGTGAAACATACATCCTCCAGACACATAAGTAGAAATATTTGCATAATCTATGTAGAACAGCTCTGCCTTCACAGCAGCTTTAGTTTCCTTTCATTCTTGACGTTTTAATTCACCTCGATGCTTTTTCCATGTTGTTGTTTGTGTGTGTGGTATTATTGTAAAGCTGGGCTGAATGTTTAGTTTGACTCGGTGTGTGTTGACCTATCTGTGAATATGACAGCAAGAATAACAGTGGGGGATCCTTATGCCATTCTTCCACTAAATGCCTCAATCGTTCTAATTATGATAAACATTTGAGATCTATGCTGCATCCCATGTTATCACAAGGAAACAGATACTTTGTTTGCTGTGTTGTCTTTGTTTAGGTGCTGATGCCAGATTTGAATGCCTGCCTTAAAGCCACATAGTAAACACACCAACAGACACTGATAACAGAACCAACCTTCCAGCACATCTGCGATGACTACGTGTAATCTGTATTTCATCCTGCTGGTTCCTTCAGTGCGCAATCACGTTTGTTGGGTCTGTTCAGGGGGAATATGCGGAGGAAACGCCACAGAAAAGGAGTGAATGGCGTCCCAGATGAAAAGAGTTTGAGGGTCCAAAGCGAAGGTCTGACACACCGACCTGATCACATTAACATCAGGTCTGACTGTTTGACTCTGAGCTCAGTGGAGCGGCCCACTTCACCTCTCACGCTGCTCTGCAGCTGTGGACAGCATCAGCCAGAAGGACTTTGCCCACATGCACAAAAGCCTTCATAGAGCAGTGCTCCACGTGGCCACTAATCCAGTTACAGTCCTTTCTGTTTTACTATTGTGAACGGAAATCTCCCCAGTTGGGGGTGTAACTCTCAAGTACAAAACCTACAGCAATGTGACCGAAACAATGTGTTGCACCCGGACAGAGTGTTCACGCGTCTACTTGCAGGATCAACCGAACTGAAAGCTGAGATCAACTGAGGACGCTGTTTTTGTTTTTGTAGTTTTGAGTATCTTTGATTTGTCTACACACTGTGTTATGATCAGCCTGACTGCAGCTAGGAATTTGTGTCTGAGGCCGAAGACTGCAGTGACCTCCACCTGTCCATCAGCTGCAGTCATGGAGGACCACAGGTGTCCAAACCTGTGAATGGACGCGAGTGGAAGTGAGAAAGTTGCCACCATCTCTCAGTGCAGGATGTACCTCATGGTGAAGGATGAGTCTGTGATTCCTGTGGTTCTCTCATTGGTTATTAGTATTCTGTGAAGCAAACCCTTACAGTAGGTTAATTGGCTGGTTAGTTACTAATAGCAACGAGCAAACTGCTCCAGGCGGCTTGTTTTTAAGAGATTGAGCTCATACAGTGAAAGCTCGGCTCCTACCGGTGTGTTTTCACAGGGAAAGTGACTTATTGTGGGCACGACAGCACGGAGCTGCATTCGTGTCAGCCACTCGCTTTATTAGTACAACGTGTGGAAACATCATGTCTCACTTATAGCGCAGTCGACCTCACCAACTCCCCGACTGGCACAGTTCTGCTAATGTGGTTGCAAACACTTGTGCACAAACACCCATAGGTGGTGCCACGAGTCCAAAAGTGCCGCAGCCCCTGAATCTGTTTGGACTGATGGCTGGAGATGGATGAGTTCATTCTCTCCCTCTCTCTCTCTCTCTCTCTCTCTCTCTCTCTCTCTCTCTCTCTCTCGCCCCCCTCCTTCCCCCCCTGTCTGCCTGCCTCGTTCTGATGAAGGTCTCATCAGAGGGTTCGTCAGACACTGAGGGAGCGGTTTCATTTTCCCCTCATTACAGCAGGCACTGGAGAATCACAGAGCTTCAAAGCTGCTTGATTGCATTATCAGGCATTTGGTGTAACACAGGCGTAATCTATGCCATGTGACAGGGGAGCCAGGCCAACAGCACAGTGCTGGGCTGAGTGCTGGGAGAGTGGACCCGATTAGCAGGCCTGCAGCTGATTCACTCTCTGGACAAATTTTAGGGAAATTCACTAAACACCCCACCCCCCCACCCCACCCCCCGCAATTGTGTGTTTGTTCCCAGATCGGTGGACATTGTTGACACGATCATTGTTGCTCACTTAATTATCTAAATATTTTCTAATGCCGATACTTCATCTCTGCCCCGCAGCATAAGGTGTTTGGACTGCCCCTACACATGTCACTGTGTGACGAATGTTGATTAAAACTTTGTTTATTGGAAACAAAACAAAGAAATTGTCCAAACAGTCTTTGTTACTGTGGAGTCGTTTACAAGCTGGAGTTTACGACTACATCTTCAGAGATGCTGGGTGGAGCTGGGTGGTTTTAAAGGACCTCTGCTGCCAGGAGGTGATCCAGACCGAACCAGAGCTAAAGAGGAGCCTTTATCTGTTGTCTCGTCGAAGTCTCCCGTCAGCAGATCGGTTGGTAGCAAGACGTCAGTGTTCAGGGTCTGATTACAACGCACGCTGTTTGGTGTTTCTTGACAGTTCCTGCTTTTCTCTGAGGTTTTATCCTCGCGTCAGATCTTTCCTCGCATCCAGAGTGATTGTTCAACGTCGCCAGAAGACGCGCGTCTCGTCCTCCACCGCTTTTATTTGTAACGTTGGTGCTTTCGAAGGTCAAACGCTGACAATCACTGTTTATCACTCTGATAATCATTATCACGACGGTCTGCAGATAAAGAGCTGTAAAAGATTTGTAATTATCGCCAGTTTAGAAACAGTAATTACAGGCATCATTAGCATCCATCATCATGTTAAAGTGGGTCCGCAGTCCACTAAACGAGCGTTCACCCCGCTCTCCTGGTCTGCCCTCTCCCACCTCCTTCTCACCCTACTGAGAAAGAACATCGAAGGACATCTCAGAAGGAGAGCCAACTTAAACAGGAGTGTCTCGTCGGCCTTTTCCCAGCAGCTCACAGCTCTCTTCATCCTTTTTTACACAACTTTCATAAAGCTCACTCTACTGTGGTTCAATCAGTCTGGAATGAAACCACTGATGTGCTTGTTAGAATAAGAGAGGCTTCTTTTTGACTGTTAGCGGAGCACTAAAGTGTGGCCTGTATGTGAATTTCTAGAACAAGAGTTCATAAGGACAGTTCCCAGCTTGTCTGAAAGAACAGAGAAGGCAGTGGTTCAATGAAATGAAAGAGAACTGATGAAAGCAGGTTAGATTTAACAATCCCGCTGATGGATGTTCACCTGGTCCGCTCACATTTTACAAGACACGGCGCGGCTTCAGCTGCATGTTGTACTCGGCTGAAGAGTCATGCACAACATCTCAAGCACGGCCTTCCTGTGGATGAATTAGTAATGCTAAAAGATTCCACTTCGTCTATCTAAATGCTGTGTGCAGCGCTCAACCTGGTTAATATAAGGAGCCACTCAATTTTTCATGCCCGCACCAAGTGTAGCCTTCAATTTAACATGCGCTTTTAATCCTGGGAGTGCTAAATTGCTTTTTAATGTCGAGGAACATGGTGTTTTCGGAGTAACTCGTGAAAAATGCATCAGCGATATGCAGAGCAAATCAGATCCAGTGTTTCCATTCTTTAAGGGTTGAGGAACAAAGCAACACCACGGCAAAAAGGAGCGAAACCAATATGTTGTTTTGACACATCTGTCACCTCGGGGGTCTCGGGAGGACACCTCCTGCAGGCGGTGACAACACGCGTGTTTTTGTGTGTGCGGCGGTGTGATTAATTGTGTGTGTCTGCATTCGCACCTCTGTTGTGGATGCTTTAAACGCTACATGCATGCATATCACCGGCTCATGGCTTCGAATTGGAAAACGCGCCGCTCGGTCACTGTGTCATACGCAGCGCGCGCTGTATATGTGCTCCCCCATGTGTGAATTCATGAGCAGTGTCAGGTGTTATTGTGCCTGGAGCGTTCGTGGATGACAGGTGTTTGCAGGCCTCCCCCGCGCCTGTTAGATTCCCCCGCACGTCTGAGCCTTTAGAGGAGTGGGAGCCTGGGCTCTATCGAGCATGTCTAAAAGACACTCCTCTAATATCCCCGGTCAGAGAGTCAGTGAACTCACTCCGAATGACTTCCTCGGGGCCGGCCGACCAACCGCCCTCTGTTATCATCTAACAATGTGGCCATCGGAGCAGACTAATCAGTAGACAGGCAGAGGAAAACACAGCCAGCGCCGGCCTCACCGGCAGCTCCATTACAAACCTCATTGTCTCAGCCTGCAAACAGGCTCTAAAAGGAAGACTCAATAAAAACACATCATAAAAAATGCAATGAAGAGACGTTTCAAATCCTGGTTTTATATGCTATCCACAGACAGTAATGAACATGGAAGAGCAGACAGCAGCCAAGTCCATCCGATAGGATGTTATAGAGTCTTTCATTGGAGCAAATATTGTGTACAGGCACGGAAAACATGCCACAGATACAGACGCAGAGACAGTCTGGCATCAGTCGCAGTTAGATGGTGTGAAAATGTCCTGCCATGCTCATGTGCAGGGTCAGTCAAGTTTGTGATGGTGTTTAAATGTGCAGATCTTCAAAAGGCAACAAACACCCGGAAACAGTTTTTTAAAACAAATAGAAAAATGCTAACATTCGTCCCGAACCTATGTTTGATCATTACTTGTCTTTAGCTTGTTTGATTTTGATTGATTGATTTTTGGATTTTTTTTTTATTTTGATAAGTCTAATTGATTAAAATTTGGACTTTTTCAAAACAAAAAAAGCAAAAAACAAGGTGCACCATCAATGTGGATTGTGGCTTTTATTTTGAAACTGATACAGGAACAAATGTAGGAACTGGCCACACAGTGCAGCAATCACAAGTGATTTATTTGATAATTAATGCTTTAAAAACTGGTCAAAATGGACTGCACTTTATTGCTAATAGGGTTTAAAGCATTACACAGTCGAGAATGAAGTTCGGTCATTTTTATTGCATTATCTTAATTATCCTAAGTGTTGAAGCCATTAGCGCGAAGCCTGAAGCGTGTTTCTGCTCAAATCTGTGACCACTGTGTGCTGCTGTGTTGCTCCTTCTCCCTCCAAACTGAATGCAAACTTTATCATTCAACACACTGTTTACCCTAGTGTCAGTGGACCCAGCAAAAAGCACAGGCCCAGCCACAGGCTCCTTCAGGGAATGGTGTGCCTGTGTGTGTGTGTGGGGGGGGGGGGGTCGGTGGGTGGGTGTTTACCTGTGCATCCAGGCATGTGAGGTGGGGTCATGCTGCATGTGCTTTAACTTTCACTCTGGATAAACGACACAGACTGTCCCTGTTGACAGAGCAAATCCTCTTACAGACTGTGTGTGTGTGTGTGTGTGTGTGTGTGTGTGTGTGTGTGTGTGTGTGTGTGTGTGTGTGTGTGTGTGTGTG
>JAUESF010000006.1:2053171-2070282 GCA_032274765.1 Malacoctenus tetranemus
CACAGCAGGCTGCGGCCCCCCCCCCCCTTCCTCCCTCCTCCTCTTCCCCCGGTGCACCTCCCCGTTCAGCTCCTTCTCCCTCCCCATCTCGTCTGTCTCCCCCTGTTTTGATTCCTTCTCCACTCTCTTCCTCTCTGGTTGCTCCTCCTTTATCTCCCTGCCTCCCCTTGTCTCCTCGCTCCCATCGCTGAGAAGAAGGGAACAAAAAAGGGAAAATATTATCCCTGCCAGCACAGTTGCTCTTGGTTAGCATTAAGTCGAGGCCTCGTGGGGGGGCTCCAGTACCACTGCTCTTTGGTTGTGGATGTCTGCCGGGTCCCCGGCACATATAAAGACATGCAGATGAGGGAGGGGAAAAAAATAAAGCCGAGGCTTCGTCATGCGGCGAGTTATCTGTTCCAAATGTCTCTGACTGGGATGCGCATCCACTGTGAAGCTGCACAGAAAATTGGGGTCAAATTAACGGAATAAGGAATAAACCGTCCCGTGTCGCTTTCTTTTTTTTCCTCCGACATCGAGATCAAATGACGCGACGGCTTGATGACGGTTTTCCAAACAAGATTATCTGCGAGTTATTGCGAGACGAGCAGCGCCCAGTCGTGTTTACGCTGTTGTTTCAAGTCATCCACTGGCACAAGAAGCAAGCAGCACCGCGGGGGGAAAGAAAAAAAAAACATTCAAGGACACTGACATGAGGTGGAGATGAAGGGGAGCATCATAAGAAATAAGCTCATAGAAATACAGCACATTACAGCGGTGATTTCCCCGCCGCCGGCCTGCCGAGGCTGCGTCTCCAGCCCTGAAACAATTCATTTTCTCAGGCCATTACCTCCCTCCGCAAACACGGAGTGACAGTGTATGAATAAGCACGCAGATGTGGCCTTTAGAAGAATTTAGCTCGGGTTTTTAGAACTGAGTAATTATCCTGACATTAAATGGAAATGCTAAAGGTAAAGTGGGCCTCGTGTGTGTGATGCTGCGTGTGCTTTCGGAGCACATGTTCCTCGGCTCGGCGAGATGGGAAGCGAGTGATTGACTGGTCTGAAATTATCCACGGCATCGCGGCCAACGGCCCACATTCCACAACAACGTCTGTAATTTAGGCAAAAAAGGTCTCCCATTATTCTTGTGACTGGGCAGAGTGCTGAATGCTGGCTGCTGGGGGGGGTGGACGAGTGGAGGCGGGGGGCACTCTGGGATGTAACCAAGGCATTTGAGGCAGGAAAGGTTAAACCAATTTTCTTGTTTGCATTGTTTTGAGAGTCCTACGGCGGCGACATTAGACTGATGGCCGTGCAGCGCGCTCGGCCGTGCTGACAGGCCAGTTCTTTTCCGCGCCCGCAATGTCAACTGGATCTGATTATTGCCCACCAGATCCAGATAATGTCTGCCATTGATCAGGCCATTTATCTTGAACTCCCGCGGCCCCGGCCTGCTCTCGCAGACCGCAGGGAGATAAGCAGATACAGATAAGCAGATAACATAGTCTCTACAGGCTTTTAACAACCGGAAGAAATACTTTTCCGCTTCTTAGCCGGCCGACGTGAGGCGCGTTCGGTATCTCAGGGCTCAGGAAGCTTTATTATAACACAAAGGATCTGCTTTTAGAGGTATCATCATCGGATCACATCGACGCTTTCATCGCAGCGTCCGTCAATCTTCCTTAATGTTCCCAGAATGCCAGTCACATCCTTCAGAACTCCTCCAATCTCTCATTCTCTCTGTCGGGATGTTTGATTGATGCAGTTTAACAGAGGAGACTGTCAGCTTTTCCAAAGCATTTTTCCACTTTTGGCACGCCGCACTGTCCCAGTTTGTGGAGCGGGTTTTTAATGCGAGATGCATTCGTCTTTGTGCGTGCGTGTGCTTGTGCGTGTGCGTGTGTGTGTGTGTGTCATCCTCACATTAATACTAGCAGTGAGTGACAGATTAATTTATGTCTGGCTATGTGTCTGAGGAACGAGGAAGAAAGGGCCTGTCAGTAGTGCTTGTCAGGAGGGGGTAGAGATTAGAGCCAGTTGTCACTGACAAACCAGTGCAGGCTGGAGGAGATAAGGTCACATGTAACGGCTGGTAAAAAAGAAGAAAGAAAGAAGTATATATAGTTAAAAAATAAAGAAGGAATGAAAACGGGAGAATAACTGAAATATTGTGACTCCACCCTCGGAGGAGATGTTGGCATGTCTGAGTGTGTGGGTTGGATGTGCGCAATTAGAGATATGCAACAACAAGGCGATGATCTAATCCCAGCCCCTCGTCTGAAGACCGGGAGGATTTATTTTGGGGATCCGTGTAAAACACATATTCACTTTGAACGCAACATGTTTTTATTCATTAGGACCTTTATTAGGCGTTTTCAGCAGCCGGAAGAGCGTGTGTAAACTGCATCATGGTAAAAGCAGGTTCATCACTGCTGGTGGAACACAATCAGTCATTATCCGTGTGTGTGTGTGTGTGTGTGTGTGTGTGTGTGTGTCTGCGTGTGCGTGTGCGTGTGTGCGTGTGCGTGTGTGTGAGAGATGATGAAATGCTGATGGAAAATTCACACAACAGTTGAGTGATTCAGGAGACCGACTGCAGCAACAGTCGACTGAAAAACATTGTTCCCAGCACGTGTCGCGACCTCGTTGACCACGTTTTGTCAGCTCGTCCACTTCATTTCGAACCGAAGCCTTGATGCGTCTCTCTGAAATTCAGTGCACACCTCACTCCCCCCTCAGGATGATTTGTAATAATTCCTCCCTTCATCCAGCACCACCATCAAGTTAACATTTTAATTTGCCGAATCCTTGGATTTATGAACAAATACCTGCAGGCTGCTGGGATCCCAATTATCCTCAGTTGCACTCATTTTTAGTTATTTATATATTTTGATAATTAGCAAAAATTATAATGCTCCATCACTAAAGTAAGACAGGGGGAAATTACTATTGTTGCACCTTTTAAGCGTTAGTGTGTGAACATGGTGAGCATGTTTGCATGCTGACATTAGCATTTAGCTCAAAGCACCGCTGTGCCTCAAGCACAGAGGTGAGAGCAGGAGAGGAAGTGACGAAGGGCAGAGGGACTTTCAAGGTTTTTGTTCGCATCTGAGTCAAACTGAAGAGAAAACTGTTGTTGTAGTTGTTTATTTAGCTTCATCTGAGTCTGGACCAAAAGCACCTTTAACTTGTTTTGCTGTTCAGCTTTAGTTTTTACTTTAAATACATAAAAAGCAAAGGAGGGCGAGGTGGTAAACACAGGTGGACTGATCATGACCCCGTCATTCCTGGATTCCTGGAAGACGCTTTAACCAGAACCGAGTGGATCGGTTCCACGGTGCGGCGGTGGGACGGACCGACGGCGGGCCGCAGTCTCACTGGTGAACAACTTCTACATTAGCATGTGGAGTAGAAGCTGGCAGAGCCACTCGCTGCTCCGGACCCTCGTCTCTCCTTTTCCCTTCATTATCCCGTTCGCCCTGCGATACTTGTGCTAGTTCAAGAGTGACTGTATCCGTGCTGACTGGGATGTCAGCGGAGGTGAAAGTGCTGGTGAAGTAGCCCACCCACCTGAGATGACTGCTGCTCACCGCTGATGACGACTCGGTTCAATACCAGATGAGATGGGGCGGGGGGGGGGGGGGTGTTTCTGTGCCCATAAAATGAAGACAGAGTTTCGAGTCAACAGGCAAACGTAATAAGAGCTTTTAACATATTAGGCTGCCAGCACTCATGTTACACTTATCAGTAATATTTTAAACGAGGGGGAGATTTGGCGTAATGGCAGGAAGGCTCGTAAAGGCAAAGCGGTCCCCTGTGATTGTAATCTAGGAGAGTTCCTGTAAAATTAAACCCCGGTTGTGGAGGGGGGGGAAGGAGGGAGGAGGGAGAGAGGGAGACAAACATGCTTCTGGTTCCTTTGAAGCGCAGAAATCAGCGTCCAAAAAAACGGAATAAAAGATGACAAAATGTCAGTGTGGAGCTGATGGTCTATAGATAGAACGTGCATGCCCAGACAGCAATTACTGGGATACATCGCACACATCCAGACATTGTGTTTGATCTCGCGGCTGCTTTTCTTGCACAGACGAGGGTTTTTTTTCCTTCTCCCCCACGTGAAACCATGCAGGGTTTTTTTTTTATTATTATTATTCTAATGCGCGTGTTCATTTATGCCGGCCGTTTCATTTGAATTCAGAAGAATGTGCAGCGTGAGATCTGGACGCTGATTGTTTGGTGGTGTGGCTCTAATCACAGACTTGCGGTCGCACTCAAATCTGATAATGACCATTTAAATGGGGAACAGCAGCTCGCTCATCGCCGCCGCCGCCGCCGCCGCTGCTGCTGCTGCTGCGAAGGCCTCAGAAACGGACTGGTAGCCATTTTCTGTTGGTGGCGCTGGTATAAATACATATCTCGGAGCCAGCCATGTCACGCTTTTGAAGCCAAACCACAACGTGCTCTTGATGTTTCCTCAAACACAAGGATCCATGTGATCTAATTACATGTAACCACAGTAAGTACATTCGCAACTAAATTTAGAGCGGGTTTTATTGCCCGTCTGCAGCGGCTGCGTCATGAATAGCTGTGTGTGCAGCTCCGTAATCTCACTGCGGATATCAAACATGTCTCATGGTCTATGAGCGGCAGCGAGCCAGAGGTTAGTTGGGTGATTTTTTTCATTAGTTTGAAGCTTCTGTGTGCACAATGCAAACATCTGTGAACCACGAGCAGGAGCCCTCGGCCTGATGAGCCCGCGGTCCGCTCCGTCTCCCAGGCCCTTTGTGACCGAACCTGGACTTCAGCCGGCCACCTGAGGCCAGCCCCTCCCACCGTCCTCGCGGCCCTTGACGGTCTTTGTTCTGTGGGGTTCTAGTGCGTCCACCAGCAGCCCCCCCCCCCAGCCACCCCCCCTTCCAGGGTTGAGAGACAAATGATTTTCTTCCCGTCGAGAAATTCTCCTCTGCCCGTCCACTCTGTGAATCTGTCTGCGTTGCTGTGTCCACTGTGAGCGAGGCTCGGTTTTGCCGATCAGGCAGCTCTATATCCCATTTCCCATGACTTCATGTTTGTATGGCCGGACCCTGGCAGCCAGCGGACCCTCGGTCCCCGCGTTACCCAGGGACGGATTAGCATCCCAGCTATGAGCTAAGTCGGCTTCCTGCGCCGCGGTTGCTCGGCTGAGCTGGCAGGGGACGGACCTTTTGCAATGTGACTCCATTGTGTGTCCATTGACCTCCCAGCCAGTAGGTTAATACTCATTAGACAGGCTGTAGGACGCAAGAGTTCACACCATGAGGAGGATTTCATCCAGCTTCAGAGCAGGACTCGTCCTATGGCAGGAGGGGGAGGGGGGGGGGGTCAGGGTTCCCAGGTAAACAGTATTTTCAGATCTGCAGTGTGAATCTTAGCGTGATGGTGCCTCATCCTGAATCTGCACCTTTATAGACATCCAGTGGCATCAACACAGGGACGTGTGCAGAAGGGTGGTCCTGCAGCCACACCATGGGCTGTCTGGTAGTTGCCCTGGTGGGCATGGTGAAGCGGCCCTGCAGGCTTTCGTGAAGTTCTGATGTAATTCTAAAGTTGCAGGCCTTGATTTATGTGGGCAGTGTCAGGGGGTGGGAGCTCGTTAGGTTTCAGGTCTGTCAGGGTGGGCCCGCCGAGAGCTCAGAGCTCAAATTGAAGGCTGAATGACCCAAAGTGCTTTTTATATTACGGGCTGACCTCCCTTCAGGCCAGCGGAGTGGGAGTCGATTCAACAGGAAGACAGCGCCTGTGGGCTGCGAGGAGGTGCGCGCCGCTCATAAAGGAGTGTTTTGTTTTTCCTCCCCTCACGGTAGCAGCACCCTACTGGGGAATTCATTAGCGGCTGACATCATCTCTCTCGGTGCGGAGTGAAAGAAAGAATATCTTTCTGCCCCGGCTCTCCCCTCCCTCCCTCTCTCTCTCTCTCTCTCTCTCTCGTTCTCTCTCTCTCTCTCTCCCTCTCTCTCCGTGCCTCCTTATCCATCCGCGGTGCGCTGCCGTCTCCCCTTTTGCGCGCCATTTACGCAAAAGGTAAACGCGTCGATGTGCGCCCTTGCAATGAGCTTGGAGCTCATCGGAACCCCCCAGAACACGAGTGTGTTTATCCTGTGAAGGAGCGCCGCTGAGGTTCAATCCGAGTCCTCCTGGAAATCAGGAAGTGGGAGGATCCGAGCGTGAAGGCAGTGGCGGCGGCGGCGGCGGCAGCGCACACGCAGCCAGTCGCTGGATGAATGGGAGCTTGTCTGGCGCTTGGGAGCGGATGGGGAGAGGCTGCGGTGCGCCCACGTTTGGAGAGAGCGCGACACACAGCCGCGTTGCAGCCGAAGCCACAGCGACAGCGGGCTCCGACCCCGTGAACAGCCGCCCTCCGCCGGCGTGAGCCGCCTCCGTGTCCGTCGCGGGGGAACCGGCCGTGCGCTTTTGTTGGATTGGATCGCTCCACCGGACGCAGCCCCGCTCTGCGCGCCGACACGCCGTCCCACCCGGATCCTGCTTGGTCCATCTCGAGGATATTTCCGACAGGAGAAAATACGTGATAAACACACACGCGCGTCGTGTCCCCACTTCGAGGGAAGGAAGGTGGATCAAGGGATTTTCCCCCCCTCGCTCGTCGCTCAAGCGCCGTAGCAGAAGCTCTCCGTGGCGAGACACATGGTTCCCTTTGTCCGAGCGGCAGCAGCTTTGTGAGCGGCTTTGGATTCTGTTTCCTTGGAAGGCTCCTTCCCTCTGTGCATGGCTGTCCTCGGTCCGAACGGAGTAGACTTCGCCGCCTCTCGTGTGGATTATTTTATTTGAGAAGCAGAATGTGAAACGAGGCCGTATTTACCCGAGCGAGAAACTAATATCCTGACTTCTTCGCCTCCTTGCTAACCCTGCCACATCAAAGGTATGCGCACTGCCTCCGAGCCCCCATCAGCCCCCCGTTTACTGGGATTTCTCTGATCATTGGGGGGAAAATAAAGGAGCCGAGTGGTCATTTTTAGATATTTGCAACATTTTCCTCAGGACTTTTATTTTGCTGTCATTTAAACGTCAGCTTCATTGTTTACATCCTGTCCGTGCTGCATTACTGAATGGACACTTGGTTCATTACAATATTCCTGCTGAACTATTTCACAGTATTAATACTTGAGTCGTTTGTCTCTTTCTCTGTCTCATGTACTTATTCTTCAGTATTACAATATTCGTGTTTATTCTGGCAGCTTGTGTAGCAGCCGTACACGGGGGGGGGGTCACTCCTGTCACTGCAGCCTCATTCACACTCCTATTTTATTTCCTTCGAGCGCAGGAAAATATCAAACATGAACTTTGTTGATTGTGTTTTTTTGGGGGGAAACATTAAGCGTAATTCGAGCCGACGGGAGTCATCCCACAAAGCCACTGGTTAGAGATTCATTTGATTCCAGGAAAGCTGTCATTCACCCAGTCCGCTCCCGGCTCAGCTTTTACCACTGTTGTGTTGCTTTTTTATTTTTTACCGTCTCCTCGCCGGTTTATTTCCCCGTGACTTCTTAATGCGCTTAAAACGAACCTCGCCGTCGTCGCCGCATCACGGTTATTTTGTGACTAAGCTTTCTGAACTATATGAGCCCTTTGTTATCCAATGCAGGTTTAAATCCCATCACTGCACATTTTCTCCCTGACGCGCTGTCGGTGTCGGCGCTCCGTCGGGGAGGCTCGCCGCCGCCGCCGCCGCCGCTGCTACCGCCGCGCTGGCGGCGTTTGTCGCGGAGCCACAGTGCCATCAAGTGGCGAGAATGTGAACAGCCACTTGTTTTGTTTGATTCTTGACGTTTGGAGGCTCGTTTCTTCTGGTTTTTTGGCGACGAGACTGTTCACAAAATACAGGACAACATGAACACACACCGGCCTACAAACCTTTGGATGAATGTCGGTGTGATTATTAAATGTCATCAAATCTTTGCCAGAGCATTGGGAACACCGCCATCTCACTAATTGTCAAAAAAGCGCCAATTAACACTGCTTTAATTACACTTGATGAGGACATTTAGGAGCAAGGTTTGCTCCGTGGATTTTGTAATTGAACATGTGTAAATAATTAGCACAAATCTTGGATAATTAAGTGAGCAGAAGCAGCAACACAATTGACACGAATGTGGAATAAAAGCGAGTTAGAATTGTTCTCTGTGTAAATGTAATTTCTGTCCATACTGTGTTTGTTGTGAGTCGCCACTGACCGCCTTCTCTTCTCTGCAGGTCTCCGATGCCAGCTCAGAGAAATTCTTCAGCACCGCCGCAGTTAAAGGTACGGCCACATTTCTATTGTGACGATGAGGGTGCAGGTGTACCGTCGGCCTCCTCGTATCACTGTGTTCAAATGGCAAAGTCTGCCTCCGTGTGTGTGCAACACATTGCGTGTGTGATGATTTAAATGAGACGTGTGTGAAGCAGTTGACCCAGGTTGCACTGACGTGAGGTCTGTTGCTCAGTCCTCTCCCGACACTGAGCTGTGTCATGGAAATCATTCTTTCTGCCTGCATTCTTCACATGAATTATTAAAACGTGTGAATCTGAGAGATATGTTCGCGTGTGCGTAACACGCGTGGAACACGTATGAGATTTAGGTGACCCCCTCGTGGAGTGAGGTGGTGCGGGGACGGCGTGGCTGTGCTGCGGGGAATGAAGCGAGGGCAGGAAAGGCATCTGTTTATGGCCTCAGTGTGCCAACACCACATGTGACCTCATTATCAAGTCACTAATTTGCTGGTAAAAGCAGGCCCATTTTCTCTGGCTCAGGGATAATGGAGGTGCCCCGCGTGAATGGACATTCCTCCGTAATGGAGGGGAGTTACCACGCAGGGCGGGAGGGAGGCTCCCAGACGGGGGTTATGACCCCTTCAGGGCTCCGGTAGGAACGGGGCAGATTGCCTATGATAGGTCCTTGTACCGCCGCCCCCCCCCCCATTCTTAGACCTCCTCTCCCTGCACTCCTCTCTTTGGCAGACCTCTATACACATTTCCCACATTCTGCCCTTTGATTCCCTCCAGGGCTTGATTTGTGGCGTCCATTGGGGGGGAGGGGGGGAGAGGGGGGGGGGGCGCTCAATGGCCGTGCTTGACAGGGAGGTTTCCTTTTGAACGTGCTTCTCTGTGGACTATTTGGTTCCCTTGAAAGGATTAAGGTCTCCTTTGTGCAGCCTAAATCAACAGAGGGCCACCCTCTCTCCTCCTCTGTGAAAGGACCTGACCGGGGAAACAGTACACAAAATATGCTTTCTCTCTGCTCTGTGATGGTCCACTCTCTTGGCCCCTATTTCCATTTAAATATCCCCTCTTTTTCTTCCCTCCCCCTCTCATGCTAATGCCCGCCACCATCGCAAAAGGCAAAAGAATCCAGGTGCAGAGCAGACCAGAGACCACTGGTATTTTTATGGAGGGCGGCGTCGAGATGAAAAAGAGCGGGTGGGTTTTTGTTGGAGGGGATTACCAGCAGCTCTAACGCAACCAACCCTCAGGACGAGCAACAGAGAGAGAGAGAGAGAGAGAGAGAGAGCTCATTTGCGGGATGATGAGTGTCAATATTTGTCCAGAAGCAGGTGCAAAAAAAAGTCTGTGTTTGCTCGACGGTTTGTGGGCCGTCTTGTTGTTGCACTCACATTCTGATCAGGCTTTCATCGTGGTCGTGATGAACACGGTGATAAAAACTGGCTCACATAAAATAACAGCCTGTTTATTTCAGCGTTACACAAGCAGGACGACGGCAGCAGCCTTCACCTGAGGTGGTTTCCACCGTGACGCAGCTGATCCAGCTACTCTGGGTCTCCTGAAGTGATGACATGTTAATGTCGGTTGATTTTAGGGTTGTTTTCAGTCAGAACCACCGACTGTGGTGTGTTCTGAAGGCGTCGTCCTCTCACAGCAGCGTGACCGCTTGATGTTTGGACTGGGTGGTTTTATCACCGCACAGCCTCCCACTGTTGTTGGTGCCGTCTAACGCAGGAGCTAATTATCTCTGACAGACGGGCTCTTCAGACACACCTCAGTCAGTGATAATATTGTGACTGGCAGAAGCGAAGGCATCGCACCTCAGAACAAGAGTGCTGCAGAGGCCATTGTGATTCAGCTGCTGATGTGAAGCTTTGGTAATGACGGACTCCTTTTTTTTTTCACTCCCAGCCTGGAAATCAGCCCAGGGCAGCCTGGGGTCTCTTTGAAGACTCGCTGCTGGTCCCTCATCTTTTAATCTCGCAGCCTTCTCACCTACTCGATAATTACACTGTATTTTTTATGTTCCCTCAAAAGCTGCCGTGCGTTTTTCTCCCTTCCCTCTCTCTCGCCCGAGGCTCTACACTGCATCTTAAGAAGAAAAGCCCAGCTGATGAAAATGCGGCTTTTTGGCCCAGACGTTGATTTGTTGTGTTTTTTTTTTTCCCTTTCCTCGTGTCGGCTTCACCTCGAGGCCCCGTCGCTGTCAGCTGTGCACAGTCGTCTAATGCGGAGCTTGAAGTAACCGTCACTCTGCCTTCCTGGCTTGTTTTGCCCCCACCCTCCCCGTCCTGCTAACTCAGGGGTTCGCTCTGCCCAGGAATGGATTTCATTAACCAAGAGTCATTAAATGTTATCTCTAATTACCGTGCTTGTCGATGCACCTGCGGGCGTCAGCCAGCGAGCCGGATTCATTTGCTCTGCAGCAGTTTCGCAAAAAAGTCTCTCAGCTTCAGGTGGAATCAACAGCCGGTCCGAGGTCTGTCGGAGGGCCGCCCGGCGCGCACGACGACGGACAAACACACGGTGTCGCCACAAAGGTCTGCAGACGGATCTATCAAATGATTAGAGGCGCGTCCCGGGGCGACGATATCCCATCAGCCCGTTACCTTCCCATCTTTGCTGATACTGTCGCTCCGCGAGCCGTCACAGAGACTCGCGGCCGCACCGAGCATTGTTTTTTCCTAGTGCGGCCCGGCAGCACAATTAAGATAATGCTGGGCTGACATTTGGAAAGGTCCGCAGTGCCATTCATCCAGAGGACGTGACGGCGTTGGGATGATTTAGAATCACCTGCGCTGTTCTGATAAAAAAAGTAAAGCCCAAATAACACGACAGCGAGGAGAAAAACATCCGGGAACATTCTCACCTTTATGAGCATCTCTGCTTTCACAGCGGCTCACAGCTAAAAGTGAGTTTCCTGGTGTGGATTTGTCAGTTCGGGGCGTCGCGGAGGAGCACTTAAGACACTCTGTCTCTCGTCTTCAACGAATTCATCTGGTGGATTTATTGGAGACGCTCGTCCCCCTCATGAGGAGTCTCCTGCAGCTGTGTCTGCGATGGGAGACGGGCCTCAGTGCGGGGGTGAATTGAAGTGCACAGTGCAGCGATTCTCACCCCCCCCCCTCCCTCCCTCTCTCAGCACAACGCTGATTTCACCATGCTTTACTGGAGTTAATGTGAAAATGAAGCGGTGCTACAGCGAGACCCGGGGCTGACGCCAGCGTGAAGAGCGCCGCCAGTGAAGTGTGTCAGGCTTGAGTACGTCTGTCACCAGGGGAGAGAATAATGTGCGATGTGGAAGGTGTAATTTGCAGCGCTGATGGCATTGTTTAAAAAAATAGTGGAAAGAGAGAAGCGGAGGTGAACTTTTGTGGCAGATATCAGAGCTGAAGAGCTCCCCGGATTGTCATAGAGAGCTCTGCTGGCAGCGAAATTGCCTGTGAGCATATTAGGGCTGTGTGGGAGGGAGCTGAGGGCTTGTTTTTCTCTCCCTGCCTCATTCTCGCTCTGTTTCCTGAGAGGAGGACTGCTGATAGAGCTGTGTGTACTTCCCGGCTGCGGGCCGCCACCTGCTGTAATCTCAAGTGATATAGAGAGCAACAATCATACCACAAATCACCCGGGCAGCTCCCTAACTCACTCAGTGGACTGGAAAGAGAAGGTTTGGCCTTTCACAGCGCCAGTGTTGGTTTACTGCCTCGGGCGCGCGGCTCTGCCCTCGCGCTGACCTCTGCCGTCTGTGTGGGTTTGTGTGTCAAGAAATCAGGGCTGCCTGTGGAACTTGACCTGATGCGCAGTGGAAAGATGACCTGACTACCATTGGCCTTTTGTGCGTTCTGAGAAACGGCCGCAGTCAAGGACGGTCTCTCTTTCCCTGCCAGGGGGCTGAGAGGTCGCGCAGAGGTCGCTGCCCTCTCCCCCTGCGCTTCGGCGCGGCCGGATCGGAGCGCCGGTGATGTTCCGCCTTCAACACCAGCTCCGGCGGAATCACAATTCTCCGTTTGATGTTTATTAACTGCGCCTGTTTTGAGAAATAAGACGAGGATCCGCAGGACTTAACTCTGAGTGATCCATAAGTGAAGCCGATTCCAGCCGTGTCCCCTGCGGCCGTTCGCCTCCGCTGCCTCCACGTCTCCTGCTACGAGCGTTTAATGTATCTCTGAGGGGTAAAGGAAGCTCAATATCCTGTGCTGCACAGAGGGACACCCCCCCCACCCCCCACCCCCCCTCCACTGACAGCCCACCTCCCTGTGGCCACAGCTACCCAGACAGGGGCTGTATTTCATGACCATGAAAGGGGGCCGCTCCAGCCCATGCCTCATCTGCTGACACAGCCAAACAAAGGTTAACAAATCAAGGGAAGCACTGGCTGATTTACTGCCTCGCTGCCACAAACAATGCACCCCCCCCCCACCCACCCCCTCCCCCGTCCCCTCACAGGTGGAAAACGGGACCATTATTCAAACTGTTTTAAAATCTGCGATAATATTTGTGTTGAAGGAAAGTGTGGTTTGTGGTTTTAAGGGACTATTAATGAAGCTTCGGAGTCGGACTGTGAGTTTTTCCACCCTCGTCTAAAAAAAAACCTGCAACAGTCACAACGCATGCAGTCAGGTCCAGTGATGGATAGTTTGACAAATAAGTCAGTCAGGTAAATGGATACTGTGGGACCACGGAGAGAGTCGGTGCCCACCGAGTGGAAGTTTGTTGATAGAGGATCAGTTTTATGGAGCTGCTGTGTGTTGGTGCAGTAGAAACACACACACACACACACGGACACACACACACACACACTGTGTCTCTCTCAGCAGTATAGACCAGTCGCCTTCTATCCCCTCCTGCAACACAAAGAGGTCATTCAGAGTTTGTTCCCCTGCTCCCTGAGGTTAGAGACTAAGTAAATCCATCCATCTTAATGCACTTATTTCAGCACCAGGAGAGCTGCAGGGAGGCTGTGTAAACACTCCCTATATCCGACATGCCACGCTAAACCCAAAGAGCCTGGAACCCATCAGGCCAAAATTAAAGGTCTACATCTCAAACACAAACATTTAAATGGGCTGAACTCCAAAGATCAAAGCCAAAGGCCCCTGGTTTTCCTGCCGGGGCCCCCTCAGTGTGTCTGCCACACTGAGATATGTGGCCGCTTTAGCGGGCAGTCAGGGTTGAATGGCGAGCAGCCTGATGCCGTACACATGTTCCTCCCAGGTGTCTAAACTAGAGCTCCAGTCAGGACGGATTGATTTATGGACTCGATTCACTCGAGGATGAAGGCTGAACTAACGATGAACTATCAAGCTTTTTGTCGAGCACCTTTGGCGTTTTATGATGATATCATTGATTCGCCTGAACGTGAGAGGTGGAGCGGGCGCGTGGGAGCGGACGGGAGGGCGGGGGCGTTGAAAGCATCGGCGCCGTCCTCCCAGGAGAGCTCCTCCCCTCACGGCCATCACCAGCATCCACTGATCCAACGTGACACCAGCCGCTCTCCTGCCAACTGTGCAGCATTAACGGGGTCAAGGCGCCACACACACGCACTCAGCACCCAGCCCACTTATCAGGGCCCAGCCAGTCCCACCGCACTGTTGGTGTGTTCAGGCCAATTATGCCCGTGTCAGTCTTTGGTCCCCGCGGCAGAGGTGACATTGCCAAAGAGGGCGAGAGTGAGCAGACTGCCTTAATGAGGCCTCGTGGTGCCTCCGAGGTGTGTTTGGAGTGCATGTGTGCGTGCACGTGTGCATGCATAAGAGCAAGAGTGCTGGTTTGGAAGGATTCGCCCTTCTATCGCGGTGTGCCGTGTGTCTGGCAGGTGTTTTGTCCCTTCTCAAGGTCTTCCTCCCGCAGCCTGTTTCATCCCGACACCTTTCCGCGTCTTTGTGTGTGCACGGGTGCGTGCGCATGTGTGTGTTAAACAGGCATTGTGGGCCATTGATGTGATTCTCACAAGCAGATTTTGGTTGTGGTGAATGACTGGAGGCGTCTGTCCCAGAAATGCAGCATAGCAGCTTTGGAGACACATGCAGTAAAAAGAAGATGGGATTAGCCCAGCTGTGAAGATTTCACTGTTCACTGTGAAATGATTAACCCCTGTGGGCACGATGCCGCTTTGAGCCGCATGAAGCAGGATTTGATCCGTCAGGAAAGAAAGAGCGAGAGCTCAGTCTCAAAGTTTCCCACTTTACAGAGTCGCCCAGTTTGGATGATCCAGGACGTCTCTGCGTTGAAACTTTGCCACCTGCTCGCAAAAACACTCGGGCTGTCGGGGATTGACGCCATGTTTGTTTCTCCAGACGCTGCCAGGTCTTCTCATCGTGTTCAAACTTTTCCCCCTCTGTGAAGCAGATGATCACCGTTGTAATCTGCGTAATCCCAGACTGTCAGTTGATCGGAGCCGGGTTGAAGGCGACTGTTTTCCTTCCTGCTCCCGTAAAGCCGAAGCCGAGCAGAGCGAGTGTCGGCATGGCCTGAAAAGCCGGAGAAAGCAGGAAGGGAGCGGGAGCGGGGAGACTGTGATCGCGATTGATGAAAGCAAGGCTTTAATTGCTCCCACAAGAGAAGAGGTTAGCCCCCCCCCCTTCTTTTCGCCCTCTCTGATTCTCATAAATATGCAGGGCAGAAATAAAGCCCTGATGAGCCTCGGGGCAGATTAGAGAGGACTACAGAGCAGGATCTGGGTTTGTTAGCTGCACTCCACAGATCCCCTGCATGTGTTCCTGCTCTGCACACACGCTGCCCGGCTTTCATTGGTCTCAACTCGCTTTCCATTTCACTACCACAGGCTACTGCCGGCTATTAGGTGTGCCGGGACGCCGTGCCTTTAGACCTCTGGATCAACACCCCCCCCTTGTGTTGAGTGCGCTCTGGAGAATAATTGGGCTTCTCAGCAGAGAGGCTGGAGACGACATGGTTAATTTGTGGTGGATTTCGCGTGTGTGTGATTTAAAGTTGAATCGGTGTCCTGGAAAGGCAATTTTAAAGCCATGTGCATTTGATCCAAACAGAGTCTAACGAACGGCACCGCGTTCCTCCAGTTTCTCATCTCTGGCACTTGGCCACGGTTCTAAGAAGCCTGCCCAAAACCATCAGCGTCCGTCGGACTGTCACCATCTGCTACAGATTAGGCTGCTGCTGGAGGGAGCGATTTGATTCCAGGGCTGCAGGATCCCCTCCTTACTCCACGCGTCAGGTTTTACTGTAAACACTGTCATACAAAAACCAAAATCCCAGAAGGGGGGGGGGGTTTGGGGGGGGGCTTCAGAGCCAAGAGCAAACGGTCCGTTGCACCGGATGGGCCACATGTCTGCTTTAGTTCTTAGCATGCTGAGACGTGGGGGGGGGCTCTGCTGGGCCATTTACAGGCAAAGCTGGGGAACTGTGTTGGGAGGCTTTCCCTCTAAACCCGGCGCTCAGGCTCTGAGCAGTGTGCTGTTGTGATGTATGAATCCCCCGGCCACGGCTGACACTAGCGAGCCTGTCTGAGCCCATGTCTTCACCGAGCAGGAGGCCGAGGACAGAGGCTGCATTGTTCCCCTAAAGTAACCCAAGCTGAGGGCAGCGGCTGCCCAAAGGGGGATATCAAGTTGTTCTTTCCCCACCGACACCACAATCCTCGCTTAAGCTCTGGGGCTTGACGAGGGAGCAGAGAGGCAGCCGACTGTTTGGACGACAGCACAGTTCAAATAAACAGCTTAAATCCCAACCAGCCTCCCCTACGCCAGCCCTCCCTCGCCAAGTATCACAGTCCCCACAGCCGTGGCTCATCATCGCCAAGCTCGCCAGCAGCCCCTCAGCTAATTTGTGGTGTTATTTTCAAAAACACGTTGACGCGGCTGCGCTAAGGTTTCTTGAGAAATTGGGCCGCGTGCAGGGAGGAGACGGGGAGGACTCGGATCCTGGCTCGGGCTTCTTCGCTTCCCCTGTTTTGCGGGTGACGGGCACGTTTCGCCGCCGCGGCAACAGACCTCACAGCATCTCCAGGCTGGAGGGAAGAAGGGATGAAAGGAGGATTGGACGGAAGGGGCCAGGCGGCCTTTGCCAGCTCCGTCTCTGCCCCGGGTGTCTCGCTAATCCGACTGCAGTGAAACCTGAGTGAGGGGGTAATGAGACTGCACTTGACACGCTCGCGCACACACACGCACACAGACTACACACAGACAGACACACAACGGCTGCTTCTGTAGTGCCGGAAGATTTAAGAAGAGAAAAGGCTACATGCAAATTGATACTTCACCAGAATCTGAGACATTTGATCCATGCATTGAAGCTATTACCCCTCCAGAATGAGTTTTTCTTCGAGCGCTTTACACTCGGCGCAGGCCTGCATTGAATCCGATCCTCTGGAGCAGCCTGAATGCACGCTGTTGATGTGTGTGGAACCAGTTGGCCCCGTTTGAAAGGGAGTGAAAGAGGCCCAGACTGATGACTCTCTGGGGACAGATTTCTCTTTCCAGCTCTCCCGCCTTCCTCCCCAGTGAAATCATGGCGGTGTCGGTGTGTCAGCGCGAGCTGTCACTCTCCTCGCTGCTGCAGGCCAGTCGCTCTGGATGGAGACGGGGGGGGGGGGGGGAGCAGGCGCAGCAGAGGAAAGGAGGACTTTTTCTCCACTTGACACAGTGGATGAGCAGCGCGTCGCCACTCGCGCTACAACTGAAGAGTTCTCGAGACAAGAACGAGAGAAACGAGGCCGTCGGTCACCTCAGAGGAGCCGGTGGTACAACCCCCCCACACACACCATCATGCTGCAATACATGCAGTTCCACCAGGGTGGCACTGGACCTGTTGACTGGTAGCTGGATGTGTGTGTGTGTGTGTGAGGCTGTGAGGAGTCAGAGGGTGTTTATGAGCCGGTGTGGGCTTTTTACGAGCATGTGA
>JAUESF010000006.1:2073378-2085933 GCA_032274765.1 Malacoctenus tetranemus
TGTTGCCGTCGTGGACAAGTGAGAGCAGGCAGTGTGGGACGCAGTGTGCTGCTGTTTATTGTTCTGCTCCGTGTGAGAGGGAGAGCTGTTAAAGACGTCTGAATGCAACGGCTGCTTCATGAAGAGCAAATAAACAGAGGCCGGCCCCTCACCAGCCACTTCCCTGGGGGGAACACGTGCTGTCTGAACCACTCCTGAGGTCGGACCACTGTCAACACTCGCTCCTCCATGGCCGCTCTAATTTCATTGTCGAACAAAATGCAAAGAAAAAGCGACGTGAGTCGGAGGTTTTTCTTGTTTGTTTGTTTTTGCAGGAACTAAACGGTTTCCATCGCGGGGCCTCGGGCTGAGCTGTTCGCTGGGGACTGTGAATAATTTCAGGGGAGGTTTAATTCCTGCAGCCTGTGAAAGCCCAGCTCAGCACTGAGGGAGATTCTGATTGTAATTATTGTTTACTGAGACATACCAAACGCAAGATGGAATTTTCAATGAGGACCACGAATCTTTGTCGACTGCGGCGTGCACTTTAATTGATTCAGCTCGAGCAAACAGTCTGTGGCCGTGTTGGTTTTGCTGGCGTGTATTTTTTGAGACGCGTCGCCCACGCGGAGTGGAAGGCGGCACGCCTCCGTTTCACCTGCGCTGAACCCAGAGCAGCAGCGTGCACGTCCTCTGCTTCTGACGCAGCTCATTCTGCAACATGGAGGTAACCCAGAGGACCGGGGGGGGCACAAGTGGGTCCTGGACAGGTAGATGGATGGACAGTGTCAGAGGTGTTGGCTCTTTTTCAGTCTATCAGAGTTGTTTTCTTTGGGGCGGGGGCGGGGGGGGGGGGGTAAACACTTCCTCTTGCATATTATTGCTTCTGGGTCGGGAGACAAACTGGATCTGTTGCTGTGTGACTGACGATGAGACAAACAAAGCTTCAGTCTTTTTTCTGTCAGCTTCCTGTTCGTCATCATGGAGGAACAAAGTAGCCAGAAGAGGACATTTTATGAGCATGCTAAAACGCAAACCATGAGTTCATCATTAAAGCGGTTCTCCATTGATTTTCTGTCTGTCCACTTCATGATTGACTGATCATTGCAGGTCTGGTATAATCTTGCCACCCCCCCTCCCCCGACCAGGACACCAGTCCTGCAGTGAACCCCCGCTCACCATGGAGCGGCGATGACCACACGGCAGCTCAGGGCTCAGCTGCTGCGTTTGCGGCTCCCTGCTGTGTGTTAGGTTGTTGCTTTTGTGCGACGGGAGCCATGCGACCCCTGGCCGGTTAAAACCCCAATAAACAAGGAGGAGGGCTTTGGAGTGCATCGGGGGGGGAGGGGGGGGGGCTATTTTGAGGAGGTGGAGACGGAAGGGCTGACGGCAGGGAACGGAGGCTTGGGATGTCGCGGAGGTCTCCGCGGCCATCAATATGTCAGGATGTCTCGGTGCCCGGGCGCAGGCGGGCCACAGAGCCACACATGAGACGCGGGGAGATTAGCGAGGCTGCTGCAGCTCGGCTGAGGCGCTAATGTATTTTTCAGAAGGACAGGTGCTGGCCTGCTGGCTGCGATTTTAAAGGATGATGTCGTTGGCACTTGTTTGTTAATTATTTATATGAGCCAGGCAGTTTCCTGTAATGACATTGAAACACAATACACCGGATTAATCCCCTTACAAGGTGCAGCGATGACCCGACATTATATAAACAACCTAATGTCGCGCGTCTGACTTTGCCAGGGCTCCTCGGTGGGTCGTCGCGCAGTGCAAACAAACACTGCTGGGAGGATCTGAGCTGTTTGTCTCGCTGATGCAGGGCCGTGAACCGGCCAGCACAGCAACAGCGCCGGTCCGGCCTGATATTAAAAGCCTGTTAAAAAGTGTCGACATTAAAACACGATGCTAAACGAGTTGTGACCTCCTGCTGGACAGTCGCAGCAGGAGAGAGACCCACGTCGGATGAGTCGGTGCGTTGCTGTCAGTTCGACGTCACCTTCACTGAATTGTCCTCTCTGTGTTGCTGTCACAGCTGTCGAGCTGAAAACCGTCTAATAAAAAAAAACAGCATTTTAGCCGCGGTTCAGCTGCGAACATACGGGGAGACAGAAATCACAAGTGTTGGTGTGTGGAGCTAATGCACTGTGAACAGCAGGAGATGGCTCACCCAAGGATAATGAGTTATCCCCCTAAGTCCCTCGCTGCGTCCCCTGACAGCCTCCTTTAATGAGTGCCTCCCCTCCACACACACACACACACACACACAGCTGGCCCCTCCAAAGCCCTCCTGTACCCCCTTTTACCTCCCAAATCCATGCGCGCGCTCTCTGGTGCCTCTCCGGCTAACCTCACACACCCACAGGCCTCGTTCTCCCCTCCGACGCTCCACCGAGCAGCACGCTAGTTAGACACTTGCAAGGCAGCCGAAACACTGAGAGGCAGCAGGGTTTTTTTTTTTACATTTGGAGGAACCCAAGTGGGAATTGCACTTATTTGTTTCCAGGGATGAAGAAGACTGACAAATGAACCCTCGCGGGAGGGGATCCGGCGCGCACTCCTCCTTTCTTCGCGGCACGGCGCGGCCCTGGAGTGTTCATTATGACCAGAATAGACACCTTCTTTTTAGAGTGTTAGCACATTCTCAAAGCGAGCCGTGGACCTCGGGGACCCCGGGGTGCAGCGGGCGACTGGAGAATTGGGAATTTTCTCCTCTCTCCCGTCTGCTGTGGGGGGAGTTGTTTGCCGTCAGCGGTCTCTCTTGACCAGTAATAGTGTTTGTAAGTGGAGAAGATTGACGTGGATTAGGGAGATGGATGGGAGCGACGGCTCGAACAGGGCTGCTGGGCTCGCTTGTTCATCAGTGCACACGAGGGCAGAACGGAGCTGCTTATGTGGAGGCAGAAGATGCACGAGGAAGCTGCATTATTACGGAACTTTTATCTTGTTGCCAGCAACAACAGCAACTCAGAAGAGCTCTTCTAAAAATAAACGGAGCCGGTCCGATGTGGCTTTTGTGTGCCGTGAGGCCGGCAGGTGTCCCACCCAGCTCTCCCACACAGAGCTGCAGTCAACAGCTGTTATTGCAGGTATTGATTGGGACGGTGCAGCAGGAATTACCTCCTCTGACCCCTCACTTCAATATCTCCAGCACCTGCGGCTGCTAATACCTTGCTTAGCATTTTAATGGTAATGGTGGATGTTCACTGTTAGCTGAGCCTGCTCCCTGCGGAGTTGCTCCACAGGGAGCGTCGTGTCAGGGAGATGAAAAGGCCCCCCCCCTCCCCTCCAACCCACCCCACCCTCATGACAGGCGGCTGCTGTTGTCTGCACCCAGGGGAGCCGGGTCCCATCTCCTCCTCTTTGGCAGGTAGAAGATTTAGCAGGCTTCACTGAGGGGGGGCAGTGGAGCCCTCCCTCCTGCCCCTAACACCCGCCCCCCCTCCCCCCGAGGCCCAGGGAGAGTTAATTACAGCTTATGTATGCACTGTCATCCCCCGTGAGCTCGTCCGTCTCAGGAGCGGCGCTGATGTCTGCGCGCTGTGTTGTGTAGCAGGAGGTCCCTGCAGAGAGAGACCCAGGATGGAGCTTATTATCCATTGTTCTGTGTGACTCCAGCAGTGTACAGCCATTATTATTCATTCTTTGGATTAATTCACACTTTAGACTAATGGAGTCCAAACAGGGCTTTTAACAGCAGGTAATTGCTGGGGGTTTTTTGGCAGTAGCTGAAAGCACATTAAAGGAATCACCTGGTCAGACGGGCGTCACGCTTCATGAAAAAGCAAATTCATTATTGCGGAGTTTATTACCCCACTGTGTCCCATTAACGTATGCTAACAGGCATCAGTCTCACAGCCGTCTGCAGAAGAACAGCCGCCCGTTGTGTTCCAGAGACCAACTTCACAGCCGCACACGTTCCATTGAAACGAAGTCGTCTCACAAACTGCGCAGGATGTCAGGCGCAGCGGCACGCTGACCAGCAGCAACAACACATGGACACACACATTAAAAGCTCCACGCTGTTCACATCTCAGCTCCGCTTCACTGACCTGATGCAGCACAATTCAGTGAGTGGAGGCTCACCGAAACACAACACACCTGACTTGGTGACTTCGTGTTCTTCCTGCGAGGTGAAGCTGTGCAGAGTTTCTGTGTGTGAAGTCGCATTTTTACGTCGCCGATCTCGACAGCTGACATTGTTGGTGCTGTGTGGGTCCGTCTGTCAAACTGGGAACTCTGCTGGAAAACCCTGAAAGAAGTTCTCACGTCCAGACAGTGCTGCGCGTGTGTGCGTGCGTGCGTGTGTGTGTGCGACAGGCTCTCTGGATGTTGTGGTGTTTTTTTTTCTCCCAGCTGAGAACTTGCTGCTCCTTGTTTTGACTGTGAAGGAGTCATAACAGTGTGAGGAATTCCTGTGTGGATGCAGGTTTTTATTGCTTCTCACATCCCGTGTTTGGCCCGTTATGATGTCTCTGCTCTGAGCTGTCTTCACACTCCGATAGAGACGTGGCCTGCAGCAGAGGTCAGAGCTGACATGTAGCATGAAGGCAGAACTGTTTGGTTCAATGGAAGCCAAACCTAACAAGTGTGACCACAGGCTCCGACTCTGTGTGACTTCAGGTGCCTAATTGCCCCGATGTTCCACACTGAAGTTGTTTCTTTCCTTCTGTGCAGTTCCAGATTTCGGCGTCCATGTCCTCTCCACCAATGGCAGCCAGGAGCCCCACGGCCCCGGCCTCCTCAAGGTGTCAGGCCTAGAGCGCAGCCAGGAGAGGAGCCAGGAGAGCTGCAAAGACCCCCCACCTCCTGCCTCCAGCACCCCCCGCCAGCCGCCCCCCCTGCAGGTCCACCCCGCGCCGCCCCAGCCGCAGCCGCTGGTCCTTCAGGCCCCCTCCCCGCTGCGGACCCAGCCCAGCGGTCCCCCCCAGGCCGTGGCCTCCACCCACCCGCCCCCACGCTCCGAGGCTCTCCCCAGGCCTCAGACGCCCGCAGCCCTGCCTCTAGCCCAGGGCCAAGGGCCCTCGCCGACCCCCCCTCCCCGGCCCCAGCACCAACCCGAACTGCTGTCCCACCCCAGGCCGTCGCCGACTCCCAGCCTTCACCCGCACCCGCCGTCCCCCGCGCTCCCCACCCACCACGCTCACCAACAGCACCCCAGTCAGGCTGGGCCCCACAGACCCCCGTCACGCTGCCACCCCCGCCCTCTTTCTGCCTACAACGGCCTCAACCTCAACGGTCACAGGTAAGGACGATGTGTGTAGCGCCCCCATCAGTATGTGAAATGACCAGCAGGGAGAGTGTGAAGTTCCTGAGCCAAACAGCAGCACTGATTATCAGCAGCAGGGTAGAGGGGCCACACTCTGCTGAGTGCCTGTGATTTATTAGCGACCCAGGCAGCAGGTGAGCTGGCGAGTGGAGTTTAACCTTGAATCAGCAGCAGATTGTTCCTTTCTTGACGATAGCAGGTTATCTTTGTGAATAAAAAAGAACAGCAGGGAAACGGGAGAAATCAGTTCTCAAGGTGTGATATTCGTACTGTAGTTTTTTCTAGTCATTGGTTTGTATCATCACACACACACAGACACACACAGACACACACCATTTAGAAACGTTTTCCTCCTGTTAGCGCGCGGCTATGTTTGGTCTGTTGTGTCCTATATGGTTGTGGAGGCGCCGAGGCCTGTGAGTTTCTCCATAATGTAGGACTTGAAGATAGCTCCTTCAGAGCCCACTCAGTTCCAACAACAGCTCCGCCTCGCAGGCTCTCAGGACTTGGCTCGGCCCCGCTCCTGCCTGTGCCAGCGCCGCCAGTCTGCCAGCGCGCCAACAGGGCCTGGCACCCGCTGTGAATAATCACGGCCGGGGCCCACAGCGCAGAGCGAGCGCTGCAAATGAGCTTTTAGGCTTAGCGTGTGGAGCTGTGGAGACGCAGGCTCTGTGACGGCCCCCGGGGAAAACCCACACACACTACAAAAGACTTTTTGCTCAGACACACACGCACGCACTCACACACACACACACACAGGCACAGCTCTCCCCCGTCTCTCATCCCATTTCCGATGCACATGTTCACTACCTGGCTCTGGAGGAAGTGCCTTAACAGAAGCTGTTCAAAGACAGATGCTCGTCCTGTTCGGTCTGCCAGCGGTGGTTTATTTGCATCCGAGGGTGTTGTGAATGTGGCGCGTTCACGGATCATGTTTGCCCCGGATTCTGTGAAGCACGAGAGAGAGAGAGGGAGGGAGGGAGGGAGGGAGGGAGGCAGGCGGTGAGGGAGGGAGGCGTCTGTAAATGGAAGGCAGTTGAGGTGTGAAAACACTGTGCTGGGAATTGAACGTCGGAACAGATGGAGATGAGGGGATGTGGAGGAACAAGTGTTAATTCTGACTGATCACGCCTGGATTAACCTGGCTGCTTTCTTCATATCCCCCTCCCCCACTTCTCCCTCTCTCTCTCCCTCTCCTCTCATAGCAGCAGCAGGAGCAGCACTCCAGGCACCAAGCCCCACGGGCCTCCTGCTCCTTCCTTGCACCTCCCCCACCATCCACCTCCTCCTTCGGCCGCCGCCGCCGCGGCAGCCTCTAACTTCCCCCTGCCTTTGGCGGCGAACCAGAGCACCCCCCACAGCTTCCCCTCGGCCTTGCAGTCCTCGCCGCACCCTCATCACCCCAATATGTTCGCTCCTCCAGCGGCCTTACCTCCACCACCGCCACTGACGTCGAGCGCCCTGCCAGTACCCGGACATCCTGCTGCTGGGAGTGCCTACTCAGGTGAGCACCGCACTGGCGACCAGTGACCCAAGTTTGCCCCCCGGTGGTGTGGCAGGGAACTGCAGGCGCAGCTGACAGAAGATTTACAGCTGTCAGCCACTTGTTGTATCAGGTTGCCAGAACATCTGAGACCTATGAGAAATATTCCGGTGCGCCATCAGATTCTCAAGCATGTGATGTGCAGAGACAGATGCACAGGCAGTAATTATTTAAAGAAACAAGCCACCGTGTCCAAGATGATCCACATGCACTCCGTGCCCGGGGTTTTGTGTGTTTATAGTCGTGTGGACAGTTCAAGTTCACACTCGGCCTGTCAGGCTGTGATTGATCCACTCTCCACACCCCAGCAACATCCAACAGCAGGTCCAGCCACATAGCAAAAGCCATTACAGACCCCACACACATTTCCACACGGAGCTGTCAAACTAAATGTCAGGGTCAGAGTGGGAGGAGGGGGGAGGAGGAGGGGGGAGGGGGGAGGTTGCCTTCAGCTCCATTTCTACAACTCCCATTTTTACCTGAAACGGCATTCATGGGCAGGAAATCAATTTGGTCAATACGGAGCGGAGCGCGCTGGATTTTGTTCAAAAGATACTAATGAAATTTTTATGAAGAGAAAATTCCCGTCCCAGCCCAATGAAGCTAGAAATGAATGCAGAGCATATCGCGGCGGGCCGCGGTGGAACAGAGAGGATAAGGTTCCTCTGGAGCCCGATCGAATCTCTCAAGGCAGGGTTTGTTGAATTCAGAGGGAGAAGCCGATGATTACTCGAAATCCATTCTTCCTCCACAGGCTGAGCCGAGGTTATTAGAACAGCAGATGCCGTGGTCTCGGGGGGGGCGGTGGATGAAATCACAGCGTTGGACACTTCCAGCGCTCGCACAGCTCCGATCGTGCTGAGCCTCACCTCAATTCAGGACGACGTGCTGATGATCGCAGCCGTTTCCTGTTTGTTTCCTCCCTCTGATAAAACGTTGAGTCTGACTGAGAACATGGACGAGCTGGCGTGAAGCTGTCCAGGGTTTCTCAGGGGTCAGGGAGAGAGAAATGAGTAGTAATAGACGCTAACCTCCCAGTTTGGGCTCTGTGTGTGTGCATGTCCGGCCCTCTCACTGTGCCTCCTTGTTAAAGCCTGTCCTTCTGCCCCCCACTCCCCCCCCGTTCTCCCTCCAGAACAAGACCTTCTGCGTCAGGAGCTCAACACCCGTTTCCTGGCCTCTCAGAACGCCGACCGCGGCGCCTCGCTGGGCCCCCCGCCCTACCTGCGCACCGAGTTCCACCAGCACCAGCACCAGCACCAGCATCAGCACCAACACACCCACCAGCACACCCACCAGCACACCTTCACGCCCTTTCCCCACGCCATCATGCCCACCCCAGCACCGCCCATGGTGCGTACCCCTGCCAGAAATGTGAGGATAAGTAGCACACACCTGTGTTGGGTTGGGCGGGGAGGGTGAGGGTGGGGGTGGAGGGGGGGGGGGGCGCAGTGCTTCTAATAATGTCTTTTCCATGTGTGGAGGAGAAGTGGGCGGGCACGGCGTCCGAACTGTTTTCCCTTTGCGGTCAGGACTTTACACGGCCTGACGTGTGTGTGAGGGGCTGTGGCTTTCTGTGGCAGCGTCTCAGCGGCGACATGTGCGTCCGTGCACGCCACAGCCGGCCCTTTCTTCTCCCACAGAGCCGCGCCGCTGTTTTCCCTGGCACACGCCACGACCACTCCAGGCTTAAGACCGACGTCCTTTTTCAGAATTGGCAATAACTTTGCCCGAAGCGCGTTAACTTCAGAGCCAGCGCTCCGAACATAGCACACTTAATTCATTCTGATTTTAATGACATCATTTGGTCCTGTTCGGGGGTTTTCATTACCGGCAAATGCGGCGCATTAAGAGCCCTGCTGTTTGTTGGGAGAGACCACAGGCAACGGGGGTGCCTGGGCCTGAGACTCGCACACGCACACACACACACTGGTGAGTGCGTGGCCCGTGGAGGCTTGGCCTGGCTCTGATGATACCTCAAAGGCAGCACGGCGAGGCCTCTGACAGCTAATGAGGCCATAAAAAGCCTCTTTATGGCTGCAGTGTTTAGTCTTGACTGTGGAAATGTTCGCCTTGAGCCTGCACCGCACCACTAAAAGGCAACCAAATGAGACACAGCCCACGCTAGTTTACAAGGCCTTCAGATGCTCAGCAGAGAGCCAGGGTGGAAACAGTCAAGCTGGGGAAAGTGGCTGAACTTGACTCTCACTTGACATCTCCGCTGTTGCTCTGCGAGCATGTTAGCGCTGAATATTCTGCGTTGGCCTCAAATGACCAGAGTGGGAGTTGTTACTGAAACGCTCTCTATTACACATCACTCAGAACTTTGAAACTGTGCTTTGTTTCTCCCAGAGACTCGTCCTGCTGGTCTAATCATTACCGATGCACATATAGCAACGCGTCTCCTCCATCTCAGTAAACAGCGAGCACATCATCTGTGCCTGCTGCAGTTTATGGACTAGCTCAGACCTAAGCTGACCCGTGTTTTCTAACTTGAGACCTGAATGGGACGGTTCACCAGCTCCCACCTGTTTGACTGCCGTCTCCTCCTGCGTTTCGTCAGCCTTAGTGCCTCGAAATACTCCCCAAAATGTTGGTGTGTTGGAGGATTGTCCCCCCCCCCCCCCGGGTTGAATTAACGCACCCGTGACTAAGCTGCTGAAAAGCAACACTTCTTACAACACTCGCTCTTCCCTCTGCCTTCACGCAGACTAAGTTCCACTCCAACCAAAGTCACAACAAAGGCACTTCTCATGACACCTGTATCAACAAACTTTTCCGGCCGAGTAACGTGACACAACCCAGAGTCGCTGCTCGACGCTCCGTGGCTTTCAGTTAGTGTAATCGCAGTAACATGCTGCACCCAGTCCTGGTACTGAGACAGGCTGATCTCAGGCCTGTCAAACTGTGTGTGTAGGCTGTCATGTTCCCTGTACTGAGCTGTGTGTCGTTTCTCCCACAGTTTGACAAATACCCAACAAAAGTTGACCCCTTCTACAGACACAGTGTGAGTTTCCCTTCTGTGCACCTTCACGCTGCACAGCACTCTGTTGCTTGCTCATGTTGCATCTCAGCCCATCGCTAGTGGACGTTGCAGCTTTCTGTGCGCGTGTGTATGTGTTTGTGTGTGTGTGTTGCTTTCCATGCAATCACTCATCTCCTGCTTAATGGCTGACGCACAGTCAGCATCCTTCGCCGCGTCCTTCGTCCTTTCAGCTCCTGCAGATGTTGTGATGATTCAGACAGTGCAGGACTGTTTGGACCCTGCAGCTTCAGATGTAGCGAGCGTGCATGTGACAGTGAAGCTAAATGAACACAGACAGACACACAGACAGACACACAGACAGACAGACAGCAGCTGCTTTATCAGCTGAAGAACACAGTGTGTCTCTGGCTGGCTCGTAGCTCCTGATTCTGGCTGCGCACAACAGTGCTTTTGTTTGTCACCGAGCTGGTCGGACCCCCCCCCCCTTCCCCCCACCCCCTCCACCATGTTTGTTGAACCTTTTAGCCATCTGCGGTTCACCCTCATCATGAAGCTCTTTGTGTTCTCAGACATGGTTCAAGTACATGTTCCTGCTTTTCTGAGTGTTTCACTCGTACTGTCCAGAGACACACAGAGCGGTGACGCCTTGAACCCTCCACGTGTGCTGTGTTTCAGACTTTCCAGCACAAGTGGAGCGGGTTGTGTAGCAGCGCTGCTGATTAAAGCAGCGTTAGCGTGTTGCATGTTCCCAACATGAAAAACATCCTGCGCGGAGCTCGATGTGATTGACAAGAACAATTACACCGAGTTGCTGATTACATATCTGTTTCTCTGCAGGAGAAATTTCTGGAAGCCTTGAGCACTTGTTTGCTTTAGCGTGTATTACAACATCCTGCTTTTCATATCAAAGGAGTCTTTTTGCTTATTTAAATCCGGGGGGACGAGCAGGGAATATATGATAAACAAGCAGTTTGTGAAACCGAGAAGCAATCATCTGTAACTTAGTGCAACCAGAGCGTGGTGGGAGATTCAGAGTGATCACTGAGGTCCATCCTCTCCTCCACCCTGTGTTTGTTTCATCCCCACCTCCTCATGAAGCTGCTGTCCTGCATCTCACACACACAGAAAAACATCCTCTTGACTTCTCTGTTCTTCTCCTCGTTCAGCTCTTCCACTCCTACCCACCAGCCATGTCTGGCCTCCCTCCCGTCATCCCCCCAAACGGGCCCTTCAGCTCGCTCCAGGGCGCCTTTCAGCCCAAGGTAAGTCACCGTCACCCGGCCGCACACCCACAGACGCGCAGTGGTTATTTACAGACTATCTCACTTCGATCCGCGTCTGCTCTGCTGCTGTGTAGACCTCGAATCCACTGGATGTGTCCACGCGACCCGGAGCCGTCCCACACACATTCTTACAGAAGGACCCCCGGGTAAGAGCACGCCAAGCACCTTCACACATGTTGCATAAGGCTCCCAGACTGTGGGCTTTATAATAATGTCATTGTGAGGAGTCAGCTAGCCCAAAGTCTGTACACCACAAACTGTCGCTGCTCACAGAGGGAGCTCTCAGTGAAACAGCCGTGCGTTAATTACTGCTGCAATGCTTCATTTTCAAGTGAACTATAACAGTTTAATTAGGTTTATAATGAATGCTACACAAAAAGGCTCATTTGGGGTGATTTGATTGACAGCGAAATAATTCAGTCTTTTTCCTCCCCCCTCTCTCCCCCCCTCCCTCCCTCCGTCTGTCTGCCTCCTGCAGCTAACAGATCCATTCCGGCCCATTCTCAGGGTGAGTGCTCGCTCCCTGCAGCGTCCCAGGCTCCCATGTCCTCACACACAATATCAGCACCGTGCCTTCAAGAGCTCCAGCTAATAGAGTTGATAGTGTCTTTAATTAAATGAGTGGTACACTTGGAGGCTGGCTGCACAAGCTAACAGCACGACTCACTTAGCATCTCTACAACTCGCTCCTCTCACATATATACATAATACTGTCTGTCACAGGTCAGCACACATTGATGCAGTGTTGTCTTCCTGTATCAGTGAGGCTACTGTGCTTCATACAGGTCACATGATCGCAGCGCTGTAATGACCTCAAGCCAAACACCCACAATTATCTTTATTTTGATGTGATCTTTTCCACGTTGGTCTGTTCTCACACTGTCTTTGTCTTGTTGTTCCAGAAACCAGGGAAGTGGTGTGCCATGCATGTGCACACTGCCTGGCAGATCTACCATCACCAACAGAAAGTGAAGGTGAGGACTTATCTAACTCCTCTCAGCACGGTAGCAAAGGCATTTACAGACAAATGTACACACACAGGTAGAGTATCCAAAAGTTTTAATAGTATTGTTACTTTACCATCATATTGCTCAAGTGAAAGAAGGGAGTCGGTATTTAAAAACACAATTTGCGATAAAGAAACTAAGAGAACAGAAAATGCAAACTCCACACAGAAAGGCCCCACCTGGGCGCGAACCCAGGACCTTCTTACTGTGAGGCGAGAGCGCTAACCACCACGCCACCGTGCAGCGCTCCTTACTAATGTTTTTCTCATCTTAGAGTATCTCATGGTTTACATAAAAGGTATTTGATTGACATAAAAATTCATTTGAATGTGACTGGAGTTTGCAGGCAGCGCTGTGAAACAGCGTCTCCAGGTTTTACATGTGTTTCTCTGTGTCACTCTGGCGTCTTCTAGCAGCAGATGCAGGTCGACCCTCACAAGCTAGACTTCGGCCTCAAGCCCGAGTTCTTGAGTCGACCGCCAGGCCCC
>JAUESF010000006.1:2086033-2096423 GCA_032274765.1 Malacoctenus tetranemus
AGCAGCAGATGCAGGTCGACCCTCACAAGCTAGACTTCGGCCTCAAGCCCGAGTTCTTGAGTCGACCGCCAGGCCCCAGCCTGTTCGGCGCCATCCATCACCCCAGCGACCTGGCACGACCTGCGACCCTCTTCTCCGCCGCAGGTCAGTGTGTGTGTGTGCAGAGGCCAGTTGGTGGTTAACAGCAGCTTCTGACATTCATGTTCAGGTCACTCGAGTTCATGTGAGAGGAAGGTGCAGAAACTGAGGCGACACCCTGGAAGTACAAACAGTTTTAGTTACAGTAGAACAAACGCAGCATTGAGTCGGAGCAGAGTGTTTGTAGGTGCTGATCGATGACACCACTGAACGTCCTCCACTTCTTCCTACAGATTCACTCTTGTTTTTGTCAGGCTGAGTCATGTGATGGCAGTTAGCATTGATGCTCACGTCATCGCGGGGCCTGAAGCAGGAAACTCTAACAAGTGGACAATGTTAGTGGATGAATCCAACCTGCTAATGAGCAGCTCCACTGCTGAGACCTGACTGTAGAAACTGCATTTAGTTTAGTTTCACTTTACAGTTCCTGCTGGTGACTCAGCCTGTTTATTTTCACTACTAGGAATAAACATGGTGATGGCTAAAGTACTAAATGTGTCTCCTGATGTTTAGGTCCCACTCACCCATCAGGAGCTCCCTTTGGTCATCCACCTCACCATCCAGGGAACTTCCTCACCCCGGCGTCTCACTTGGGTAAGTCGACCCTCTCCAGTCTGTGCAGGCCTGGAAGGAAAACATGGGGCTGTTGACTACAAGCTGTCCCGCTGTGTCTCCCTCCAGAACCGTTTGGGAGACCGACATCGTTCGGAGGGTTGGGCTCTCTCAGCTCCTCGGCCTTTGGAGGCCTGGGAAACCCGGCACTAAGTGAGTTTCAGCCTTATGAATGCTGCAGCTTCAAACCACCACTGTAATGACTTCACACAAGCGTTAGCAGGACACCTTGTCGAGATACGCATTTAACTTGTGTCCTGCCGTGTTTCCACGTGTTGAATCCCTAACAGCGGCCAACTCTGTGTTCGGCCATAAAGACGGCGCCAACCCACCGCAGCACTTCAATAACGGGAGCAACAGCAGCCACCAGGAGCCCTGGAACCGTCTGCACCGCACTCCGCCCTCCTTTCCCACGCCGCCACCTTGGCTGAAGCCTGGAGACTCGGAGAGGAGCGCCTCCGTCAGCTCACACGAGAGGGACCGAGAGGCTGACAAACGGGACTCCTTGGGCAGTAAAGATGACAAGGACAGGTGAGTGGACACTGGAGGTGGTGAGCTTCTTTACATCACATCTCACTTCAGGAAATGGAATCAAGTCAACCAGATGTAGCATCTCCTGTAATTTAGCATGGACTTAGAAGTCACTGATTAGGTGCAAAACGCAAAATAAATCCAGTTGAGCTGATTTAGTTTCTCTGATTGAAACTCTGAATAAATGAGCCAAATTCACCAGGTCGACGTCTTTTTTAGGACTTCCTAAATCTAGAACAAAGTAAATCACTTACCTTTTGTGACTGACGTGACTCATGGGGATGTTTCCTTTGCACTTTCAGGGATTCTGTAGAGAAACGCCATTCAAGTCACCCGTCTCCGGTCCCTGTGAACCCCATCAGCCTCCTGGGCCACAGCCGGCCCCCTGAGCACCACAGGAACCACCTGCCTCCAGCTGCTGGCGAGCCTATGAGAGACAAAGAGAACAAGGCTAAAGAGCGCGAGCACTCCGACGCCTGGAAGGACAACGGCACAGACGACCACAAACTCAAAGACAACCAGCACAGCGACAAGGACACGCCCATCATCCACGACGGCCGCACGTCCGAAGACAAAGTGTCCAACAGGGGAACGGCGTCGCCCTACATCCGGCAAACCAGCCTGGAGCGTCCGAACGGCGGGCTGACCCGGGAGGTGCTGGAGAAGAAGGTGGAGCTGCCCTACGAGCACCAGAAGAAGAGCAACGAGGTGAAAGTGAAGGAAGAAAGGAAGGAGGAGCAGGAGGGGCCCCCGGAGAGACCAAACGAACACCCACCTCCACCGCCCTCTGCTCCAAACCTCCACCCGCCCTCCTCAATGCCTTTGCCGATGGGCATGGCTGGCGTCCATCCCATCAACAGTATCAGCAGTCTAGAGAGAACTCGAGTTGTGGCCCCCTTCATGGGCATCAGCCCCATCCCGGGCGCCGATCGGTTCCCTTACCCTGCCTTTCACTGGGACCCGATGAGAGACCCCTACAGGGGTCTGGACATTCACAGACGGGACCCTCTGGCCAGAGACCTGCTGCTGAGGAACGACCCTCTGCACCGGTTGGCAGCGCCGCGCCTCTACGAGGCCGAGCGCTCCTACAGGGACCGTGAGCCCCATGACTTTAACCGCGACCACGTGCACCCTCTGGCCCTGGAGCAGAGGAGGGAGCACGAGCGCGCCCAGCTGGAGGAGCGGGACCGCCTCAACATGCTCCGAGAGGACTACGAGCACGGGCGCCTGCACCCGGCCATGCACCACCCGGCCCTGGACGGACACCTGCCCCACCCTGCCCCCGGCCTCATGGCCCCCGGCCTGCCCGGCATGCACTACTCCAGAGTCAGCCCCTCAGCGGCCGCGGCAGCAGCGGCCGCCGTCGCGGCCCACCAAAACGGCATCTTGAACAAAACGCCGCCCACCGCCTCGCTCAGCGCCCCGCCCCCACTCATCCCCACGCTGGGTGCCCGGCCCGGCTCCCCCAGACGGACTACTCCCCTGGCCACAGACATCAGAGACAGAGCGGCTCACAAAGACATCGAGGCGCGGTGAGCTGAGCTGCAGACTCTCGCCTCCGTGCCTCACCAACACTGAACTCACACCAAGCACTTAGCTCTGGCAAAGCAAGACTGTAATATAGCTGTGAATAATTTATGGGAGCTGCGACGCGCCCACACAATGAATTGTTTTGTATAAACTACAAAGAGACAATAATCATTGAACAAAACCCATTTTTAAAGGATTTTTCTCCCCCAGTTTGCTCCTGCTTTGTGTGCATCCTCTCTCTTGTAAAGCAAAGTGGAGTCAGTATGAACACTTTTGGATTGTACAGGTACTTCAGCACTGACAGACAGCGACACGTGTAGATACTGTGTACAGTGGCTGTGCTCTCTCTGTATGGATTAAAAATCATGGTACAAATATGCAAAGAGTGTTTTGAAAGCTTTACTTTGAACAAATGTAAATACGGGAGTTTGAGGCGGTGATTCAGAATGTGCTTTTTTGCTATTTCCTTTGGTTTTGACGCAGGTGGTTAGCATTGTACCAGAGACCCCCATATTCAACTATGCAACAAACATCTGGCCCGTCTTTCTGAAAGCTGGCCGCCTCCACACTACTGACTGCACCAAGAAAGGACCACGCGCTGCCTTCGCTCCACAACCCAGACTGGACCAACATCCACACCGACAGATCCAAGCTTTAACACACACACACACCGGGTGAGCAGCCCCGTTCCAATGCGACACTCACGTTTGGAGAACGACTCCATCATCAATGAACAAATGTAGTGACAATCCAAAATACACAAGTATTGAATTTCACAAGGACTTTCCGTGAGAAAAGCCAGCAGCACAAACGCTCCACTCTTCCCAATGTCTTCTCCCAGTCTGGTTGTGGGGAGGACGCAGCCCGTGACGAACCACAACAGCACATTAGCCCTACTGACGGAGTGTAAAGTACATGTTTTGGACTTAAGTTCTGTTGGTCAAACAGTGTATTAAAGTGCTTTCTTAAGTTGTTGTATCTACAAAATGAAAAGACAAAAAAAGCAAGTCTCGACTATGGACAGTTTGTTTCTAACAAGCAGAGATCTATTTTAGTAGTCCACTGAAGGTTTAGTTGTGCGCTTCAAACTCTGTGATATCATGTTGTGCAGTGTTTTTTAATCCAACATAAAATGTCCACCAGAGCCATAGTGGTTAGTCGATGCGTATTGCAAAAAGATTGTTAAACGAGAAACTTTTTTTGCTGTTTACCATGTACAGGGGAAAAAAAACTACGGCTTTCTAGATCATGTACAAAAATGAGAAAAAAATGAAGCGACTGAATCTTCAGCATGCTCCTCATTTAAACTTGTGTTATGTAAATTGTGCCATGTTATTAAAAAATGTGTACTAAGCCTGTTTCTGAACCTGTTTCCTTCCTGTCAACGCAGACACACGGTGCACTGCAGCACCCCCACACAACACTTGACTAACTGGTTACAACTCCCAACTGAAGACAAACCTGAGCAGTGTTACTGATTATAGTCCTACAAAGTAGCAACATAAACATTGCCAATGCTTATTATCTCCACTGATGTGTCACTACTTTCCGCCAGAGGCCCATCATGTAAAAGTTCACACTGTTGTAGCACTCGGACGTGCTGACTCAGAACACAGCGCGTCCTTGGACGGACCGAGACGCCTTGTGCTCGGTTCACTAACAGTGTTTCAAACATCAGCTGCTTGGTCGGTGAATCATGGCGCAGTAATTGTGTATTCATCAGAGTATGTGGGACTCATCGACGATTCCATTACACAGAATAATCACAGCATGCCTGCACTCTCCTCTGACTGATGTTCAGCACTGAGCTGCACAGGTCATGCATCAATCAACCCCCGACTCAATCCTTTACTGTGGAAACGTGGGCTGCCTGCAGTTCCTCAGGAGGCTAGAACCGAGTTTCAACTCAGAGCTGCAGAAATACAAATCTCTGGCAAGTTATAGTTATAGAGTCTTTTAACCAGAAGAGGGCGCCAAACTGCAAGAAACTTAGGAGAAAGACGTTCATCCTTTCAGGTCATTTCACAATCTGTCTTCAGCCTGTAACTGGACATCTTCTGACAGCTTCAGTCAGTGCCCGAGTGAGGCAGCATTCTGCCTGCTTTTCTCTGTCACTCCACATTACAAATATCACCAACAATCCAAAAAGTCTGTTTCGATTTCAGACTTAGCATCTCGATAACATTTCAAGTGCAGACAATCATGTTTCAGGAGATGAAATTAGAGAATATAATCTGCAATTGAACAAAACTCTCCCAGATCAACCAGCAGGTACCAGGTCTGACACCAGCACCTTCCAGTCGGGTCAGCAGCTCACACTCCAACCACTCACAGGCCCTTCTCATTACCTCCAGCCTCCAGCTCGGCTTCACAGTTAATGTGTTCTAGCTTCAGGCAAGTGCAGTTTGGGTGGGAGGAAAACTCATCCATACAAAGGCAGCGTGCGCTGATAGACACCCGCTCCTGATGAATGGACACTGACAGCAGGGAGTCTGATGGGGCTTCACTGCAAATGGGATCCTGCGAGTCTGATTTCTTTATCAAGCAGCTCACTGACAAGCAACAACAGAGAAGACTGATGAGCCGCAGCACGGAAACCAGTCAGCACCTCCAGCACGAGTGTTGTACATTTTACTCCAAGTGGTGGCAAAGATCTCACAACAACCTGCACATGACGCCATCACATAAACAGCTGACAGTCACTTTTCTCACAGAACAAACCCGCTCAGAGACATTCCAGCAGAACAAACCTGTTCTCTCTCTCTCAGCTGCAGATATTTTACAAGCTACAAATGCTTCTCCCATGAACACGTTGAGAGTCAGAGTCAAGATTTTCATAACATTGTCGATGAACTTCACACTTGTTAAGGGGCGGCTCCGCCTCCTGTGGATTTCCAGATGAAATGTTTCCTAATCTCAGGCAATTCAAACAGACTGTAACGCTTCAAAACCTGAAAAATCATCTGAGGATGCATAGAAAATCCTTTCTGACGATGGGGAAGGCTGGAGTCACTGCATGTTTGTTTTAAGAATCACTGCAAAAGGGACTCGGCACTGTTAACCACAAATGTTTGGGTTTAATGGACCTTAGATGTGTTTGCATCCAAAACAAAAAGCAGCTTTCTGATTGAATGTGTGGACACAGCAGTCCCTAAGACAATGGGCCCGGTTTGCTTATGTAATTTCATCCTCATGCTTCTCTCCATTTAAAAAAAAACAAACAAAACGTCACTCGACAATCTGCCTTCCTACCACAGGGTGGCATCAGAGCACACTAATGAAGTGTGTGTCAGACAATGGAAGCCACCCAGAGTTAGAGGGATGCCGTACAGTGAGAGCTACACTGTGGTCCTGCCAGCCAACCTGTGATGGGGAGGAACCAGTTTGGCAGCTTCACTTCATTTTCCTCTGAAATGAACACCAGCAACACACATGCTGCCCAACTGGTACAGCCACATGTTGTGTGCAACACTCCTCCTTTGAGTCAGCTTGTTGTGTTTGAGCGCAGCAGGAAGCCAGCACAGCCACAGTCATTGTTCGTCAGCGGGCTGAATGCAGAAGAGTGAAACTCGCATGATAAGTAGCGGCACACCTGTCTGTGCCTCCGAGCTCATCTGATCCCAGCAAACAGGAACATCTGACGCCTCAATGCGCCTGTCAACAAAAAGCTGTCTTCAGGAAATGACGGCTCTGTGAGATATGGAGATGGAGCCAGCTTATATTTCATAAGATAACACAGCTTCCTGAGAGCCAACACATTCACCTGTGAATACTGTACGGCTCTGCGTCCTCTTTATCCTATGTAGTACAGCACAGCGGCTCTGCTAATGCACCCCCATTCTTCTACAAAATAGCAATTACATGGGAATACTCGTAGTCTCTTCTCCCCGCTGACAACAGTTCTAATCACCTCCAAACAAACATGCCTGGGTGCTCCTAAAAATACTTTGCTGTTTATACATGGGAAGGCATCCCATTCTCAGTGGGAACGTTCCCCCGCTGTTTCCACTCTCCTGAGAAAAAAAGGCCTATAAACACAAGCCCACCAGTGCTGCTGCAGGTCCGGGATTAAGATGCTTGTGGAGCACTTTCAAACTGAGTTCATTCGTTCATCATTAGTCAAATCATTTCAATGGAGTAACACGTCCACGTGGTGAAAGAGACTAATGATCTATTTGTGAAAAGAAGGAGATCAAAAGAGGGAGAGCCGGCCTCAGACACTACGCTGTATCAAAGCCAGGTGTACACAGCCCTTCACTGAATCCAGCACAGAGCCATGTGATGTGTGTGGTCAGCCTCCCTTCACCTGAGAACATCAGTCACCCAATCCAGCATCCTACAGCAGGCGCTGTGACTCCAGGTTCACAGCAGCAGTGGCTGCACAGCCACATCAAAACACAACGTTGTTTTCTTGCCTTCAGTAGATTCCTGTGATCCTCCCACATCCCTGTTCACACTGTACATGGGATGTTTGGATGTTTGATGAAACTCACTCTCACAGACGAGGTGAAAATGTCCCACTGAATCTACAGAATCACGCTTGAAGTACTTCCTCGGGAGCCGAGTGTTAACGAACGAGGGAAGAGACAGACTTAAGCCCGTCTGCAGGCAGGAATGAAAATAGGGGGTGTTCTCACACAGCAGTGACCTTCAGCAGCAAACACTGAGCTGCGACGTGGCAGAGGAGGGTGGAGGATAAATGCTGTTTATCACACTGATGAAGGGAAACCGCCTGTCTCCGGCACAGCACCATGCAATCCTGCAGACATGTTGCTCTTTCCTACTCCTACTGATCACACCACCTCTGCTCCTGGCTGACTTACACCGTATCACCGACACAGCCCGGTCCTCTGTAGTTTACGTCCACCAGGACACTTTTGGACGACCTTCACACACTTGAGGCACCACAGCTCCATTAGCGGGGAGATTTGGATGCACCACTGCAGACAAATGAACTTTAATCCTTGCAGGAGGAGCTGCTTGTCCTGCTCCACTACACTTCACGCCGCCAACTCAAGTGGAACACGCCATGAGGATACAGAGGACACAGACACTCATTCCTAGCAGCAGGGCTCCGACATCCTCAGCAATCAATAATCAAACTAAACAAAGCAATCACATTAAATCGCATGCACCTGCACACAACATAGTAATTACTCCTGTTCCCATTCATGCAGCACGAGCACAGAACACTAATAATAGCTGGGATCCATTCATTACAACTTCATGCTAAGGCACCATTTAGAATCCCTGTGTCCATAAATGTAAAGAAGAAACAACAATTTCTGAACACAGTGCAATGATATCTGTGTGTTCTTTGAGTTTTGTAGACAGATTTGTATGCAAGTAACAACGTTTTCAAAGTACATGTCATAATAGACGCGTTTGAGTATCCTTTAAATGTAAATACACATTTGACCTAATTCCAGCCAGCTTCAATCCTGCTCCTGTTTAAAGGTACGTTACAGCACATGACATATCTGCTCCAGCTATTACAGTTTCATGAGATGACAGGAAAAAACCTGGGAGTCAAACCTGCAGGGCAAAGAAACCCCATGGTAACAGAGGCACGATGGTGACCAGCTCCTTTACAGGTGTGAAGAGGTACAAGTCACATCCACGCTCAAACCACACATCTGGGATCTGTGCACACACCCGAATGCAACTGCTGTGCTTCCAACCAGACATGTTTGCTTTTACTTACTGCACAACACATATTCACTTTTCAAGCATCATTGAAAATTACAAAGAGGATCCTGTAGCCTTGATTCACTAGAAAATGAAGACATCATCCATGTAATGACAAGAATAGCATCTAAAAAGCATCTAGAAAAAGGACATGAACCAATGACCTGTCTGGAGATTTCATTGTTTTGCAGGGGAACTTAAAAAGCACCAGATTGAGCAAGGGGGGCCTGAGGAGACCGATGGTGTCCCACCAACCAAGTGGCACTAGAACATTGAGCCCCCACCAATGAGATGAGACCAAAGCAGGAAGAAGCCCCCCGACCCAACAGCAATAAGAGGCACACCAACGGCCACAATCAGCTCAACAAAACACACAGTTTGGAGGAAGCAGCGACACAACCTCAGTTCACCGTCAGCAGCTGAAGCACACATGAACTGAACATGAGCGAGCAGAACAGCGCCACCTCCCGACAGCGGGGAAACTAGCTCAAACCGCGACATGCTAACAAGTAGCAAAACAGTCAAAAATACACAAATAAACATTTCGCATATTCAACAACAGGTTGACGTCAACAAACCAACATCAGCGGTACACAACAAACGCAAAGCTTCACTGCAGAAAGGGTAAAACTGACCGTGTTGTGGCGTCGCGGTGACTCCATCAGTTAGCGTGTTGATTCTCTACGTCACAACAGGTGTGCTTCCCCTCAGCGGAACGGGCACGCCCCCGCCGCGGGGACGCGCTTCTCCTGACAGCCAATTAGAATGACGGCAGACAGACACAAAACACTAGACTAGGCAGACAGTCCTGAGGAGGTTGTACACACAGACAGGCGAGGTCACTGTGAAGGACATACACTCTGAGTACTGTAGGTTAGTAGTATTCTGAGTAATACTTCCAAAAGTATGCTTTTTGCTCATATTTAGGTACAATTCAGGTCCTCTCCTTCGATTATCCAGCATTAGAGGACCGTCCCGCTCTTGTCTGTGCTTTAGTGGACAATCAGCTTATTCTTCTAAGAGTCTTTTTTCCTGCTTCATATCGGGACAGTTTTTGTTTCCAAAAACAAAGAGCCACATTTGTGTGAGGACGGTGCTTTGAACGGAGATCATTGAGGCTCGGAATCGACTGCCTGCCACTCACACTGCAACTGAATGCAGTCGGAAAATAAACAAATGCATTTATATAAACGCGATTTGAGCAAATGAACAGTTGATTTGCTTCTGTGTAATATTCACTGCTCTCTCCATATTTCCTACTCTTTCCGTCTGCTTTGTAGAGACGCTGCATTCAAATGAGGAGAAACTGGGAGAGTCCACAAACGTGACATTTGTCTCAGTAGCATGCCATCATTTAGTTATTGGTATTGTCTTTGTGCACCTTTTTGCATGTTTTGGTAACGTCCATGTTTGTGGTTTGATACGTTTCAGAGCTCCTCCCGTGGCTGGGTCGCCTGCCTGATCCGTGCTGGCCTCGTCTAAACATCAGCTGCTCCGGCGGCTCCGGCTCCTACCAGGGGCTGACTGACGCCTCCTGCACCTGAAGCCGTCCCAGTCTATCTGCATGCTGACTCATTCAGGAGACAGAGCGACGCCGGGAGGATTACCGGCATCTGTTTTTGCCACTTTTCCCAACTGTTGTTTTGAACATAATTCCACTTTCTGTCTGTTGGTTTTTGCTTGCTTTTTTTAAACTCCAATTTGTGTCTTCTTTAATCATAAATAAATATTCCATCTGAACTCAATGAGAGTCATTTAGTGCTTTGGAGATGTGGTTATTATGCAGAAGAAACTCTTACTGTCACTTTGTGGCTATAAACTTTGATGTATTTGAATTACACTTCATTTTATCTTTCTGTTGTTTGGTCCAAGTGTCACATTGTGCAGCGGT
>JAUESF010000006.1:2107227-2142192 GCA_032274765.1 Malacoctenus tetranemus
GTGTGTGTGTGTGTGTGTGTGTGTGTGTGTGTGTGTGTGTGTGTGTGTGTGTGTGTGTGTGTGTGTGTGTGAGACAGTGTTTGCAACAAGCCCCCTGCAGGGTGTGGCGAATATACTGAAGTGCGTTCATGCTCGTGTACACACATGCACGCACGTCTCTCCTTCTCTTGGAAACTATCCACCTTGTGACAAGATCAAGCTCAAGGTAAAATGCAGAGCAGGCAAGATGTCCCCACATCTCCTTGTCAGTGCTTCTTTGCCTGGAGCATCCTGCACCTGAGGTCAAGCTCGCAGCCTGTCAGCCTCTGTAGCCTCCAGCCATCTCTGGCACTCCCGCCATCCTTCGTTTATGCATAAACTCAGACGCTCCAGTTAAAAATATCTGCATTTTAACAACAACGAAGGCTGAATTTACACTGTCGACACCTGACTGACACTTTTAATATCATCAGCAATGGGGACAACAAATAAAAGGCTAAAAAAGGGATTGTAAATTAAATTTGTCTGACAATACAATGCAATCAAAATATCTTCTTCATGGTGAAACAAGTGGAAAAAGATATCCATTTGCTTGTACTGTATGCAATGAATCCCACAAGCCATAAAACCACAGTGAAGTACCAGATACGGGAACTGAGAGTGACTCTCTGGCACTCAGCTGCTCCTAAAGACTCTGCTGAGGGGAGAAGTGTGTGGCTGGTGGCAGGTGTGGTTGCAAAACCCACAGATGCTGTTAAGTTACCACAGACTTGAAAGCGCTATAGCACCTCCATCCCATGATTGATGCAGGCTTTTGAACTGTGCGCTGATAACAAACAGGTTTAGCCCGGAGGACACAGCAGCCCAAATTTCCATAAAGAAATAAATAGAAAAAAAAATAACTTGGATTAACCACAAAACTTTCTGATTCTACCTCAGTATATGATTTACTACGTGACTTTCAAACCAATAGTAAAACAATGATTTGCGCATCACTGCATACTGAATTTTATGGTCAAGTATAAATTATGGCTTTAGAAACACTTAATAAGTCAGTGAGCATGCACACCCATCTTACTGGTGAGGAACAAAAACAAGCTGTCACAGCCTCTTCAGAACAATCAGCAATGACTAAATGCAGAGGCTTTCCCTCACTTTCTTCTGTTCACATGGGTTTTATGTAATCAGCCACCCGAAGGCTTCGTCACTGGTTCTTCATGCAGCCACAGTGATCATCTGTGGCTGCACGAAGAACCAGTATATAATTATTTCTAGTGTCTTTCTGGTTGAGCTAGTCAGAGCTATGTGGTCACGTCTGTGCACCATTGAAGCCAGTCTGTTAACGTCTGATGCTTTTCCTTTCCTCAGAAAGAAGGAAAACAACACAGCTCCTCTCACTACTGCTGCACATGTGGCTCGTTTTACCCACATGCAAAGTGGTGGACGACTCACTTTGGAGAGGATTTAGCTGGTTGACTGACCAGCGAGGCCACTGTGCACCAGTGTGTGTTTGCTTTGAGAGTGAATCATCTGACTTATACAACTCGGATGTGTCACCAATCTCATCCTGTGTAATAAAAGCACCAGCGTGTGCACACTCATTTTCTATATTTGAGTCTGGAAAAAAAAACAGCAATAGGACTTGAAAGCATTTTAATTATTTTGTTGTTTTTTAAAATCTGATGTTTATTAAGGTTTTATGAGTGTATAATTGATTCCAAATGAGGTTAATATGTCACATTCATCTACCAAATCAAATTAAGTTTATTGTCTTGAATTAAACCAGTTAAAATGAGGAACATGTTTTTGTCTCAGAGTCGCCCACAGAGCTGCTTTGCCACAATAAACTGAAGCAGATAATAAAGAAAAATAATTACATGCTCTCATAACATTGTAATTTAACCAGTATTTGATCAACCGCAGCAGGCCAGATCATCATTTTGGTCATCGACATTAATTCTCGTGATGCATAATAAATCAGGACAGTGTTTTTTTGGAGGGGGGGGGGATCTGGATTATTATTTTCGACATAATCACGGAGTATCTAGGGTGAACGCAGAATTGTTTCACAAAGGGGGCCAACGCTCTACAGCCGCTGGGAAGGTTGTGCACTCCATTTTCGGAGGGATTACATCAAAACAGCCGAAGAGGGCAAAGGCCGTGTGATTTGGTGCCTTTCCACTGTGGAGCCAGAGAATCTACCCTGTGTGAACAGAAAAAACCTGCTGTCCTAAGCTGCAGTGATGTTGCCGTGCTCGCGCATCCCACTCACCCATGACGTTCAGCCCGATCTTCCTGGTGCGGACGCCCGGAGCCTTCTTCACCTTGCATTGGTAGGTGCCCGAGTCCATGGACTTCAGCCCCATCAGGTTGATGGAAGCATCGCCGTTCTTGGGGTCACTTGCAGTAAAGTGGACTCGACCTTTGATGGTGGCATCGTGGCCTTCGTAGGTTCTGTCGCCCGAGAACATAATGACCTGGAGGTGGAATGGAAAAAGGAGAACAGGAGAGTTAAAAGAAGAGGCTCAGAATGAGGTATTGGATCCAGCTTATCTGTTTCACGAGAATAAATCAAACAAAAGCCCTGAAAGGACGTTTGTGTGCCTCCTGAAAGCAAAGGCCCTGCTCACTGAACCAACCAAATGATATGAGGGAGAAAGAGTGCCCTCTCTTTTATCTCCACGCTGCCCTTCAGCCTGGCAGCCCGGGCTGTTTTTGCCCTTTCTGAGCGTGAAAAGAATGAAGGTGGAACAAACAAAGCCACCACTGTGGAGCTAAATCAACACCTGCTGTGTCAACAAAGCTCCCAATTCTGTTCGACCACTTCTCCGACGCACACAGGCACACCAAGACAAACATAGACATGGAGTCTGGGTCCTGGAAGTGGCAAGGAAATGCCTGAAATAAAGGCCAGGTGGAGACAGCAGCAAGTCTCATACCTAATAGTGAGGTGGTGGTGAAGGAGGAGGAGGAGGAGGAGGAGGAGGGAAAACTAAAACACAAGGGAGAGGGAGCAAGGAGGGGAGAGGAAAAACGTCCACAATGAAAGGAGTTCTTATTCCCTTTCATACACACTCGCATATTCATTTTCCAACACTTTCCCACAGAGACAGTCGTCAACAGGCGTATTCCGTGCCATGATCAGTGCCAGGCGTACACACAGTAATACCCCCGAGTGGAGAGGGGAGGAAAAAACTTAACACGGCAGGGGAAGGAGGGGAATAATGAACCTATCTGAGGAGGCAGAGCACTCAAAGGAAGCACGAAACGCATACAAGAGACAGGAAACGGAGTCAGTGAGGTTCTCGTACCAGTGAGTCACTGAGGTTCCACTATCTCCACACAGAGTTGCCTTGTTCTATTTCCGAACGGATGACTAGTTCTCGGAGCTGCCTGCTCACAACAGGCGTCATGTTCACCTTGTACATATTAACTGGGTAAACAGGTAATCCTGTTCAAATTCCACCCGGCTCTCACGGGAGAAAAACCGAACCCAACTTCAGTGGGGGATCAAAACATCAGTGGTAATAACAGCGATATGTGAGATGAGACCGCGGAGGAGAGGAAATTAAATTGCCCCGAGCTCTGCCAGACAAGAACTCTCACTTGGGTTCAACCACTTCACAAGCACACAGATGGGAGTGCTTACACACACCTCCAGCTAAAGAGGGGAAAACACTGAGCTTCACAATAACCTTGAGAATCATGATCCAATGGAAAAAAATAAAAAAAAATCCCATGAAGAGCCTGGGGAATAAAAATGAAAAGAGCAAATGACTAGACGAGCAGGCGGGGGCTGAGGAGGACAGAGGGGCAGCACCGTCTGTGTGCTGTGTTCCATAACAGGTACGATGCTCAATGATACACCGGCCACCTGGCTCTGGCCATCCTTACCAGCTCCAGAGACAAAGGTAAAAGCTGCGCCCGGGTTTCGTCAAAGCCAATGTCAGGATGACATCAGCGTCATGTGACGCGGTGGCTCAGAGAGCAAACACACTGAGGCGCAGCCGCTCATTTGAGAGGCAAAGCACAGAGCGGCCATACCTGTGTACTCCTGACAACCTGCAAAGCACGAGGGGAGGGGGGGGGACGCACCCCCACTGAGGCATGGAGCTCTCACTGCTCAGTGCCACACAGGCAGGGCTGCCTCACAAGGTTAACGCCGGCCTGAGAACAGAGGCGACGCACTTGGATGTGGAGGCTAAAGAGAATGCAACGACGCCCGGCCGTGAGCATGTGCGAGAGCAAACAATACAATTTTCCCTGCACCTTGTCGCGGCTTTACCATCTAAATCCTTCAATAATTTGTCAACATGCACAAATTCCTGTTGCAATAACTTGAGCAAACAAAAGGCTCTGCCACGGCGCTCAAGGACAAAGGAGCCCGCTGCCGTGACACGGGATAAAGCGACGTGTCTTTCGGAGCAAACTCATCCCCTATTCACACCGCTCGCATTTGCTTTTCATAATTGTTTTTCTTGTTGTTCTCACAGTGGCGCTAAATACTCGGGGCACACCCAGTTTCAGCTAATCTGGAGCCAGGCAATGGAAGCCAAATGCAAATGACTGCTACTGTAGGCATGCCAGGCATCTCTCAACAAGCCCTACAAAGCAACATGCATTAGCTATGCTTCACCACCCTCCAAAAGACCCCAGTGATATGTGGGATATGTCAGATGAAGGGGGCCGTCGTTCCCCCAGTTGACACCACGCTGAATAGATAATGCTGTGGCATTGCTTCTGACTGCATTGACGCGCAGAAAACACAAGTAGAATATACAGCGCATTAGCATGAACAGGGGATCTCACGGTGTCAGTGATTTGCATGCGGCTGACACGTCGCGCAGCTCAAGTCATCACCCAGTTTTGAAAGCCCAAAACTGGAGTTGTGGTTCCAACCAACACTACAAATACACTATAGCCAGTGGCTTTTGTTCATTTGGGTGAATTTTCGAATTAAAACGCATTATACACTACTTTTGGATTCATTTTTGAATTTTGCATATACAATGCAGTTAATTGTGATTAATCAGGGAAATCATGTGATTAATTTTGGTTAAAATTTTTAATCGTTGCCCAGCCCTAATATATACACCAAGAAAACTTGTTACATTAAGTAGCTCTTTTCCATGCAAAAAACCCCCATTCTGCTTCACTGTGTTCCACTGATGTTACAAGAGCCCCCCTCTCCCCCTCCCTCTGATAGTGGCCCTGCCTTAAAGTCCAGCCCAGATTTGTTCATCCAAAGCCATGTAAGCGAAGGTTCACCATGGTCTCTGAGCTTGTGGGAGCCTCTGGCTATCAAGTTTAGTCCTCATTCCCAGATTGCTGTGAATGGCCCGGGAGCTGCGCTTCTCCCAGATTGGCCTAATTCTATTGAACGCTGTCACATGTATTAAAACAGCCCCTTGGAATTAATATGCCACTAATTGCAAAGAATTTACTTGGAGCACAGCTTCATGTTGGTGGAGGCTGCGCGGATGCGAGCGTGTGTATGCGGCCGCTACGTCTGAGAAGCCAAGGAGAACAAATGCGTTCAGAGAGCGATGTCCGGGCTGTTTAAATTCCTTTGAAGGTTTTGGCAACACAATCGTGTGCGTGCACTGGCCTCAGCAAAATACCATGCAACAGAGAAAATAAACGGTGGAACTTGATGCAATTTGGAAACGTTCGTTCTATTTCTACAGCTGCAAATGCGAAGAAAGAGCTCTGCCTCGAGAACGAGAACGAGCAGAAACTTTGACAAGGAAAAAAGAGACTCTTGAACCTATGAACCCAAAATTTCAACAGGAGAATCACGTTCCCACTGTACACATATTTCTTTGCACTCCAGCTAATGGTTGGAGCAAGAACAAATGATGTGCAACAGCTCCCAGGAAAAGCAACCCAATCTTGCGAAGCAAGTGTACATAGGTCTGGGTCAGAACGGGGCTCGTTGGATCAGTGGGCACAGAGAGGACCACGGGTGGATGATTAAGACATGTAATGATGAGGCTGTGACCTATTTCTAACATTTAGCTTACCAAAAAAAAAACAACCTCAAAAGCCACAGGACACGGGGGGGGGGGAGGGAAAATGTGAGCGGAAGAGAGGGATGAGAAGGCTTTGTGACAGGTGGGAGGTGGGGGGGGGGCAGAGAGCCACGGGAGGCGACCACACTACAGAGGAGATCTGTGGCCAGAATCTGTCTGTATAGCTGTTAAAGCCCTCGAGGGCACGCGGCGCTCCTGTAGAGTATCATAGGTAGTCAGCTCGCTCAGTGGCTGAGGGCTGCGCCACAAAGGAACAACAGCGGACCCCCTCTGCCCCCCACTGCAGTGTCCATGTCGGTGGGAGCGCTGTGGGGAACAATTGCTCTGTGGCTCAAGTTACATCAGCGTTGGTCGTATATGCAATGGCCCAACGTAACACCTCAAGAAAAATACACTTATCACAGTACATGTACTACATTTCACCTCCTGCACAATGCATGAAAACCACCCGGGCCTCCACTCAGCACAACAGATTAGTGAAAAGCTACAAACAATTTAAGCCTTAAAACCGACAAAAAAAAGAGAAAAAAAAACTGACTGATTTCCACTTCGACGTTTTTTTTTTTCTTGAGTGTGTCAAAGAAGCTACAGGCAGGAGATCAGGCGGGGGGGGACTTTTAAGTACCTAGCAACGGGTAAAAAGAAAGCTCAATTGTGCTTGATGAAAGCTGATCACAGAGATGTCTGCTTCAACACCTACCACGGTCTCTTCTTTCTGGATGTCAGAGGGAACCAAGCTCCACTCGATATCCAGCGGCCCAGAATCCTGTGGGGCCAGACTGAAAAGGCAGTCCAGCTTCGCGCTCATGCCACTGGCCTTGTTGAGGGTGGTCGACCCCGAGGATGTGATCTCGAGACCTGAGGCCAAGCCTGGACAGGGACACAGGGAGAGAGAGAAGGAATACATGAATGCTGATGAGTAACACACGCATAACGGTCGGAACAATGAGACTCGTGAGTGAGATTGAAGCGGAGCACACACGCCGACACAAGCAAAGGATTTTTTTTGTACTATTCCAGGTGAAGTACATCACCTCAATGACTAAAGTATGACAGACAATGCATCTACTGTGACTTTGGTCCTTGACAGTTTCATACTGTTCATCGAGGACTCACAACAGTTATTTCTGGAGAGGCACGGAATCAAACATCACTTAGTTTGATTTCTTATATCTTGTATGATAACAAACCAACATCACATCCATGTCAGTGTAATGCTAGCATTCCTCAATCAAACAGAAGCCTATAATCACTTACTTTGAGTATTTACTCTTCCCTGATTACATTTTTTTGCACAAGTTCACTGGAAGACTGTTGGAATTATTAGAAATTATTTCTCCCTTTAGATCTCAACACTTTTATACGTCATACAACCTGTAAGACCTTACATGAGGTTTCAAACGATGCAGCATTCATAATCGTCGGATAATGTGATGTTGTGTTTAATGACAGAAAACTGTGTTGGAAGTTGCAGACCTCAGCTACAGACTTCCACTGAACTTGCATTAGTCATCATTTACTGGGACAACAGTGGGAAACTTCACTTTTTAATCTGCCCTGAATGTTTAGCTCGTCCACATTATTCAGGGGGTGGCAAGATGTTTTTTTAAGTTCTTATACATCAGTGAGGCAAAAGAGTAAAATAATTAACATTTCAAATATAAAATCTAAATTCTGCCTCAGGAAGGCTGTGCTAATATTTATTTATACAGCCCATTCTGTTCCAGTAATTAGCCAGCTGTTATTTTAAAGTACAACATTTCATGCCTCCAACATTTCAGCCAGAATGATTTTATCAAAACTGAACTTCACATCTATTTTTCAAGCTTCTTTCCATGCAACATGATCGCTTGCTTCCTGTAGCTTTGGCAGCGGCACCACCCATTCCTTTAATGGTTCTCAAGTGTGGTTCTCATTACTTCATCCCATCAAACAAACTAAGCCTCCCACAGTAATGGCTGAAACTGAGGGGCTCGAAAACGAGAGCGGGACCTGTGCTCGAATCCATGAGAATCATGAGATCATACAGTAACAGGACTCACAGTGAAGCGTTAATACACGTTTCCTGTTGATTATATGTCATCGTGACACTGGGATGCAAAGCGGGTGAAATTGTTTGGCTTGGCGTGCTGAACGAAACCATTTTCAGCCAGCTGTCAGATACAGGAGATTCGCAGAAGGCATCGTCCATGAAATAAATATGGCTACATCTCCCCTCAGAAGCAAAGCGTGCCTTAAAATATGCATAATGTAAATCACCCAGTTAAAAAAAGACTAATAGAGCAGAACACCGCTTAGCAGAAGGGATAGCGACGACGATAATAAAGGGAAACTGTGGCCCGTCACCAAACAGAGGCAGACTCTTAAGCATTTATTCTTAGAACGAATAAACATAATTTCCTGGTGACATCAACTGGGTTAAGATTTTCCATTCAATAAGAGATTTAAGCCGCGGCAGGAACACAGTCCATAGAGAATGGAGTTGTCACATGCTGCCTCGACGTATTAAAATCCTTCTGACAGCCTGCCACCTTCCAACCAACGAGCGGCGGGGGAGAAAGAGTGCCTTAGAAAAAGAAAGAAAGAAAGAAAGAAATCATCCCAACATTCAGCTGTTGAAAATGTGTAACCCACTCTTACAACACCGTGCAAATGGCACCAAACACGCCGCTGGAATGATCTGTTGATTACAGAAAGGGCTCGTTCATTCTGCCTCAAACATTAAACCCCTCGCTGCTTCCCTGCCCTGCATCTGGATCGCATTTAGGTGCTTTCTCACGTACTGACAGACGGCGCTGACTCTGTTTTGCAAAGGTGATTGTTGAAGCCAAACCTGGCAACTGTAAACACTTAGCTAACAGGAAAATTAACCTCCTTTCCCTTCCTGGAAGACGTATTTCTCCAGGTTGATGACAAGGTTTCTATAAAAGACAAACAATTACCCTGCGTCTGTGCAAACACGAAGCGGTTCAAAGAAAGTGTTGAAGTACATTCTGTTAAGAGGACAGTTTGAACAGTTACTACATACACCCCTCAGGCTGCGTTCACATACGTTGCAGGTCAAAAGTCTGGAACAGAGCCGAAAAAAGAGGAAAAATCAGAGACTACATGTGTTTCCAGTCCACTTTCAGGTCATACAAATGTTTAACTTGGGTCTTTAGGATGTAAAGGCAGCTAATGAAATGAAACCACCCTGAAAGCATCTGAACACTGAGAATAGAACTAAAAACCAAAAAGCAGCAAGTATAAAAGTCAACATGACAAATTTGAACATAAGATACAGAAAGTCAGACTGAGAAGGTTTGAAAATTAAAAATAAAAAATGGATAATTAACAATATTTCATGTTATGTGGACAAAATTGCAGCGTTCCTAAAACAGATCCCTTGAAATGTCATTGTTCATACTTTGTTAAGCTTAATCACATACGCTTTGTGAAAAAGGTAGACGTGTATGAGTGCTGTAGTGGTATTTTTAACCAGTGAGAGCTGAATCATGTGCATAAGAACTGTCAGGGCATCCATGCTCCACAACAGTCAGAAAAGACCAACACACGAGACAAGCGCGTTGGTCTAACTGCAGGTAAAACAAGCTGAGTGGTCCTGACAGGGAGACAGCTCAATGTATCGCACAAGTTTGCACCTCCTGGCCCTCGGCGTACACAGGAAGTCAGCTCCAGGTCGAGCTCTCAGTCCATCAGCTCTGTTTCAGCCCCCAAGCATCGCTCCCCTGTGAGCAGTTTTAAACAACTCTATAACGAGTCACTACACTCTCACATGGAGTGACAATCTCAGTCCCTCCCACCATTGTTAGAGCTCCCAGCCTGTAAGTATTTGATATAGTCGCAAAGCACAAGCACAGGGAGATTTCCCCGCCGCCAGCACTGCAGCTGGTCGTCTCAGCCCACAGATTTTGACAGACGTCCTTGATGGGAGCGATGTGTCGCCGGCAGCGGCAGCGGCAGGAGAAACGGGGAGCAAAATAGGAGAAAACAGCGATACGTGTCTGTCACTGTCAAAAAGGATACTCGGCTTGGCATCTGCATGACGGAAAGCTGCGTCAATTCATCAAGCGCTTTAAAGAAGCCGGGCTATTTTTCAAAGTTGCTTGGAGAGGGAAGAAAATTGCATTGTGGGGTGAAAAGAAAGTATTCAGCTGGAACAGTCCATCAGAGTGGCTGCTCTCTGATGTACCTGTTCAATCAATGACAGACCGCCGAGCTCTTCTCGGGCATTTGTTTAAATTACAGTGCAGCCAGAGGCCTTTTTCTACTCAGCGCCACACGGAAGAGGGAACAACTGGCATCTCAGAGTGTCATCCTTCAACTGGCAAAACAGATTTGTTTGCTTATACACAGGAGTGGGGAGTGGATCAGGTGACAGCAGATGCAGGGAGGGAAAACATCAACACCAGGAGTGTAATCTGAGGTTGATTCTCCATCAAAATCCACAACTCTTGTTTTTTTTTCCCCCAGCCATGGACTTTATAAACCTGTTTAATCCAGCCGATGTGTGTGTGTGTGTTTGTGTGTGTGCGTAAACCCAAAAGGAAGAACTGCAATGCAAAAGCAGATAATTTGGGGAGTTTGGAAGTCGTCACAGTGAATCTGCATCATTAGCAAGGCGAGCAGAGAGAGGGAGAGAAACCCCTTACAGAAGCTTTTTCCTCTAACTGTGACTGAAACAGCTTGATAGAGAGAGAACAGTTTTTGATCAGTGGTTCCAGCAACTCATCATTATATATCCCTGACGTTTTCTCACAGTTTAAAACCATGTTTATCATTCTGAAGTATGTTTTGTTTCCTCCGTGTGGAGCCTCTCGTGCTGCTGCATTCACTTTCACAACTGTCAATCAAATCTTAACAAACCAGAGTCCAAACAAAGAAAGAGTCACAGACTTTGGAAGTGTTCAACTGCAAAGAGAAAACTACAGAAGCACTCTCCAACTGATAGTTGGTCACCACTCAAAAGAGCAAAACAACAAGATAGTGAGTGTGAATTTAGGAGTTACTTGAAGGCTTAAATTTTCACCTGCTGAAGTAGGATTTTTCCAATTGCACATTTAATATCAAATCAGGGAGAGGAGCCAACGAGTCTGAGAAGAAACATCACAACGCGCCTGGAGGCCAAATGTGTTCTAATTCAGCTGACTAATCTGTGCCGTGGTAACTTGAAAATCTCCAGCGTGCTTTCATTTAGAAGCCACTTCGCATTCAAGTATGTGTCGCTTTGTGTTCAGCAGTTATATTTTCTGAATGACATTTATGTGCATACTGATGAGATGGAGTAAAGATTATTCCCAGAGATTTTGAAAGCTAAATGAAGTACATTTGTGAAAAGACGAAATCAGATGGTGAATATTACTCACTGGGATATTCAACATACATCTTAGAAACATATCAAGAGGGAATCTTCAATTTAACTTGATTTCAGAGGGACTTTAAGAGACACATTTTATTGTTCCTTGCTTGAGTACCAAGACAGACATTCTTCCCAGGAAATGCAAATCACTTTGCTGGAGGTGGCAGATCAGTGAGAGACCAGCCAATTAATCATATTAATAAAACATGGACTGAAGGAAGCGTGTGAGCACGGCTGTTAAAAGGAAATGAGTTCTCATAAAGATATAACTGAGACATGAGCTCAGGTAAATAATGACTTCCTTCAAATTAATGATGTAATGATAGGAAAAAACAAAAGAAATGGACTGATGAACAAGCGTCTGCTAAACTGAAACATGGACAATCAAGCGGTTGTGTGAAACGTTGTTCGGAATTACTCTTGGTATTTTTTCTTCTTGTTCACACCAATGGCAGAACAAATCCAATAAGAAGTAGAGGGATTTCAACTTGATGACAGATAGAGGAGAATTAGTTGCCTAAATTCAAGTCAGTAAATCGTTTATGAAAGCTCAAAACATGGAAGCCACAACCTCAAACATGCCCTATTAATAGTTTGACATCTCCACTCAACGATACCTGCTTGATTTCAGATGTTATTCAGGTGATTTTATTACTTTAGTACAATAAATTAGGTCTGACACGGCTGATGTGTATGCATCAAAAAACAGAAGCCTGCACCTGAACACATGCTTTACATGTTGGAACATAACAAACAACCCCCGATAGCAAGGTGAAAAAAACATGTAGGTCACAGAGTTAATCAGTAACTACCAGCTATAAACACAGAGTGTGTGCAGTGTGTGAACCCTGCGTTCAGAGCAAAAACAATCTCACCAGGCAGCAGAAGTCAGAGTTCTGCATAAAATGTTCCCTTTCATATAAATGGAGCTTCCATCTTTATTTGCAGAAATGCCACTGGAGCAAAAGTAAACTGACCTTCTTCCCTGATGGTAATATAATCGACTGATAACAGAGGTCATCATCACAGACCGGGGGAAACTATGAAAAATGATGCTTGTACTGCTGGTGGATGCGGTCGTGCGTGCGCAGCAGACAGTCCAGCTTCCCTGAGCTGCGTGTCCCTCTGTGTGTGTCTGCATGGTCGGCAGGCTGAGCAGTGGGGGAGGGCACAACTGGATAATTAGAAAGTCTTTCTTAATAACTATTCCTGGCCGCCCGCGTCTCTGCGAGCTGCTCGGCCCCTCCAGTCTGCAGCACGCTGACACAGTACGCCCAGCGTGGTCACTGGGAGACCAGGAAGAATTTGGGGTGTCAGCAGGCTCCACCCTCACCGCTGCCCTGCTTCCTCTCAAACACGCCCCTGATTGTGGAGTGCCAATCTCTGCATCCACCCCCCCTCACAGGCCTCCAATTCTCTCTGGTCCTGCTGATTGTAACCCCACCACACACCCCCTCCACCTTTGTCGGCGTACAATGGGGAGCGAATCCTGTCTCCTGGCAACCAATCCCTCAGAGAAGGTTGCTGTGGCGCTTAGGAGGCGACGTGAGAGAGCAAAGGAGCGACAGACAGAGGGGTGGACAGACAGCCAGAGAAGTAAGGAGAGTTGGAAAGGGGTTAAGTAGGAGAAGGCAGGAAGGAGACTTATGAAAGGAGAAGTTACTTCAGCCTTTGTGAAAGTCGAATAACTTGACATCATGGCAACATCATGAAAATATCCTCCTTTTATGAGCACAGTTTTAATACCATGATGGAACTGAGTATTTTTTCAGTCCTAACTGTATATATTACAGGATTACAAAGCACACAAGTATAAGGTGACACACGTTTATAGACATTGATTGGTAGGTATTGAACCAACACCTTGTGCATTTACAATACACATCCTACAATATTGATTGAAAGCTGCTGGAAGGTAATCAAGCTCCTGCAATTGGATTGCAGTGTGTGTGGGCAGGACCTTATTGCTGTAAATAACACCGCTGTGAACACTGGCTCCAAAGTACCTCATTAACGCACTGAATGAAGACACCAAGGCTTTACCTTTGGACAACTGGAGAAAGCCGAGCGATGTCAGGCGTCTTTACGTATGATCTATTCACAGAAATTTGACACTTGATGTGACCAAAAATGCTGTCTGCTGAAAGGAGAGTCAATATTCTGGATTATTCTCAGCATATCACTGTGCTGGATTAGTAGCCTGCCTTCCTAAGATTTCATCTTTGAGAATGAATAACCTGTAAAACTTAATTCAAAGTGTGTGTGAAGAGGACAATATTGTGCACCTCACAGTTTGGTTTTCTGCCTGGTTCTAATCCAGAACTGAAACAGTAAAGATAGTTTGTGTCAATACAAAGTGGATCAACATAAGCGGACTCGGCGACACATTTAGCTGTAAAGCTGCTGGTGTGAACTGATGCATTGATTGATGCGACAGCACCTCCAGCACCAAATCAAGCCCCCGTTTTCCAGCTGCTGATGTGCCGTTTTGTTGGACTGTCCAGGAGAGTAAGACTGCGGCTCAGCCAGCATGAATTATGATTGATTGTGTTTAATGGAAAGGAAGCAGCCCTTCGACGGTGGTATTTTGGTCCCCCCTTCTGCTGTGCAGTCGCCTCTTTTCTGCATGTGCCCACAGACAGGCATCCCATCAGCACCCAGTTGTTGCTACGGTGACAACAGCCTAGTGCAACATGCATAAGGCAAACACTATATGTTAAGTGCTGAATAATCATCATGCCAGAACTCATTGGTGTACAGGGCAGCAACAGTGTCACTAAATAAGTTAGGGACCTTGTTTGGCATTGCTGTAATGTCTTTCAGACACGCACACACACCAGGGTGTGTGTGTGTGTGTGTGTGTGTGTGTGTGTGTGTGTGTGTGTGTGTGCGTGTGTTTAATGCCTCGAGTATTTACTAATCGAGCTGCACTGTGCAGCTTAAAAAAGACGAGCCTCAGAGTGGCATCGACACACATTTCAGAGCACGGATACAGACAAGTGTTTTGTCAGAGGTCTTCTCGACAGACATGGGGTTAAGCAGCGGGCTGTAAGGAGCAGCGTCAGTAGACAGCAATAAACCCTGAAACCAGGAGACACTTTGACAAGCTAACCTCTCCTGACCTGAGCTAAAGACCCTCGGAGTCTTGGCAGGGGCCACGGTGGATCATAAGCTTCTTCTGAAGTTGAAAAAGCCAAGTCTTACCATGGGGAGATAAAGGCTGCAGCTATTTCAGGCTCGACAACAGACACAAAGGCTTGGCTAGGTGAAGGAGGTGAATTACACTGCGAAGGGATTTACTTGTGTTTACTTCCAGACACGTTTGCATTCTGAATGCAGTTACGCTTGCATTCAGATGGTTGGCTTCAAATTCACTGGCATCGATTTAGTCTCTCAGTCAAGTTTCAGCTCTGAACAAATAATGTATGAGGAAGCACATGAAGCAGGGAAAGTGGATCCAAGAACTGAGAGTCCTCCCCTACAAGTGGAATATTTCTACCACCGTGAAAAACCACGCATACAAACACACACACACGCACACATTAAAAGACTTTTGAAAAAGAAGGCATTATATCCAGGCGAGTGAAACGAGTGGTATTTCACTCGTAAGAACAAACCTGAAAGCGGCGGTGACAGAGCTTTTGAAGAGCGTGGCCCATTTTTCTAGATGGGCAATGATGGTGGGATGAGCATTAGTGATTCATTACAGTAAATTTGCAGTCTGTGGGGCTCTCAATGAGCAAATTAAACAGCACAGACGCTCTCCCCATCACAAACAGGCAAGTCGGTCCCCTGTGACCGCACTGAAGAACATCAATTATTTCAGGCACAGCAGAGGATAACTTCATGACTTGGTTGCTGTTCAAAAGGAAAGCTCTGAATGCTCGCCCCGGTGCTCCCGCTGGAGCTCCTCACTCTGAAGCAGCGTGGGTGCCCCAAGCGCGTGCTTGGCCGTGGTTTATTTAGTATTGCAGGGGGCCGGGGCTGTTGAACCATACTGATTGTGCTGTAATGCAGCCTGAAAGCTCCACTTGCCACACAGAGCTGCCATCAATCCCCAGTGCGGATGACCTAAAGGCTGTTTTGACATAATTGAACATTAAATGATGAAGGGGTGACGAATGACAGGCACTTTACTCGGTCGCCTGAGCATTTGACAGCTTTCAGACGAGCCTATGGGGGATGTGGTTAATACAATATCTGTGAACTTACAGAACAACCATTTGCTGCCATGTCCACAGACAATGACAATGACTCTGATTTAATTAAATTGGTTGATGAAAACCCAGGCCTAATTTAATCCTGTTTTTATTAATGCAACAGTATTAGGGTGGTGCATCTTTTCTGGTCTCACAATTTGAATTGATTGAAATCATCTTGTCAACAGCTCGATTTGATCCCCTGATACATTACTGCGCTGCACCCTTAATTTTCCCTATTAGCCCACATGGGTATTTTTTCCCCATCAATGATTTCAAGCAGTCAGATAAATAGGGGCTTGCTTTATAATCTAGAAACACAACTTTAATCACATTATGAATTTTTTGCTGAATGCCAATATACAGTGGATATATACGTCGATACATTTATTTTATGTACATTTACATAAAAAAACAGCTTAAGGTTTCAACTGTCACACAGGCTCATTTATTACAAGTCAAGAGTCCAAAATCACCATGTGCTTGAAAGCCGAGTAGTAAAAGCTGCTTTCTTTGATATAGAAAAAAGGCTAAAATAAATTCATTCATACCATTCAAACAGGCTCGAACATTTTCTGTATGCTTGTGTCAAAGGCTAAAAGCAAAGTCCTGATAGCTGCGAGATTCAGATTCAGTAGCCCTGTGATAATAAAAAAAACAACCAAGCAGCACTGAGTGGGTGAAAATTCACTGCAAAAACTCACTCCATCCACAAAAGAAAAAACCAAACAGTTGCATAAAGCACAAACCACTGACACGAGATACGGACACACTGATGTTGTCTTTGATAGAAGGGGGACTTGACAGAAAGGAAAAGTGACTTTTGTTTCAGTAATCTGTGATTTTTAAAAGGCTTCTTGAGTTTGAAGAAGCCGTTTGCCAAAGAGACCTTGTCAGCTAGTTAGAAGACAGTTAAAGAGCCAGAGCCTCATGAGCAATATTTACAAGTTCTGGAGAAAAATATGCTGCCTTGACATCTTTTTCTGCAGGAAGGTGTTAAACCACATTCTGTCAGGATAGTCCGAGTGCTAACTCGTCCTGCCTGCAGCCCAGGCTGCCTCCCACTGCAAACATTTGCAGCTTTAGAAACATGGAAGTGTTGAGCAGCTGAAATCCTGAATCAAATAAACATGGGAGAATGTTGAGCTGTCACTGAGTGTATCCAACTGTTTCAGGACTCTTGGTAAAAATGCTGCCTGTGTTATTTATTGGTGGATATTTTCCTGTCATCATACTTTGGTCGGTGTGAGCCCTCAAAAAGAAATTTTACAATAGCTAACATGTCTCTGCACAGTTAAAACCAAAAAAATGAGTTTAAATGATTCAAAACCACATCACATTGTGCTACTATTAACATTTTACACCATGTCTGAACTTTTTTTGTAAATTTTCTTCATTATAAATTCAATTATTCACATTGTGAAAATAAATGAACTCCTGGAAGACGGCAGATGAGCTGAAAGGGGACAAGAAAGGACAAATTTACATTGGGTCGCTCCTTAATGGATGATTAAGTCTTCATCACAGACATACTGCAGCCGTGGCCATGGAATTTGCACTCACTTATAAAATCCATTAGCATTTTACAAAGTGTTGGACAGTGGATTTTAGCAGCTGCTGCTTGTTTTACCATGAATTATTCTGAAGCTACACGCAAACCATGCAAAGCAACTGTGGCCAATTACGCATCACATCCTCCCCCAGCACCCCCACAGCTGTGAGGAGAGGGCAAACTTATCTATAGCCCCCTCACCCCCATCCCCACCTCCACCCCCTGAAGAGACAGATAACAATGCCCAGCATCTCTGGTATCTCTGAGAACTTTGAAGACCCACACAGACTACACACAGACACACACACACACAGCCTGCATCCATCAGGATTTGTTGAAACCCTAAGACATGGTGAGCAAGTGACAATGAGGGGCTGGTGGTCCCATAAAGCTGATAGGCAAGGCGCCAGAGCACGGAGCAGCACACTGATAGCCCAATGATAACATCCACATGGCAAACAATAGCAAACGTGCCAGGATAGTCGGTAGGGAGGAAATTAAACGAGAAAAGAGGTAGAGGGAGATAAGGCTCATGAATGAGAGAGGTTGCTGCAGACGCCTGTATGCAGATACCACTTTGACACAGTTGAAGCCTTTTCTGTGTCAAAAATACCAGAAGGATAATTACAAAATCATGTTCCACTCATTGTGTGAGGAAACAAATAAACAATCTGTGAGCAGCTCGAGAGCACGCTACAGCATTTTGCATAAACTGAGATTGAAACAATAGAAGAACATAAATCTGCTGAGTTTTGTTCGTTTGTTGCCACATAATTCCCACTGGCAGAGAAGGATCAGGTAAGAGCTTTGAATCAATTTCTAGTCTTGACATAGACAGAGTGAGTCAGCAACCAGGCAACAGAAGCACTGTGCTCATGAAAGTACCTTCTGTATGTTAGTTAACAGTGTCGCTCAGACATGATGCTTCTCAACTCCCACTAATAAAAAGTAGGTCATTTATATTTACATTACAACTCCAAATGTAACTTGGCCTGTTTGGTAACTTTTCACTCACACATTTGACGTGCTCTGATTAAAAGTCACATATATGTTGCAAACTATCTTTGTGCTGAACTCCATTAGAAGCACCGAGGCTGCTGAAAGAAGAATGTTTCATTAAGGCAGGTATTTGTCTTGCTAGCTTCCAGCCGCTTCCTATGAAGCTGCAAAAATGAGAACCACATGTCTCAGTGGGGAATAAGTCATGGGGAGTCTCAGTCTGTCCTGACACAGGAGTTTGTATGAATGAGGGGGATGGAGCCATTCTGCTGCCTCTCCCATCCCTTCCCTCCCCCAACCCCCAAAACAAATAAAGAGCCTGATACAGAGCAGGCCCCTGCCGGCGCCCCAGCCTTTATCCGGGCCCCAGGGCACAATGCCAGCAGTGATCAGGAGGCAGAGACTCTGATCAAACACCGAGACACAAGTGCAGCAGAGTGCAGCGACTTCAGCCAGACTGTTGATGGACTCTCACACACACTCTCATTCACTTTCTTACTTCATGGGACCGCATGTGTGTGAGTGCCGATTCAGATTGTGTGGCTTTCAGGGAATGTACCAACAAATCGTGTGCACAGAAGCACACAAATGTTTCCTGCAACTGTGATTAATTATGTCAGAGAGGTGAACACTCAAGAAGTCAGCTCAGAGTCACGGAGCGTGAATATCACACTCGAACATTTCTCTTGCGCTAAATTAGGGATTAGAGGTCCTTTCTGGGGCTCTAATAAGCCCACTCTCAACATCATTATCATGATGGGATTTTTTTTCCCGTCTTATAAATCAGACGGTTCTCAGGAAGGTAAAACATTTCACATTTGTGGAATTTCCAGAGCTCAGCAGTTTCGTGTGCTCGGTCTGAGGAGGAAAAAGGAGGAGGAGGGATGTTTGACTAGAAAATGTTCAGTGGGAGTCATGAGAAGGAAAAGGGAGATTTAGTTCGACTCCGCGATAAGAAACTACTTCCTCATACTATCTGACACGAATCACTGACACCAACACGTTGGCTGAGTCAACCCGGCTCCAGCGTTCACTTAACTTTGAATTGCTGAGGAAAAATCCAAGCCACACGTACACAGAATGTATATGTAAAAGGTAACACGCGCGGAGACGTACCGACTCCCAGGGCTCACTGCCAAACCACTAAAAGGATTAAGGTGTCAGTCCAGACTGCAGACAGTTCAAAGAAAGGGGGTAAAAATATCAAGAACTCAAACACAAACGCCTCACAATAAATTCCTGGGATACTCCCATGATCCTCCCGAATAGACTGCAACTTATTTTAACACCAAACCACGACGTTAGATATTACCGTGAAGTGGAGATAAAGTAACAGTAGATGTAGAGTATTTAAGCTCTTCAGTGTAATAGTAAAGACTGAGGAGACAAAGTCCCAACAGTCTGATTTTTTTTTATGAATTAGCATGAAAAGGAATCAACACGATTATCAAAAATTACCAATAAAGACCCCAAAGTAAATGTTTGCCAGTGTGTTTTCCATTGATTTCAATCTGAAAAGACATGGAAGTTTTCAGGTTTTGTGAGTTACTGTTTTGTTGCGTATGATGCAGAAAGCTAAAGATCAGGACTTCACTCGGACTCATGCTACAGTAGATTTACACATCAACCTATTTTCCATGAAGTGTCAGATGAACTGGCCAGGAGGCAGTCAATGAGTCTGCCGCGCTCATGACGCTTTCTCTAGGTTCAGATCTAAATTTAGGTCCTCCGCCTGCAGGACACTGCATGACGGCGTTCTTCTGGACACTGGTAGACAACACACCGTCCTATATGTGTTTCAAGCGGCAAGTGTGTGTGGTCGAAGGGCTTCCGGACCAACGCGGCGTATTTCATCTCAAATATTCCTGATTGCTGCTGAAAGCTGCCTGAGGCCAAAAAACGGCCGCGTAGACAAAGTACTTTGTGATAACTGCTAAAACGTCAATTCCTTTCCCAATGCATTTATGACATCCCTTCTTTATAAAGCCTCTCATCCTGTGCAAAGCAGTCCTGACCAGGCAGAATGAGGTCTTTGTGAGAGTGCAACAACACAGACAGTCCCTTCCTGTCCCCACACACATACACACACACACACGACAGCAGGACATCAAGATAAGGCTGCTGTTAAAAGATAACAAGATGGATAATCCTTTTTCTTTTCTCTCTTGTTCTCTCTGCAGAGACAGCGAGACGGGCCTGATATTTCCAGGCTGGAGTCTCTTCTTCACTCGCAGCTTCTTGAAGGCAGGTGTAGTAAAAGCACCTGAGTGGTGAGCCCTGCAGGAAGCTGCAGGCGCAGACTGTCAGTTGTTGTTACAGCTTAACCGGGACCGCTGGGTTTATTCATGCCTCCAGCCTCGCACTCCGAGCCTCGACATGAGGAGGGGAGCTCAAAACGACCGCTCCTGTCGACATACAGCGTTCGAAATGACACGACACGATTGGGAATGGTAAAAATAACTCCGCTGCACTAGTTTAGATATCCTGCATCAAGAGGCAATCCTACAATTCCTATCCTGACAAAGTGTGCTGGTGTTTCTTCTCCTTGTAACCGTGCATGGAGACTGGGCTTGTCAAAACTCACAGAGAAAAGCAGCGAGTCTGGACTGAGGAGATAAATGCAGTAAGCCCATTAAGGCAGCAGAGCTCAGATTCTAGGGGTTACGCTGTGAGCCGCTGCAAGTGAACAGTTTGTTATTTTGACCCTGATAGGCTAATTAGATCCATCTCAACAACTCAAGCAAGTAAGGGGAACTTGGAGAGCTGATAGCCAAGCAGACACACACTCTTTTTTCAAGTAGAGTTTACATCCACATGTAAGTTGCTGCACATTAAACCCATTGCCAGAGCATGAAATTGCGTCTGAATCTATCAGCAGCTGCTACCGTATCATGTAAAGTCCTTCAGGGAGAAGCAGATAGAGGGGATACAATGAGAAGCTCAGCGATGTGTAAGAAAAGCAAAGCAAACATCATAGTATCGATTCCTAATGAAGACGGCAGCAAGCCTCGCATTCGAGAAGAATGCCAGTGTGTTTGTGAGGCATCCTTGTACAGCCCCCATTACTGCCTGTTAAAAAGGAAACACAACCAATTCAAAGCTGTAAATTCCTAACATGTCAGTCCCACTTGAATAGGGTACTCCTGCGGTTACCATGGTAACAGCGAGAGCAATTTAATACCACAGCAAACAATTCTTGAACAAATTTTTCCCATTTCAAAAAAAAGTGTCGAGGAGCAGAGGAGCGGAGCAGTCACAAAGTCAGAGGACGTTAATCACGCCAAGAACCGCAACCTCACTGCTCAAGGAGCCACGATGGAGCCTTCACAAAGCCAAGAACGACCTTGGTTCGTCCTCACATATTTTCTACAAATGTCTGACGAGCTCTCAGTACGCTCACATACACTTTATGTTTCGTGGGGCACCTTCACAATAAAACTCTCCCCGTGTTTTAGGCAGCCGGAGTCTAACAAGCTGCAGCTGCAGGCTCCCATCACTGCGAACTCACCTGACTGACTGAGCACGCTCACCACAGTGACATGAACGAGATCTAATTGCACGGGAATAAATGCTTCATTGTTTTCCTTTGAAGTCCCTATGCTTAGAAATGCAAACCAATGATCATCGCACCTAATTAATTAATACGGAACAATGCAGTGTAGAAAGAATTAGCACATTATAACAGATTTAAGATCTCATTAGTAGAACTACAACTGTACCATATAACTCGCGCTATCAGCGCTATGAAGGAATTTCTTGATATTACAATTGTTTTATTTTTCTAAATATAGTGGCAGGCACTCGCCTGATAGCCTGCGGGGGGGCGTACATGTCAAAAGGACCCAGGATTGATTCCAGGCCTGAGACGGTCCGTGTGGAGCTCTGGCTCCATGTTGGGTTTACTCCTGGCGCTTGCACTCACTCCCACTCAAAGCTTGTAAAGTAAACCTTTATATTCCTCCTCCATCACCACTGACAGGATTTAGCATGCATATTTCTCATGACCCTAACCCCCAAACCGTTTATTATAAACGTCCATAAAATTGAAAGCCACCTCTACCAGGGACCAATAGGGAGAAATTGAGCTTGGCACCCCTATGTTGGTCGTCTGTGTGGTCCTCAAGAATCATCAAGTCGGATCAACCAGTCACAGTTAGGATTTATTGGGATGTCACAACAGCCAGACACTGAACACTGAAGTGTTCTGAAGGAAAGATGTCGGCAATCTCTTTTGACATTCTTACAGCCATAAAAACTAAATAAATCCAGACTGCCTGTTTACGATTAAAGTTTCACTCGGTGACCCTCAGAGAAATGCGAATGTGTGATTGATTCGGTGGCCCTGTGATGGATGACTTGTGTCCTTGCCCAATGCTGAATTAAAGAGGCCCAAGATTGAGTCATTATGACTTGAGCAATTGTGATAACAGGAGAGGCACACAAAGGGCTCACCATCCATCCGGTGGAACTCATGTTGAGGAGTTTGGTTCCTGACTTTGGGGTTTCAGGACTGCCTCTACCACCCTCTCCTACTTCAGCCATGGCCATCACACCCTCAGCACTTTACGCCAAAGTTTACACATTATAATTAGTTCTTATAAGCAAAACATTGGCCAAAACCACCCCCACAAAAATGTGACTGTTGACAAATGTCAGCGGTGTCAGAACTCAAGTTCTCTATATAACAAAAAGCTCGACAATAAGGTGACCAGAACAATCTTCCAAAGCAAACTACATTATCTTTCTGGAAGCAGTGAAATGGAAAGAGTCCCCTACAAGCTGCCTGTCATATACAGAAGGTTGTGCAAGGTCATCTGGCTGCTGAGTGTGTAGTGGATGTCCTAAAGTGCTTTTGCCTGAAACCTGCTCCCTGATGGCTTTAATGACATCTAAAAAGGTCTGACCCGTGTGTAGTCCAGACAGGCAGCCGGACACTGCTTATAGGGCAGCCTGGATCAGTCTGACAAGTAGATAATCCCAGTGAAAGTGACTGTGGCACTGAAACAGTTCACCCCTTGTTTGTACATCAAAACAGGAACAATAGAGGTGAACTGGGAAAGCTGGGAGGATCAGGAGGTTCCAGGAATGCTGCACACGACGCGAGATTGTTGGTGACACTCAGCACTGCTGTCGACAATCCTGTCTGGGCACATACTTCACACAGGACCAGTGTGACCGGTACGGGTTGAGCAGCACTAAACCCGCTTCTTACACCTGCTGTCTGATAGAGGTATTAGTCGAAGGAACATTTGGTGACATTGTCGGCAGTTAGGGGATCTTTTTATGTGTCCGCAGGTCATTAATCTACAATTCTGGCTGCTGAGTTGTGTTACAGCTCGAGCTGTCACTGATAAATCATTCTCCCACCCTGGTCGCACAGACGTGCCATCTCGGGAGGGGGGGGAATAAATGTGTCTGCGTGATGTTTTCCCGCACCTTGTGAAAGAAGCTGGGTGCTACGAGTGCCAGTGTGACTGGAGACTGGAGACTGGGTGGTGGATTTATTCGTCTTCCAATTATCAGCCACTCAAAGCCAGCCAGCCACGCAGCGCCGTGTGCGCGCGGCATGAATTATGCATGAGCTCCATTAAGACACTTAACAGCTGGTTCCTCAGGAACTTACCAGCAACAACTCGAGGTCGGCTTCCCCTGTGCGCCTGCTTATTAAAACGGCAGCACTTGCGATTAAGGCTATGCAGTAATGTGGGTTCTGACCATCATAAAGCAGCCAGTCACAGAGTTATTTTCAGTTCAATCTCATCTCTCTGGAGGGCGGCTGGGCCAGCTGCCGATTTCCTCGCGCGGCGGCGAGATGCACTACAGTAATTAAATGTCTGTTGTGCCTTGCTGACCTTGCTGCATTTCAGGCACTGTTTTTTTTTCCCCCTCTCACCAACTGTAGCAGATGTCCCGGTCATCATACCTATAGATCCACCAAGGACCTCGGAGTAATAACTTCAGAGGCAAGGGGACGGGTAAAATACTGTTTTAATGGATATTAACGGAAGAAAGGGGAGGAGGTGGCAGCGCGCCACACTCGTTTTGGACACCTGGTAGTAAAACTACACTCAACTAATGGAAGCCCTGTGAATGAAGGCTGAGGTCCTTTCACAATTCATACTAAACTGTGCATTAGTGCTGACAGATTTATCGTGTTTTCATCATCATAACACACTTAATATGTGTCACAGTAGCATTGTGAAAGACAGCGTGAGCTGTGACAAACGGAGCTATTGTCGAATTACCAGGGAGATGGAGACAGAAGTGTGGTTGAAAAAAATGTCTTTGTGGAAGAAAAAACAGGCACACAAAGGCATCAAACATCCTTCATACTTCCACTTGAGTATTTACAGCACTGTGTTTAAGTTGCGACTGTAAATAACGATTAAAACCAAAGAGCAGTTGTGCTTCAAAATTTTAGGATGGGTCTGAAACAAACGCCTCGTTATGCATCCGAGTCGATGATTTAGGGTGATGTACCAAAACAACAGTAAACAGGAATTAGTGTAACGATGGAGTGGATGTATTTAGTTCAAAGACACACTGAAGGAGATTCGAGGATTAAAAGCTACAACTGCCACTGTGCTGATCACTTCATATGGAGTAATTCATCTAACTTTGACCGGGAAGGAGAGGAATTAACAGATTACCTGCTGCTACTGAAGATTGGGGTTGCATTATCTATCACCTCATTATCAGGAGCCCGCCTGCTTCATACTGTGAGGTCCTGTTTGTGTACTCCTTGTGCACACTGATTAAATCTTGTTGTCAATCTGTTCTGGTTGGAACTGTTGAAGTTTGGACACTCCTTTGTTTATTTCCGGTTCAGATTTAAATCTTTGGAGCTCATGCAGCTAAAATCTGACAGCAAACAATAACTGACTGAAAGAATTTTTCAGCATAGTAATTATATTTCCGACTAAAAAAAAAAAGAACAACCAGTGCATCCCATATTTAACTTATTACCAATAAAAACTCTAACTAATTTTCAAAGAAACTCTTGTTGTAACGGGTGTGTTTTGTTTTTCAGCAATGACCTGATTCTTTCAAAAGGAAAATATTTCATCTAGTCTAATCTCACGTAATGCTCTTTCATAAAATAAAGCATTTCCTTGCATTCAAATTTCTGAGCTTAGAGCCATTTTGGAAAAATCTGCAGCTTGCTGCAGCGTCCCTTTCTTCAGATGTCCATTTCCTGCCCCGTCCTCAAGAAAAGAAAAAAAATGCTTCAATCAAAACTGTCCGATTCGCGCAGCGCCACAGACGTTGTCTCTGAAATCTTGCGACTTCACCTCCATTTGTAATTTGGCGGCAGTGCGGAGTCAGGAGGATTTTCACTGCAGCTTTTGGCTTCAGTTTAGCATCTGTTTGATTACGAGGCAACAAATGTCACAAGAAATGGGATTTTCTGGCTGTAATTCTGCGCCGCTTCGTATCAATACTCCTTTAACGCTCCTAACGAGATTCGGCCCGCGCCATTAAAAATTCCACCGCTCAACCTCTTCAATGTCGCTTTAAAATCTATAATGTGAGCAATCAGAGCCCCTGGAAAGAATTGCTCGGAGCAGGATTTTATGCACTGCAACAGGCATTTTTCTCTAACAAATCCTCGTCTTTTTTGGTCTACAGACAGGAGTTATTAGCATAACTATATAATTTGACAAGATGATTAAACGTCAGACTAAGGCTGACTTGAATAGCGACACCACAGGGAGCAGAAATCGAGTGGGAAAGAATCAAGGAAAAAGCTCTGAAGACTCCGCCTATCTGCCTCTTTTCCTGTGCCCACCGTCGACAATGTGAACGGGCTTTCCAACGAGACGAACCGCTAAAAACGGCTCCTTCAACAGCTGCTTTACCTTCCACACTACCCCCCACCCCCACCCCCACCCCCCACATCCCCAACCAAAATTCACCCCACCTTCTGCTTATGTCACTTATTTTTGGCGCAATAACATTTCTCAAGATTAGACACACAATTAACTCTAATGTTCTTAGTGGAGAGAGTGGGGGGGTGGAAAGGAGGGGGGGGCTTACTGCTAGAGGACAAAATATAATCATCTTCCCACAACTCAGCTCTGCGCAAGACAAAGCCTGGACATTTAGCTGATAATAACGTGACATGCACAATACAATATACAAAGCTAATCTCCAAAAACGATACGTCCATCGGAAGCCAACTAAAGGAAATTTATGGCCACAATAAAACGTCAAGTCTGTTTTACACGATAAGGTAATTCCTCGCCACCCCCACACCACGCTGTACAGTGTGCAACTACACCCAGTGCCACAACAGCGCGCAGCAGCAGATAACCTATCAGTGGCTGGAACATGTGCGGGGCTGAGCTGACAGCTTCCTCGCAGGTACCAGCGGCACCTGCAGACGCAGCACCCTGGGGGCCCGCCTGCCACAGCGCGGATCCTCACGCTGAGATGTCTCGCCCAGAGTGGGATGTAAAAAAAAAAAAAACAGGAGGAGGAAAAGAAAAGATACATAGTCATAAAGCGTGGACAAAAATATCCCAGCTGGAGCGTGGGGGGGAGGGGGAGGGGGAGGCAGAAGTAGAGTGAGGCATCAGAGACCTTCGTGCATGAGATTCAACAGGCAAAACAACAAGAGCAAACACAAAGACGACCTGAATGTAGCGGCTAAATCCAGAGAGACTGTTGATGATGACCGAGACGAAGGCCGTGCATTGAGCAGCTACGCTGTCTGTAAAACATTTGGTCTGCCGAACTGCTCCAACGATCATCTGATGAGATCTGTAATCACTGTTTCCCAATAATTACACAGAAATCCTACAAATCTCCTTCACCGCCGCCGAGCAGCCTCAGTACCGTTTATCTCCTGAAAAATGGCATTCTGCCGATGTGTGTGAGATATGAGCTACGTGAAAAGTCTTATTATCACCACGGCCAACAGCTTATTTGTCACAAAGCCCATTATTCCTCATTAGGAGCAGAGGGCGTCGTGGGTGCGGCAGAGCTGGGCATCAAGTGGCTAAGTGATGAATGTGCTTTGGGGGTGTTTATCGGCCCAACAGTGCACTGCTGTGATGATGACCGATGGACTCAAGAGAGCGGGGAATATCAGTGCTGCTGTGACCTTGTTTTAACTGATAAGTTACATGGATAGCAGCGCCGCCGTTCCTCCTTCACTGCAATCTCGGGTCCAGGCAAATCCAGACAGCTTCCACGCTCACGGTAAATCTTCCACAAGCGTCGGCACCTCGCTTTATGGCGGCCCCTTTTTATTCCGTCCAATCAGCTCCTTGAGTCACGAGACGTGAATATACTGGGATTTTTTGGGGCATATCTCAAGGTCACAGTTTAAAAGAGTTTCTTTAGGGCTCCATTGTTTATCACAAGGCACACACGCATGTTGCTGTGAACATTTAATGACACAAGCAATATCTTATGAACACAAGTGGATGCACTTGAAGTACTACTCTCGACTTTAAACTGGCAGTTCAGTAATCCTCCATCATTGACGAGTTATCAACTGAGGAGGAAAGCTGGCGATTAAAGGTTATCTAAAAAAACAAACATAGCAAATGTTCTCAATTTCCAGTTTAAATAGATGAAAGAAATATCCATCAGTGCAGGTAACTGAACGTGTGCAGTTACAGTTTGACTGTCTCTTTTATTCTGGCAGTGATTCACTTTGGAAGGAGGCCGAGCAAATACATAGAAATACTGCTTCATTCTTTCATTTTTATTCTTACTCTCATTATCGCTATCTTGTTACCAAGGTAACCATTCAAGGTGAAATTCAGGTTCTAAATTTGAAAAAGCTTTTTTCCATTGTTTTTGCTTTCCAGAGACTTTTTCTACAAAAGATTTTTATTGAATGAAATTCAAACATGTTGTCTGAACACGTTCTGCAAGTCACAAAGTTCCTGCTTATGTTGCTGAGCATCAACGCTGATTTGATCGTTTTGCCATTGAATCAATCTTGAGATTGTCTGCAAACACGAGGCTCACAGCATGAATGGTCTCTGGTGTCTGATGGAAAATCAAGCCCGTCTCTGAAATTCCTTGAACTGACGAGATCTAATAGGAAATTAACTTGCAGGGGAACTGCAGGAATGGAAGGCAGCTCCACCTCCCACTGCAGCGATCCCTCACACCTGGGCGTTTGGCCCAGACTGACCAAAGAGAACGGGGCAATATATAAATGAATGTGTGTAAGTAAAGCCAAAGGGATCTGGCATATGAGAACACAAAATAACTAAACACTAACAAATTTGTTTCAACGACCCTCCTGACCTGCTGCAGCTGCCGTCGTGAGGTGTTAGCGGGTCAATACTGTGGTAGAAGTGTGATTGAAAGTAGACAGATGCTACACGCAAACTTCACGTGTCCGTCGATGTGACATTGACTTCGTGACCGAGGGGCTCCTGCCAATATGTCTTCCCCCTAGGAAGGATTTGGCAGCTGCCCCAGAATGCAGTTTTACTCCCAACCTGTGAAAAAAGGAACGCGCTCGGCATACAAAGCGCCCGCTCGGCCATTAGCGGGGATCCAAAACGAGCGCGGCGATTAATCACCTTCACTGATTCTCCGGCAAGCAGTAATTTGTTCATTCAGTAATTCAGATATGAAATGGGAGGTGGAGGGGTGAGGGAGGGGGTGAGGGAGAGGCTGGTGGAGTAAAGTGGAAAGGTAGCGGCAGGATCAGCAGTTCACGCTTCCCACACAGGTGAGGACAGGAGTTGGCACAGGACCGGAGCAGCACTGCCGTGCTAAAATATTAACACACAAGGCTGTGAATATTCATGCGCGGTCGTCCCCGTCATTGGACTGTGGAGGACAGAGCGCTGTCCCCGGGGTGTAATCTGATTCTACATGTCCCCGCTTCGCTCCCAAGGACAGGGGGCTCTGGGTGGAGCCGGGCGCTCTGCCGGACGAGAGGCTGCGGCTGCAACATGTTTCAGCCGACAGGAGGCGAGCGGTGGCATTCGACTGCTGGGTCATGACAAGCTAATGTGACCTCCAGTCGTTAATGTCTGCGTGAGGCCAATGACAATGGCTCAGGTTGTGCTGTTTGTGGCTCCAGCCAACAGCTGGGGCCGCCGCCTGTCCTTTACAAGCCCCAGTGCTCCAACAACACAAGCCCTTCCTCCAACAAAGATTTGCTTTTCGGCACCACCTTAGTTGTTCAAGACACATCTGCAATAGCTGCTGTGTGGAATTACACCAGGATTTGTATCTGCTGTGAATGAGGACCTGATGCACACATGCAAACAAGGGGGAGGGTAGCTTTCTGGAGCAAGTGGAACAAGCACACACACACACACACAAGTACACACACTCACAAGTACACTCCCTCGTATCTACGTGTCTGTTTTCAGGAGGTAACCAGGCAACCAGTCTCTGGCCAGGGCCTTTGCTTGTAGCGTTATCAGATAGCTGCCTAGTGCGCCTGCTCACTACTTCACCAGGTTGCTGTTTGTCCTAGGTCAGCGGCTTCACTCCCCACACAAACCGAGAGCGAAGGGGAGGCCAGGGTGGCGCCACAGCTGGTAAAATAAGCCGTCAGGTGCAACAGAACACCGCTGCACCGGGTCTGCGTGTGGAGAGCGGGAGGAGAAGGAGTGGAGAGGCATGTCAGAGGCGAACCGCGGTGACGTTGGACTGACTAACACATGAAGAGTGTTTTTGAAGCCGCTTTTGGATGACACATGTAAGGAACAGATTAGCTGGCTCTCTGGCGCGGTGAGAATATTGTCTCATTAGCCACAAAAAAAGCCCCCACCATCCTTCGAAATGAAAAGAGGCTGAGCTACAGAAGCATTTCCCTGAACACAGTGTGGCCAAACATTCCTAATGGTCCTCTGTTGTTCCTGTCTTTGCGTCAGATTGATTAGTGAATGCGAGAGAGATTATTTTTAACATGGATCTTTTCCTACAGCACTAAACCTGAGATTGTTGCAGCTTTCAGAACAAGGCCACAAATCCAGTATCTGTTTATCTCATATAGCTGACATCTCTCTGGAACATTAAAGCACGTGAGAACCATCCTAAAATCACTAATGACCACGTGAAGAAAACACATTCATGACTAAATAAATTCTGATTGGATAATGTCAGCGCAGGATTGCTTCAAGAATATTACATCCCTCCCTTAAATTCCTTTTGTCTAAATGCTACAGTTCTCGCTGTGCCTCTTGGACAAATAGGCCAAAGAAAATGGAGCAGAAAGAGCCTAGTTGTTATTTTGCCATTAAAGAGAGGTTAACGTATCCCTGTGTATTCCAGAGTCTCGCTTAAAAGAATGCTGCGACTCTGGCAGACACTGTTCTTGTCTGCTGAAGTGGAACAGTGCCCAAATGACGGGACCGCGGAGCCATTAAGATGGTAATGAGCCCGAACTAGTGTACACAACAATGTGAATCATGAGACAAAAGCAGGCTACACAACACCCAACGTAAACCTTATCTTACACTCAATAACCAAAGCTTCCTACAGGCAGTGGGGATGCGCTGCAAGACCCCAAACAAAGACCTTCTTCATCACATTCAAACCGCTCACTAATCAGCAGCCTGGAATGTCCCAGCTCTGACCACGGCGCCGCGGCCTCCCGTCCCACTCTGGATAAATGTTTTAATAACAACAGGGACACGACACTGCGAGGAAGCGCAGCAGCCTCCCGAAGCAAAAAGTTTCACAGCATTGTTTGGAGTGGGAGGAGCCAGCAGGAGGTTTCAGTGTAGATTCCACTGAAGAGGACCACACCCTGTCACATGACATCACACCAGACCCACGCAACAAATGGAAAACAGCCAAATTCACAAAACATACAATTAAAATTGTGATGTAAGCTTCACAATTACGTAATAAACAGGTTGTGAATTGAATTGAATTTAGGACCTTCAGTTAATCATGAAAGGATGGTGTGAATTAAAGAGGGACAACAAAGTGTGAAGTCCAAACCAGAGTTAAATTATATCAAGGAATCGCTTCTTCACTTGTAAATCATTTATTGTAAGATAAACACGGGTGGTCACACCGTCCATGTAAATAACTAAACAAATCTGTCGAGAAACAGGTCTCAGCTTTAGAGGTAGATACAAACACAAACGATGCTGAAGGTGATGTTTAAGATTTGAGGTGGGGGGGGGGTGTATGGGGGGAGGTCAGCACTGCGGGCAGATGGCAGACCAAAAAAACAACGGCAGCACCCTGAAGTCCTGCAGCCACAGGTCCACAAGCGGATCACGCCATTGTGTTAATCACAAGGACAAAGCAGGAGACGTCACAGGGACAGCGGCGGATCGATACTCCGACACCTGTATGTGCACCGCTGTAGCGGCCGGCTGCTGCGGGCAGCACGGGTCGACCAGTGTTTCAGAGGTTCACCGCGAGTCCGACAACAGAAACTCAGTGAGACCGAAGAGGAGTGGAGCACCCACATCTGACTGGGCGATTAAACGAATAAAGACTGAAAGGCGATAAGTCGAATTAAAAAAAAATCACAGAGCAAAATCAGTTTAAGTTTGGGCTTTCTGGTACTTTCGCGTAAATACACAAAAAAGCCTCGGAGCAACGGCTTTAAATCACTCTTCTTTTGTGAATAAACTAACTTTTAATAGTTGAGCTATTCCAATACAGAGCTAGAAGTCTCCCCTGGTGAGCTAACTATTCTGACCTTGGGCCCGAGTTCGTTCCTGGTAAATTTGTTTAAAAGTACCGAATTTTACCCAGAGCTTTGTTCCCCAAGTTACATTTTACAGTCAAAAAATCGACACAAAAGTCAAACTTCTCTGCGTTTCAACAAGAACAACGTGAGCGTCCACGTTAACGTCCGCGGCTAACGCTGCCGAACAGGACTGACCACCGGGAAGTCAGCGCAGCCGTTGGTGTGGCACGTTAACGGGAATCGAACCCGCTCCGCTCCGGCTACGGCCGCCGAACTTACCTGCGAGGAGGCCGAACAGTGCGCAGCAGACCCGGGCCGTCGACAGCTCCATTCCCGTCCGACTTATTCCCACACTTCTCCGCTGAAACTTGCTCCAAGAACTTGTGCCGAATGCGAGTGAAACGCGGCAGCCCTGCTCGACCGAAGCATCCAAACTCCACTCCGCCTCCTCCTCCTCCTCCTCCGTGCAGGTGCACCGTGGAGCGCGCCGCAGCACGTCACGTGACAGCCGGCAGGGTGTTTTTCGTACAGCAGCCCCGGGCGCCCCCTGCTGGCAAAATGGTACCAGCAACCCATGCGTCTGCATGTTTATTCCCTGACGGATTTTTAATTTGTGAAAAGCTCCATCAGGCACATGTCCAACATGGTTAAACTGATACATAAGAGATTTTCCTCAGAACAAAATAAGAAGGAAAAGAGATGTGGAGACACAGCTACAGGAGCAGGTCACAAAGAGAGCAACAGTGAGAGATGATGACCACAGTAAATGTTTTTGTCAGCTTGTAACAAACCTGTGCCGTCTTTGTTGTTTTGTAACTTGCAGGCGCTTGTGTGTGATTTATCATTTTGATTCTACCAACGTGCTTTAAAACTTAATAGAAAGCAATCAGGACGACATCATTTTGACCACTAAAAATGTATGGTGGCATTGACATAAAGTGGGAGTCGCTTTTTGTTTTGGATTTTAAGTTCAAATGATCTGTTCATTGATACACTGAAAATGAAGGAAACGTGGTTTTTAAATCCCTGATGTTCTGATTGGACAACGTGTCAAAGGCCTGCAGAACAATCTAATCTGCTGGCCAGGCTGTGGAGGAGGTGTGCAAACAATGTGCAGCACATCAGGCTGGGCTAACAAGGAGACATGGCAGCACTGCCTGTCAGGCTCTGCTGTCAGTGGCTGCAAAAGGAGGTAAATCTAGGATCTCCGTAACCTCACACAACCACAGATGAAGGAACCTCATCAGACCCTCGGAATTAAATCGAAAGGTCAAATGAAAGCCCTGACTGAGATGTTATGGCCACAAACTGACCTGGAAAGCGTCTTTTTGAACAGTGGAAGGCCAAAAATCACATGAAAAGCCCTGGTTGGAGGTTTAAGCTTGTCAGTTTGATTTAATTTGTTTAGAAAAGCTGCTCAGGTATAAATGGCCAGAGGTCACATGACCACTGGCAGCATTTTGTCCCATGCATGAAACCGATGCAGGCAACTCCTGCTGAGCAGCTGTGACACGAGTGGTGTTTGACTTGACGGCCCTCTGTTCATGTCCAGTCGAGTCACGTATGGCTCGAATCATCCACTCAACCACCAGTTCTAGTGTAACCTTGTGACTGCAGGTGTGTCAGTAGAAGAAATCCAACGTACGAAGAAAAAAAGAAACATGCAGACTCCAGTAATCACATAGAAACAGCGTCTATGATCACTTTACTTACGACTCTTAAAAACATGCCCAGATCATTGTGATGCTTGAACATTTTTAATAAAACTCCATAATTTTTAGGTCTATACATCCGACACTTTTAAACTATCAATAAATAAAACATTTTATCACAAAGGACAGCAGGTGACATACAAGAACATTTCCAATAGTAAAAATACAGTACTTCAAGACTATAGGTGTAGTATTCCAATTTCCATATCTAATTTAATACGTGATTTATCCAAACTAGAACAAGTAGTCTAAAGTGCAAAAAAGACTTAGTCCAAAACAACCAATATTCAAGCTATAAAACTTCCTGCTTAAAAAAAAAAAAAAAACAACAGAAAACATTGGTCAGTCATCTTAAAGTTTTCTTTAGGTTTAATGTCCAGTGTGAACAATGTGCCATTATTTCTAACTGTAACAATGTGCCAGATTTTGGTGCGCGTCCCAGAATGGCGGTCTTCCCCTGTAACCCGGAGGGACCCACAGGTTGTGTCTGAGAGTGGGGGGTGCTCTCCCACGAGGTCGGTAGCCGTACTGAGGCCGTGGGGGAACGAGGCCCTTCCCCGGCGGCATCTTTTTGGGATGCCACGAAGGAGCAGCCGGATTCATCACCTGGAAACAAAGAGAGACGGCTTCAATAGGAGAACCGGCAGGCTTCCAGGCCAAACGCTCATTGGATCTGTTTGCCAGCTCTATTCTGGGTCACAGGGACCTCGTGTGCAACACTACCTGGTAGGAGCAGTGCCTGCTGGGGATGGTGAGGGGGGAGGTGCGCGCGCTCTCCTCGTCAGAAGAGGAACCCGAGTGGTAGTCTGACGTCACCCTCTCCAGAGCGCTGGTCACCTTCTTTGCAACGTCTTTGTCATCCTCGTCCTCGCTAGAGAAAGTAGCCACTGAGAAGCAGGGGTTCTGCTCACCATACCTGTGGAAACAATGGAGGTGGACAAAACATCCATTATACATCCGCTAATTAAATGTGTTCAAAACGCCATGAACACACATTAAAGAAGATCCACGTTGCTGTCGTGTTAACAGTAAAGTGTGGATTTATCAGCCTTCAAGTCTTTATCTCGAAAACGCCCACTGAGGGAGGTTTTTAGAGTGATGATGTGTGGATTTCAGCAATAATGAACACAAATCAGGCCTCATGTGAAGTGGGTCACAGGTCGCCAAATGTAAATGGATGAGATGAGTCATCAGGAAAAAACTGGTACACTGTGTTTGAGCCCTGTGAGGGACCCACGACCTGTCCAGTGCATCCTCCCACTCAAAATGGAGGTTCAAAGCACCGAATGTTGGCACTTAGAAGCAAGTCACACTGAATTCTAGCTCTTACAGTGTGGATGAATCACAATAAAAACAGCAAAAAGGAAGATCATATTTGAGCCAAAATCAAACTAAAAACAAACCCAGGACATTTATATATTCAGCTAAATGTAGAATTTGTCACCACAGAGTGTGTTAATTGTGGTGAGTGCAAAGCACAATCATCACAAT
>JAUESF010000006.1:2208786-2226057 GCA_032274765.1 Malacoctenus tetranemus
TGTACCTTGCTCCTGGCAGACTTCTGAAAGCTGGACACTTGGCTGACCGCAAGGTCTGACGCCTCGAGGCCATCCTCCTCGAATGACAGCAGCACAGAGCCCTGATGAGGAAGGAGACAACACAGGCGTGAGAACAACAATAGAGCCTCTATTGTGCAAGGCAGATCCGGGAAGATGGTGCCAATAAGTGAGCAAAGATCTAAGTGGGGGCGTCAGTGTCTCTGTTCTGACTTGAAGCAGTTCAGGTGGCTCGGGTGTGCAGATCGCACACCCCTGGCTGTGAGGTGCACAAGCATCTCTGATGTCAAAGGGTGGGATGTGATGAGGCTGAGGTGGACGCATGTGCTTGGGTTCAGCCACGAGGAGATTGTGTAACCAAGTCACATATTATGTCTGTTTATTGAAGCCACCTGCCACACAAAAGAGCGCTGGCTCCATGAGTCATGGGACTCACCCCTCGCCTCCTGGCCTCGCCGTTCAAAGCGCTGCACCAGGCTCCTCTCCATTGACTCTTCCAGCTCCTCAGTGACAGCGCCCAGCTCAGCAGCGCGGCGGCTTCCTCCTTCCCCCCCTCCGCGGAGTCCCCCGCCGCCCTCCGCTCATTCCCTGCGACCCTGTGCTGGAAATACTGCACGAAGTACAGCACCAGAGTAACCAGGGACGCGATGAACAGCGTGACCATGCATAGCCACTGCGGATCCTCCAACCCCAAATACGAACTGGAACTTTCCGAGTCGGACATTCTTTGCCAAATGAACGCAGAGATCGCAGCTCAGTACGCCTCCTCCGAGAAATTTCCTGGCAACCTCATCGTCGTCATTTGGTTAGGGAACGGCAAAAATCAATACTGGCGATCACTCACATCTGATAAGCGCGTATATCAACTCCCACTTTTGCGCATTGTTCCCCATGCTGCAGCGCACGACAGCCCCCCAAGAAGTCCCGGAAAAGTCCCAGTGTGCGCGGACAGGCTGAGGAGAACTAGAGCATTGTCAGAGGGCTGGAGGTAGGAATAAACCTGCAGGACCGCACACTCCCCTCATTGAATATGACTGTTAGCTCACTTGGCTAATCTTGGCTTCGGTTCGCCTAACTAGCTATTCCTCATTAGCTACAAGCGCCGTCAAAGTTTCTCCAAAGCAAGTTAAATCCAAAGTGTGTGGCCGCGCTCCCCCAGGCAGAGTCCGGACACGGAGTGAGAGTCCCGGGGAGACATGGTGGAGGTGGACGGAGCGCTCCTGCCCGCTGGACTCGGCTCAGTCTGACTGGACAAAGTTGCAGTTCAGAAACGGATATGTGGCACAAACTGTAATTCCCACAATGCACCGCGTTGAAGGCGAACATTGATATTCGTCGCGTGTCAAAGCGCAGTAAAGCATTGTAAATACTGATAATAATATGCGATCATGAAAACACTTTAGAAATAAATTTAAATTTTTTCCTCTGTAGAATAAACATATAAATTTTAATAATCCCTTTTGAGGAAAACATGAATTCAGATTGCCTTTTTGAACTACGCGACTTTCCGTTGAAGTCCCTGGTATCATGACGCACCATCCCGTCTTGTTTGTAGCAAACATTGAGCTAAAGCTAGCCTGTGCTACGATGGACCTGCGTTCAGTTCGCCTTATGGTCGTGTGTAGGTAGGATAGTCTTTATTTAGACAAGTCTTTTGCCTATTACACCACACTGAGCTCTCAGTGTCGGACCTTCCCGGCCCTTTTGTGGAGGTAAACAAACTATATCATCGTCATTTCACGCCGCCGCGCAGATAAACAGTAGCTGCCCCGCACCCTTCACGGCTTGTCGTCTATAAATGGTCACAAGCCAGGTTTCGCGATGAATTGTCGGTCGGAAGTTCTCGAGGTGACCGTGGAGTCGAGGCAGGTGGAGGAGTCGCTGCTGGCTTTGCTCCACACCATCCTGCTGCATCGCAGCACCGGCAAGTTTCACTACAAAAAGGAGGGCACCTACTCCATCGGCACCGTCGGCACCCTGGACATCGACTGTGACTTCATCGATTTCACCTTCGTCAGGGTGTCCTCAGAGGAGCTGGACAGGGTGATCAGGAAAGCTGTGTCTGAATTCAAGGTAATGACCGGCTTGCACGCGTGATTGCTGTCTGTGAGTGTGAGGCCTGTTATTTTGTCTGAGCTCTCATGATCTCTGTTTTTTTAGGATGCGTTGAGTAACTCTGGCAGTGACGGGGTGGGACAGATCTCCCTGGAGTTCTACCAGAAGAAGAAGTCCCGCTGGCCCTTCTCCGACGAGTGCATCCCTTGGGAGGTGTGGAGCATCAAAGTCAATGTGGTCAACTTGGCCAACGAGCAGGAGAGACAGATCTGCCGGGAGAAAGTGGGCGAAAAGCTGGGCGAGAAGGTGATCAACGTCGTGGAGGTCATCAACCGCCACGAGTACCTGCCCAAGATGCCCACCCAGTCCGAGGCGGACAATGTTTTCGACACCAGCCTCAAAGACGTGCAGCCTTACCTTTATAAAATCACATACCAGATCACTGACTCGCTGGGAACGTCGGTCAGCACCACCATGAGAAGGCTGATCAAGGACACGCTGGCTCTGTGAGGACCCGCAACACACAAGAGCGATGGACGATACCGATCACGCACACACTCGTCTATGATCAAATTTAACAATTTGATTTTATGATTAAAACACAATTTTACAGCTGTACACCTGAAGCAATGAAGACATCTTATTTTATTGTTTGACTCTTCTTGATTATGAAATTTTTGTCGAGTTTTGTTTTTAAAACATTTCAGTTTCAAAATTGTCTTTTAAAATCCACCAATTAAAACTGCAACTGATACAGAATAAGAAATGTGTTAATATTTCCTGTAAATTTTGACAATAAATGTTGTTGCTCGTCTGGTAATTAGTCTGCTGTCACTTTTTGAAACAACAGCCACCATGGAGTTGGGCCAGTCAGGCCAAATGTTGGCTGGAAAGATTTCAGTCAGAGCAGATTTCCTCATCTGTGTAAAAACTTCCTCTCCCCCCCACACACACACACTTTAGTGGAGAAGGTGACCTTATGCTCAGGACAGGACAGGACGTCCACTTTGCCATTTTTCCAAATTAAAGCAAACGCTTCCTAAGTTCACTCCCTCACTTCCAGTCAAACTGTCACAGTGGCCCAGAGCTCAAAAAACATCCCACCGGTTCAGAACTGTGTCTGCCTGCAGGAAAACAACACGTGTGTGTGCGTTTCCTTAACACACGTTTGAAACCCTTGTGTGGGCCTCATTTGTGAGACAAATGTGTGAGTTGTGCTGAGACCTGACCGGTGTTACAGTATAGACAGATCATGCACCGTATGTGTTCGCCCTTCCTGTATCTGCCCTAAGTAAAATGCAACACATGTACAGTTTAAAATGGTGATATCAGATACAGAAGCAGGTTAACGTGAGAATTAAAGGTGCACAGGAACTATATTGGGTGGCACCTTTGTTCACAATTTCTACAAAAGGCAATAATGTCTATCCTATAATAGTTGGGTGGTTTGCTATTAATGAATTCTGAATACTAAGTTTCTGGTTTCTGCTGGTGCCTGTTTCATAAATTGAAAAATACAATTCCTCAGGTTGAATTCTAACTAATACAAACAGCACAAATAACTTCCAGTTCACTCCATTGTTACTCTTTATTACAGAAATGAAGCACAAAAACTGTAGAAAAACCTAAACACAAAAACAGCTGCAAGTCTTTTAAAGCGACGGCAATGCAACCAATATTGATACAAATAGGTATTATTGCAGTGAGAGCACGAGAATACTAAAAAGAGAAAAAACTTCTGTTTACTAACAAAATCAGTACAAAATAGAGAATACAAACACCTCCATGTACACAAGTCTAACCGTTTCTGTGAAACTGAACTTATTCCCACCAGAAAAATTAAGAGCACTATTTTCAATACAAAATCTCTGCAGAGAAATGTTCACGTCACAATGCGGCTCGTCGCTCATCTCGCAGGAAACTCAATCCAACAGTCCGCGTGCAGCGCTCAGACTTCACCCAAAAAGTAGCCGTCTTAAATAACTTATTTCTAGTCCATCAAGCCAAAACAAGAAGTATATACTTGTACAATACAATTGTAAAACAAGTGGAATACAATCAAAACATAATCTCTCATATGAAATCCTTAGAAAGCAGGATACATCCCGTCGCCTTTCAGAGAATCAAAGATTTGTGTCCTCAGCCCCGCCTCCCACCCCTCTCCCCCCTTTCTCTGTGACTTCACCACCTTTAATATGCCTGAGTCAGAAGTCTTCGGAAACTCTGTTGTGCTTTTACGTAACATAACAAAATATTCTTCTTTGTAAAGGTGCATAAGGCCATAGAAGCACTCTAAAGCTCAGTTTACTACCCAATTTCTTTTAGCTCACACATGTACATCAGTTTGTGGCTATCAACAGTACGCTGGTGCTGCGTTTGAGGGTGGAGTCGAGATTCAAAACGGGTCCTTATCAAAGAGTTTTGCAGCGCAGCACTTTAATAATTGCTTTACAAATTCCAAATGTTCTCCCAGCAGCTCGTGTAACGAGCCCCCTGGATCATTGTCTGAAGTATGAAGCCATTGAAATGCCAGGTAACCTAGTCTCTGTTTTCACTGACAGACCCTTCGATAAGGTCCGAGTGTATTACATGAAATTCAATTGCACTTTTAACTGATTATACAATTTTTGATCCACAGAAAAAAAAGGAAAAAAAAATCCCAACATAGAACTCATCATATAACCAACATGTGCTGCTGCAACTCAAAAAACAGGAATATCTTTGAAAGTCAATTGTTTAGTTATTTTCAACTCAACATACAAACCAAATTTTTTCAAGCACGTTTTTCCACTGATGTGGTTTTGATCGTTGTGGCGTCTGGTTCAACAGCATACACGTGATCTTTTCACACATTTTGAGACCCTATATTTTGGATTTACACTGCTTGGGAGAAGAAACAACTGAAATCTTTTGGCATGATTCAGTTTGTGTGTGAAAAGCCCAAAACGCATGCAGAATTTTTACTTTTGAATGAAATGAAAAAGAACTGTTATCATTTCTATTGTACTTTTGAAGTTTCGAGATGGACCTGTGTGTATACCTGAACGTATTTATCAGCAGGAAGAAACAATCAAAATACTGAAAAGTGAGCAGCTAATTGTCACCGCGTACTAAAACCTACACAAGCATATTGCATCCACTGAAATAAAATAAAACGACTCCCATTTTTTCAAAAAATAATCACATAATTATCAGAAACAACAAAAAGCAACTCTTTCTCAGAGATTTAAAAAAAAAGAAAAAACTTTTTTCCAGCAAGGGCCAAATACAAAGAAGTGTAACAAAGGCACGGCCACTCGCCTGTGTGAAGTGTATCACTGAAATTGTTATTTTTCTGCACTCACTTGCTTGACGTGTTGATCACAAGTAGCAATACTCTGATTACTGGTCTGTTGTTGAGAGGTTGGTCTGCAGTGCAATGGCTCCAGTCCAATCCGAGCAATGTTCTTGCACGTTGACTTTATTCTAACATTAATATTTCAAACGTGCCTCCGGCCGATTTACAGCAGGACACGAGCCTCGTTCAGTCCGTGAGCTGGAGTTTTGGCACCTCTGCATTCGTTAATCACCGCAGGATACATTTGTTGTCGACTCCATTTGCTCGAATGACTAAACGATGTCAAGACACCTTGAAGCTCTACTCTCAGACGACGCTGAGCAGAGCACAACTCTTTAGGATTCCTGCAGCCTTCAACCGGCCGCACCGCACTGCAAGCATCCTGCTTGGTACATTTCCCTGCGACAGAACCAAACGGCTAAACAAAGTGCATATTGAATACATTACTGAGGCCACCAACATCATCTTAAGGGATATCACTCACACTGAGAGATCTGTTACAAAAGCAAAAAGCACTGGTCTCTAGCTGAACTGCGACCTTGGAAACTCTAAAGCACTTTTTCCACACTCAGAGAACGAGGTACAGAGTCCCCACCCATCGCCCCCTGACCCCAACCCCACCCCCCCGTGCGATGCACCTAAACTAAGGAGAGCTGCAACTCTGTACTCCATCCTCTCAAAAACACCTACACAGTTTATTACGAGCCAAAAACTAAAAGAAAAAAGTCATATACACAATTTGGAAAGATAATTATAACCCATTTAGAATCGTCTCTTCTCACAAAGGAATCTAGTACTTGATTGCACATTCACGTTTACACCTCTAATGAACATGGCCACTTTAGTATATGACATTGGAGGCAAGCACATAAGCTATACATTCAAAGTCTCGTGTTTGTAGGCTGAGGTGTGTTGGTCTCTTCGGAGAGAATGCACTGCAATCTGCTGCTTACATGTGGCTGTGACTCTGCTCATGGCTCCACAGACTGAAGGCGGTCTTAAAGGTCCTGTGGCAGAGTTTGCACATGTACTGCCTCTTGAACATGAGGGCGGAGAGCGACGGTGCGTGGTAGAAGAGAGTTTCTGATTCCTGAGCGCCGCTGGGGTTATTCTCCACGCTGTTTGACCTCGACAGGGGGCTGTGGCCGCTGGCCTGCTGCTCCAGCTCTGGCGCCATCGTGCTTGCAGACGAGCTGCAGGGCTCTGGGCTTCTGGACTCCTCAACCATCGGGGTGGCGACTTGCACCACCTGGGCCGACTTGAGCACGGAGGCCTGCGGCGAGGGTCGCTCTGAGGTTTGAGGGGTGAGGGGAGGGGACGGGGACAGCGACGAGGGGTGCCTCTCCATCTCTTTGGCTCCAGGTTCGTTACCAGCTGGCATGTGGGACTGGAAGTGGCTCCAAAGGCGGAAGTTGGTCCTGAAGGCTTTGTTGCAGATGTGACAGATGAAAGGTTTGATGTGGCACAGCAGCTCCTGGTGGCGCTCCAGGTCTTTGCGAGAGCTGAAGAGGTTTCCGCATTTCTCGCAGGGCCACACGCCGGGCTCCTCCGGACCCCCAGCTTTGGTAGCCTCCGTGTTGTCCCTGTCGCTCACGGCCTCCTCCAGTGGCTCCTCCTTCACCACCAGCCTCCCGTGATGCCCCATGCTCAGGTCCTCAGGCACATAGGACAGGGAGTCCTCTGAGTCATACATTGGTGGGCCTGAGGAGTCACTGTAACTGATGTCTCTGGAGCTCCCGGGTGCCAGAGGTTCATCACTGTAATGCTCCTCTCCAAGTGTCTCAGATGCCTCGTCATCATTTTCCTGTTCTCTCAAGTGCATGTGGCCTTTAACAGTCATCATGTTATGGTTGTGGACCTCCACCTGGTGGCGCCATATGCTGAAGGAAGATTTGAATGTGCGCATGCATTCCAGACAGGTCAGTTTCTTATACTTGCAGTGCGCCTCATGGTCCTTCTTGACGACCGGGCTGGAGAACCGCAGGCCGCAGTACGGGCACACGGTCGCATGGCGGCAGCCTCTCTCGTGGTCGCCCTGCTCCAACAGCGACGAGAGCTTCATGTTACAAAGCCTGCAGGAGTAAACGCCAGAGTCGGGACTCTTCTGCTGATTCATCTCATCGTGTTCCTGGTAGAGCATGCCGTCATCCGTCTGGTCCTGCTCAGCTTTTTCAGCAGGATGCGTCTTTAAATGCTGCCTGTACTGAGACTGGAAAACAAACACTTTCCCACAATAGGGACATATAAAGCTGGGCCTCAGTCGCTTTTTGGCGAGTGCAGGAGACTGCAGGCCCTGCTTATTCCTCCGGAGCTTCCACAGCAAAGCTCTCTTTATTTCCCTCTCTCGCACAATGTCTATTAACTTCTTCTGAAACTTCTCCTCCAGCACAGAGGAGCTGGAGGACGACGCTGGGTTTTGCACCACGCCATGCTGAGTTTGGCAGTGTGTCCACACTTTGAAGTTGGTGTGGAAGCGCTTGTGGCAGATTTCACAAGCGTACGGCTTTTCCGGGTTGTGGTACATATTGACATGGCGGTGCAGTCCCGCGCTGGACCTGAAAACCTTCAGACAGTTCCAGCATTTGAAGACCTTGTTCTGAGGCGGGTCGCCGCTGAGCTCGTTGGACTCGCTGCTGGACTGCTCAGGGACCGCTTCTGTCACGTTGAGAGTGAGGGCGTGGTCTTTGAGAAATTTGCTCTTCTTGAACGGGTACCTCCTGTTGTCTGGCCTGTCCTTCCGTTTGATTGGAGGGTTAATTTCCACCCTGCAACCTGGATCAAAATTGGTTTGCAAGTCTTTGAGGTTTACTGGCAATGAGTCTCCAACCGTGATTCGGATAATGTCCATGGGGTCAGCGAGGGGGCTGCTGGGGTCGGCGAGGGGGCTGCTGGGCTCGGCTTTCACACTGACCTGTCTTTCTACCTGAGTTTCCTCATCACACCTGTTGGAGAAGTTTGGCCTGAGAATCAGAGGAGATGCTCTTGTTGAGTTGCCATTGTAGGTGGGTGTTTCTGGCCTCGACGTCTTTGCTGCCATCTTGACAACGGATTGCTCTCGGTTTTGAAGCTCTTTGAGCTCCAGCGTCGGAGAGAAGACCGGAATGGGGCTGTCCATGGACAGCGACCTCCGAAGCAGGCTCTTTATGAGCGGCCCGCTCCTGTCGATGGTCTGGCTGGGCTCGCTGGCCTGACCCTGGAAGGGCACTTTGGTATGATACTTGGTCTCCGGCTCATCGTGCTCCTCTTTCATGTCCTGGTCGGTGTCAGACTGCAGCCTGATGTGCTGCACCTCAGCATCGCTGAACGAGACTGACGAGGTCAGCTGGGGCCTGACAGATGTGATATGAGATGGATTACCTTTGAGGATGGAGGTGTACGGATAGGTGGACTTCCTGCCCGCCGCCTGGCTCTGTTCAGATTTCCTGCTGGATTCAGATTTCCTGACTGATTCATACAAGTTGTTTTCTGATGGCGCGTCAGCTGACCTTCGAGTGGAGTGGGGAGATGACGGTCTGTCTGATGTTTTTCTCTGATAATTCGAGCGGGAGGGGTGGACTGTGTCATTTCTGACCCGGCAGACAATGACGCTCCTTGTCTGCGCGTCGCTCTCGTCGCCCTCAGAGAAGGAAAGTCTTTTCCGAGACACACAGTAGGATGCGTGAGGCCTCGTTGACACAATGTTGGTGAGGAAAGGGATTCCAAGGCTGTAGCCCAGCTCTTGAATGGCTGCCAGGCTGCCTTTGTCCACAAAGAGTGAGGAGGAGTAAATGTAATTCAAAACTATCTCGAAGGCGTCGGGTTCGCAAAAGTCCAGGTTCACAACTTTGAGCGGCTCCGAGTCCATCTGTGCAAAAAGGGAGTGGAAATACTCACTGCTGGCAGCCAGCACACTCCTGTGGGCCCGGTACTTTTGGTCGGCCACCACCAGAACCACGTCACACATTTGGCCCCGCAGCCTCTGCTCGTTGAGACTCCCCAGCACGGAGAGGCTGTGGGACGGGTTGCTGTAATGCACGAGGCTCTCCATGGCTGAAAGACAAAACAAGGAGATTCCCTTTTACTGTGGGAATGTGGAGCGAAAGGTGACAATTAAGTCTGCACAAACACGCACGTGTACGCACTGAAACTAACAGTTGACTGGAGCGCAGACACATCGCATTGTGATGAATATGAAATGCACTTGGATTTGAAAGGATGTCATTATTTATGTTGAGTTCACTTGATGCATGACTCAGTGAGTGTTGCGCTTCATTACTGTGGAATGTGGAAACCAATGACTGTTACGAGGTGCAACACAAAAGGACTGCTGGAGTGCTGAAAAAAAAAGGTGACACATGCGCTGTACTTTAAAATCACATTCTTACACTAATGACCTCAAAGCATTCTACAACTTTAATTGGATTCATCATTCACCCGATCAAACACACTTATGGCTGCAAAGCAGCGATTCAAAGTGCATTTTAATCCAATGGGCGCAGCTTGGGCTTCAGCACCTGGCCTGAGGATATTTCAACACATATAAAAGGTGGGAAATAAATCATCAGCTGTCAGTACAACCCTCCCAGCTACCTGGCTCAGTGCATGATTTATTGATCAGGAGACAGAGAGATATGCAACAATTCCAATAAAGGTACTAAACGCCAGATTAGGTGAAACTTCAGTATCACCGTTTATGTCACAGGGACTTGGAGGAAAAAACAGGTTGCATCAAACTAGAAGCAATCAAGGAGAGATCAACACCATGTTCTACAATGCACGCTGAGAGGAGGATACAGTGGAGTTAAAAGATGGATAAATGCGTAGAAGTGACAATGTTGACATCCTCAGGTAAATGCAGGCTGTGAAAAAGCAATTCACATGGCTGCAATACTACAGGATGAATGACTGCAGCATTAACAGCAGATGTCAATTGCATGATTGGAGGGAATTACACAGTACAAACAATAATCCTGAAGAGGCGATTAGGGAGTTAAGAAGTGCAAACAAGTTGCTACAGATTATCAGAGTTTGCTTTTATCCTTACTGATATGAAGCGCATTTCTCAATCGTGTCATGGTCAAATAGTTATCAGTATTAGGCTGCTGGTATTATCTATGTGAGTACACACAATGTTAAAAGCATGAATGAAAGTATTAACTTGATAAAACTGACATGAGGTCCATAATTGTCTTTCAGAGTCAATTTTGCTCCTGTTTGAGAAGTTAGTTTATTTACAGCGCTATTTATTATTCCTAATCCACAATAAATCAAGATCAAGTATTTATCTGTAGTATATTGTTTTCAGCTAGTGCCTGATTAAAGTTTGGCCTCCACTCTTGTCTGCAATCCATAGCAGATCAAAATGTCATATCGTATCACAAGCTGCAGCAGACAGTCTGTGTCGAGCATTTGTGCAACTTGGAATCGGTGATAAAAAAAGACATATACCAAGTTACTGAGCATTACATCATGTTTGGAGTCTGAAGGCATGAAAATGCTGCTCTGTCAAACCCACATCATTGATGAAGGCAAAAGCAGAAAGTCTTGAAGTTACTCCTTCAAAGTAAAAGACTTTCACCACAGCACGTGCATCAGAAAATGGACCTGAAAGAGGGTCCCAACAGAACAGGACATTTTTCCACCCATGTAGGAACTGTTAAATTGCGGGAGGCTACAGTAATCTTATCAGAAAAAGTGCTATCATAAAGTTCAAAATGCTTGTTTTATTTAACAACCTGTAAAACAAACAAAATAACTTAGCATCATGTGCTCAATCGAATCAATTTTCATGTAGTGGGATCCGTTTCAGTTCTAATGTGCCAGAAGTGTCAATTCAGGTGAGTTAGACTAAAACAGAAAGTCACAGGAACCTCAAAATAAACTTTTATGGCTTGAGAATAAAGACTCGTTTGAACTGATGATACACAGATTGCAAAATTACTTCAGGGACAACTCAGCAGTCAGGGCCTTTGGTGCTTTCTGGACCTTCAGAAAGGAGCCACATGAGAAATAACTCAGATTTACCTGTATGTCCTAAACCAGGAGTGGCCAACTCTAGTCCTCGAGGGCCCCTGTCCTGCAGGTTTTTAGAAGTTTCCCTGCTTCAACACACCTGATTCCCGTCAGCATGCCACTGTCAGGCTTGTGCAGCTCGTTATCAGCTCTTGAACAGGTCCATTTCATCAGAATCAGGTGTGTTGAAGCAGGGAAACGTCTAAAACCTGCAGGACAGGGTTCCTCAAGGACTGGAGTTGGCCACTCCTGTCCTGAACCCACTCACAACAGAGAATATTGACATTGTTGAATGAAACAAGCAGCTTATATTAAAGCTGACTGAAGAGATGTTATATATATATATTGTTTGTGCATGTATGTATGTACGGGTGTGTACTGGCTTATTTGCATGATATTAATGAGGCATCTTTGATTGGAATCATGACTGGCATGTCTGGTTGAAGCTTAGGCACACTGATTAACTTGTTTTATTGAGTCAAGACAGCTTTTCCAAAGGAAGAGATTACTTTGGCCACTAAATACTAACAAAATCAGAGGCGTGCTGGGGATTTTATTTTGAAAATTCAGTCCGGATGCGACAGTATATTTACTGGCAGCGTGACACTGGTAATATATGTTCTTCGGCTGAAGCTTCATTCATTCATCAAAAACTAAACATCAGTGAGGGGATTCCAAATGTAAACTGATAGTCCACGTCAGGGGGAATAAGGGGGGGGACTCGGTTTGGTCCGATTCCTGAAGGGAAGCCGCGGGAGGCTTCCAGCATTAGATCATCCGTGAAACGTGGCTCAATTTCTCTGGACAGACAACTTCTCCGCTCCGCGCCACTCCACCTCGCACTCGCGCGTTTCTGCCTGTGTGCGGCTGAACGAGCCGAGGCCGCGGCCGCTTCTCACGGGCGGCGCATATCACGAGGGGGAAAAAGTTGAGCGCGTTTCAATGGACTCCACCACGTAATCCCGGAATGAAAACACCGTGGCGGCGGACGCAGCCGCAGCCGAAGAGCGTGACGGCTGAATTCTACCGCTATCCCCTGGCTGGAAGTGCTGTTTTTGTTTACGTTACCCCGCGTCCGTCAGCCCCCGGCCTGGCACGGCGCGGATGGTGGCCGCAAAACAGGTTGTAGCCGGTCGGGTTTTCACAGCAGCACGAACCCCCGTTCGAGTTACGTCAGGGAGGAAAAGGGAAAAAAAAGCTTGTCCTTTCCACCACTCCACCAACTCCGTCCCCCCCTTCCTGCTCGCCCGCTTTAACGTTAAGTTGAGCAGCGGAGCCGCACTTACCCTGCCCGTCGTTAATAAGCTCCTTCCTCCGCGCAGCCGGGACTTTATTCAGTGTTGTGTAGGTTTCTGCGCGCTAGTCGTGATTCCATCCATCTTGAATTTGACGTCATCCCACACCAGGGATGAGGTCATCGCAAAGAGCGCTCGTCACGTGCACTGCGCGCTGATTGGCTTGTCAAGTAGCGGGAGGCGGGACCAATGGAGACTTTAGACTGAAGCTAATTTAAAGGGATATGACATGTTTTTCCTTTTAACGGTGAAAACGACATTTCTTCACTAAAAAGTTGTCATCAGAGCCTGAAGAAGAAAACTGTCATTATATTCAGTAACTAACTGTGTTCATGATTATTGTATGATTCAAACTCAGCAAGTGTATCTACGATCAAAATGTTGTGTTTAATAAAGACCTGGTGTGAGTCCTAAGTTTGGCATCATGCATTGTTGTCCTGATGAAGCTATTTATAGCTTTCAATTACATGAAGATATATTTTATATATCTACATGCATTAATGTTTTCATAATCACAGAAGTCACGTCCCTTTGTTGTCTGTTCTTCCGTCTTCATTGGTTTCACTGACTGACAGAGGACTTTTTTCCCCCATTCTTCCTAAAAACAGTAAATGTATTTTAACTGCAGGGAAGCTTTTGTGAAGTCAGTTTAATAGTGCGAATATAATCTGCATGTAACTGCACGCCCCTCTAACCCCAGTGAAACTAATTAGCACCGTAACTGAAAAAGCATCACAAGAGCACAGCAGTAGATTTGTGTCATTACTGGCGTTCAGTGGGGACTCGTCGTGATGTGCGTTCAGCCTGCAGGCCTCGTCCTGGGTAGCCATGTCAGCGGCAGCGCCTGGTAACAGCCCCGCCACCCTGTCAGGTGCAGACTGCTCCGCTCACGCCTGATCTTCTTTGTTCTCATCAAAAGCTCCAAGCCTGGAAGAAATGCAGGCTCAGTGGAGTCAATGTAGCCATGTGTGGTGACCTGGGCTGACTCAGCCTGCGGTCCCGGGCCTCCCTGTATCCACCTCAGTGCGTCAGCGTGTCATTATGGCTTGATCACTGGTGTAAGTATGATCAGGCCGGTGTTCACACCTCATTACGATGGAAGGAGGACGACGAGACTGTAGAAGAATTCATTCAATCAAAAGTGTGCGTCCATGTGTCTTTACAGTCGCAACGTCTGATCAATCAGACACTTTTAGATGTTTGATCTTTTTTCTGCAGAAACCTTGAAAAGGATTTGTTGCAAATTCCTCCCACAGCCCCTTCACACAATGAGAATGAAAGCATGTAGGAAGAAGGCAGGGAAGTTCCCGCTCACTCTTACGAGACACGGCTGACACAGCTGGCTGTTGCTGCTGGCGCCGTCGCAGGCAGTGCCATGGTTACCTGTGAGGAAACCGAATCATCGGGGACCGTAACTCCTCCCATCCCTTGTCTTTCTCTCAGGCATCATAAACATGTTTACTCAACCTGACTCAGCCAGAGTGACTCAAGTGATGTGTCCTTCCAAAATAAAAGCTCTACTTTCCTTTCCTTTTCCTTATGGTTGTTTATGTTGCAATGTCTGACTTGTTTTGCTGTTTGGATATTGTTCTCACAGTGAGGAACATAAAACGGCTAAATATTTCAGTATTACTGCATTAAAAGAAGAGAAATTTCATACACCGCCGTGTGCTAATCCCTACTAGCATTCATTTGATGCTCACCTGCTGGCTGCCATCATATGTGTGTCATTAGGGAGTGATGTTGCGAGGAGGGGAGGAGAAACCCACAGAGGGTTTGGTCATTACAGCGAACCTGAACAGTGAGTTAGCATCATCTCAAAGTGAGACACGCAGGTACAATGTGGTGTGGAAATACACGGATAAGTCGGTGATCTGTGAAGAATGACCTGGCCTGTCTCCACCTGGGTGGCTGCGGCCCTGCTGGCTCTCTGCACAGGACAAAGCGCTGTGCAGGAAGGTAGGCTTTGAACTGTCAGGGCGGGTCCCAGCACAAGCTGATTAAGTGACTTTTATTGTGATAAGCACAGTGATTTACCAGCTCAGGCTTGTTTTGGATGAAAAACATGAAATATAATGGCATCTTGTGACAGTTGATCTGTAGATGAATTTCATGTGAAAAACAAACTATAAATATCTGGTGTCATTATGTAACTATGGATCATCTACCATCAGATTTATCCAAGATTAAGTGACAAGATGAATTCATTTTATTCCAGGAAATTGGCTGTCCACCACTGGCTACCATCTGTGTACTCGTAATGAAACAAGGAACGAGAGTTTCCTGGTGGTGCATAAGGTTCCCTACACTGTGACCAAGCCTTGTGGTGGCTGGCTCATCTGGCGGACATGCACAGTCACAGCAACCAAGATGGTCCCTCAGACTGAGTACAGGACAGTGTGGGAGCAGGTGCTCCGGTGCTGCGACGGCTACGTCCAAGCCGGTCGTTACTGTGTCCTCCGTGAGTGTACCCTACCTCCCTTCAGCCTTGTCTGGATTTGAAAATGACAGAGGAGTGTGTATTTGTTTGCTCCTATGCTGCAGACGAGTCTTTGTGTTTGTTCGGTCTGATGACAGAGGCTGGCACGCCGAGTAGACGGCCGGCGTGACCTTCGGGTGCGTGGTGCAGCCTGCAAGACAGCAGATGGAGGAGCAGAAAGTGCACTGCTCCAAATATCGCTCTGCTAATATATGGCCTGTAACATGTTATTTCCTCTGAATGAAGCTGTAAACAGGAGTGGCGAGTTCACTGCCAAGCCAGGATCCTGTCCAAACGCAGATGGAGCTGATCCCAGATCTGAGGACTGTCGGATGGATATCGACTGTCCAGGATGGCAGAAGTGCTGCGAGATTTGTGGCCGGTCGCTCTGTGTCGATCCAGCAAGTTAGTGCGAAAGTCAAACTAAACAGCTCGCGTGGTCGTCTTATGACAGCATGTGCTCTTTGTGAGGAGGGCTCTTACCAATTTCACTCACATGAGAACTTGATCATTTTGATAATGTTTGAGGATTTTAAAGTGAGTATGTAGGTGTGTATGCTGTACCCAGTAAGGTTTTTGATAATCTGCCCCCGGAGCTATTGCTTTTTCAGTTGTATTTGTCATTACTAGTTTGAAACGGAGTCTCGAAAACTTAAGCCTTAAATGGATGGATTCTGACTTTCGTCACCATTTCTGTTCTTTTTTTGCACATTATAAAAGCAAGCTTCATGTTCTGCCCTTTATTAGAAAACACACAATATACACAACTATTGTTTTAAGTTTCTATGATTTATTAAGAGAAAGATGTCGTTGATTTGTTTCAAAGCTGAGACATAAAATGTTTCTGGCCCTTCAAAAAGAACCAGGAAGTCACGACACAGATCTCACAAACCTTAACAAAAGCAGGGCTCTGAACTAGTTGTTTACGTTTCACTTTCAGGCGCTGCAAATTATCCTCTGAACGGCGGAAACCGGCTGAACGCAACAGTCACAGTGAAGACAGATTATCAACACCTGATAACAGAGAAAGAGAGACTACTGAATCACTTGAACCTCCTCCACACTATGGTAACTATTGCTGACACTGATGGACGTTTTTTTTAGATTCTTCTTGTACTATTTGTTCTCAGGGTGGGGTGCTCCTGGTCCTGGGGGGGGCACAGTCCTGTTATGGGTTTGAAGTCTCTGATTCAACACTCCTTGTTGTGATAAATGTCAATATCAAGGCTTTGTGCAGAGCTTCATGATTGCATATTGATCAAATTCTCATTAAAAACATGCAGGATTGTGAACCTCCAGGGGTCAGGTGTGCCCACCTCTGACATATAGAATAATTCAGCTTGGATCATTGATGAAATTGATGAAATTTCAGTTGTTTTTTTGTGTTATTAACCTTCCCCTCATCTGCGTTTGTGTCCTGGGCTTTGATAGGTGTCTGGAGCGCTGCAGTTGGAGGCCGCAGCCATTTACTACCTCAGCTCGTGGCCTGTGTTTCCCTTCAGAAGCGCCACCTCCCTGCTGATAGACTACCGGCTCCCTCTGTCAGCGCACAATGTCACAGCGAAGCTGCATCTCCTGCTCAAGCGCATCGGCGAGGTGTCATCTGTCACAGTGCGAGGTGAGGAGACGCCACCGCTCCCCGCGCCGGTCCCTCCGGCGAGCCTCTCTGCGCTTTTATTTCTGTTCTTCGGTGAAGTGACAATTTTGTTCAGTTTGGAGAGTGATTCATGTGGCAGAGAGAACACAGTGTTCAGGAAGAAATGACTCAGTCGCACCACAGTTTCCTTCTCCCACCACTTCTCTTTGAGTGACAGTCATCTGTGGGATGTTTCCTGCAGCAGCGGAAAAATAACAGCGGAGCGCGCACGTCGCCATGCGCACGCACGTGCCTGCACCAATGCACGCCTATTTGCGAGTGCATGAGTGAGCGCATGCACGCACACACACACACACAGATCTGCTTCCTCTTTCCGGAAATTCAAGGTGCAAGAAAGACCAGTGGATGAGTCTCAGATTTGTTTTGCATTGTGTTGTCAATAACCACAAGCTTTTTCTGCGTACAATGTTACAATCTTGCTACTTTCAGGTTATTTTGT
>JAUESF010000006.1:2269689-2280362 GCA_032274765.1 Malacoctenus tetranemus
CCGTGTTATGGCCGGAATCATCCTCCTCACATTTTATGACGACTTGTGACGCAGGATTCAGGCTGTTTTCAGCCTCAATCAGTCTGGCGTTTCCATCTGTTGTTTTGGTCATCACATAAAACCTTTTGCTGCCATTAGATACACTGTCTCTAAGTTTTATTTTTGGCACATAGTGTCTAAATTGATTTTTGCCTCCTTCAGTAATCTATTACTCCTCTGAAACTCGCATACTTATAACCTAAGTTTTTTTTTTCCACTCTCTCCAAACAACAGGCTATTTTATACATCTTTAGCTTCTAGAAAGGGCTTTTTGGTTTTATTACCTTGAATTATGACAATGTGAGAGCAGGTAAAGCTCTCCTTTGGTCTCTGGTGCCCTCCTTGGGGGTCCTAAATTCCAAGTTGGGAACCACTGCTTTTGGGAGTAATGTTGTGCATGTTTTTTTTTCCAGATATCGTTGCACGAATATTGCAGTAAAGCATGTTTGCAGAGGTGTGATGTTTTTTGCTGTCTTGGTGTTGGAAATAAGTACAGACTAAACAAGAGGACACCAAGTAGAGCGTGTACCTCCACATACCTATTGTGGTTTCGCTACTTGGTAGTGCTACATGATGCGGCATGCTCAGTCAGTGTACTTGTTAGTACTACCAGGTAGCGCTGCTAGTCTTTATGCTGTCCTTCTTCAGCGGTCCGATTTACTTAGCGTCACATCACGTCTTCTCAAAGCACTTGAAACACGGTGTCTAATTCAGAGTTTATCGGTGATGTTTTGAGATGTGTAAACGATTTCTTGTGTGTCACTTCCTCCTCAGGTGGCAGGAGGTCCTCCTGGGTACGAAGCTGGACAGTGTGGACGTATTTCCGCGACTACTTCCCAATCAGGGTACGTGACTGTCTCCTCTGCCTGCCAGTGAATGCCCATCTTGCCATGTGCAGGAGGTAGTCCTGTATTGGCATACCTCCTGCTTGCCCCTGTCGGCTGAAGAAACAAGTGCCACACGAGTAAACAACGCTGAGCACCAGGACGACGTGCGAGATAAGCTTATCAGGGCTGGATGGAGTATCTGTCTGCCCCATGCTGTTCCTTGTCCCCGCGTTGATTATGAGGCATGCTTGGTGTTGGGAAGAGTTTAGGACTATGTCCTACTTGATAGTCTTGGGAGCAGCTCCAACCCTGTTTTGTGCTCTGCAATGCATCTGAAAGTTTAGGTGGGGGGTGGGGGGGGCACAATCTGCATGCAGAGGGTGGTGCAGCAGCAGTGCATGACTAAACTGTCCTTGAAGAGACCCGGAGTCGAGGTTGGGGTGTGTTTGAAGACGGGGTACCGGCTTTCTGATCATTCCTGCTTCAGTCTTTCACAAGAAGCAGAAGCAGGGGGGGGCGAGTGGGGGGGGGGGGGTGATGTCGGTCTGTGAGCCATCTATTACACAAAGTTTAGCAAACAGTGCTGCAGCCACCCCCCACACCCCCACTCCTCGTTAGTTTACTCACTTGGACTGGGTGCCAATAGGATCATGACCTTAGCTCACTCTCGATTCAATAAGAAGAACTCCAATCAGAATAAATTCTGTGTTCTTAGACAAAGAAAAAATAACAAACCAAAGCTAGGTTTGTGTGCTGTAGTTGTGAGATGTGAGATGTGATGTCCATGTGGGGACAGAAGGAATTCTGTAAGCTGCAGTGTTGCCATGGTGAGCAGTGCTTCCTCACTGCAGGACGAGTCCAGGTTGTGTCCTTCCTTTGTGGAGTTTGCATGTTTTTCCTGTGCTCTCCACTTCCTCCTGATCGTCCATCGTTCACTCCACAATCGAAAACTTGCCAGAAAGATATGGGACAGTCGCAATATATTTAAGGGTATTGCATTTTCTTCTCTGATCTCAGAAGAAAGATAGAGATTCTAGTTTGAGGAGAAATCAAATCTTTTCAAGTACATCAAACAAAAACATCTCTTTGACAATCTCCAAAAAACTACAAGAATGACATCAAAGCTAACTCGCTAAAAACCGGTTTGGCATGTGTTAACTTGAGTAAAATGGTCCTACACAGAGCAGTTATCTGTGACTGAAAACGAGAGGATCATGCAGATCTCGTGTATTGATTGCTTCTGTGTATTTTGTCACCCAGGCGTCAGCTGGACCTCCTTGTTCTCTGCTTTCAGAGAAACTCGATGTTGTTGCATGACCAACAGACTTGTTTGGCCTTTCTGTCCACATGACGCACAAACGTTAGCAGCATGGCTTCTGAGCCACTCTCAGGTGGGGAGATATAGTCGGTCCAAGTTGCATGTAGTGACTTTGTCTATCAGCATGACGCTTATGACTTCACAGCAATTAATGAGTTGGAAGGTGAGCGGTCAAAGTCTGAGACGGGGACTGAACTGTAAAGGGAGGACTGTGAGGCGTCTGCAGCTTTTGCTTCTATCTGTTTGCTGACGCCAAGCGCTGAATCACATCGAGCCTCCACCTTATTTTTCCTCTTACGCCCCCCACCCCACCCTCCACCCCCGTCCTTCTGTAATCCCCCACAGTGACCACTCCTGCCAGGTTGAGTCCGTCCTACGGTACTATGGGGACCTTGAGTGTGATCTCCTTTGCTAATGTGATTATGCAACTGTAGTGTTTGACTAGCCACGAAAGGAAGCTTTGTGTACACATTGTGATGGATCTCAGTCCGCACTCTGTGATCCGAGTGCAGCCTCTCGAAGGATTGTGCAGTTTTACAGCTACGACGGGGAGCTCCAAGCCCAGCACGTCGCTGAGAGTCGACCGTTTATTGCCGGTGGGAACAGGTGCACGACCTGTACGCTGGGACATCAGTTTATGAGAGTACCGGGGCAGAGAGGGGAGAATCCGGTCTGCTGTGACCTGATGAGGACGTCCTCGTTTTCCAAAACAGTCGTACACACCGAGTCCTGGCAGCTTTCAACCCCAGTCAGACTCAAAATAGTGTTAGTGGGGAGTCGCTGCAATGACATACATTCAGATGTACAGTCAACGGAGTCATAAAGTCCATGTTATCATAGGTGGAAAGTCACAAAGTACAAATACTGCCAGTGTTCTCATATCTACTTCTTTGTTCATGTTTAACTTCTGACTACCCCTTATTTTTTACCTTGTTTCCACTTCACCAAATGAGAACACATGTAGATGATGGCTAACGAGCATTTAATAGTGAAGATGGCCTGAAAGACGTGATGATGCAGAATTAGACATGGCGACACATGATCCAAAAGAGTTTGTATTTACATCCATGGGCCTTGTTTACGGGAAACAGTGTGGATGGGATGCAGTGGATGTTAAATTGACCACCGTATATGAGTGTGTGTGTATTACGTAATTGTTTATCATTACATTCCCTTATTTAATGTTTTATTTCACTTCTGGTCACAAGACAGGAAATTTCATTCTACTTGCTACTTTTTTAAATCTATTTCTCTAAAACCACACAGCTGTTGGTTTTCCTCCGTGTCTTTCTTTGGTTGGACGGATGTGCATCACTTTGCAACGCACCAAATGAGCACATCTCTTAATAATAAGAAGAGTGAGAGATAAAACCTCCAGCTGCCGAACCTTAAACCACCGAACATTATTGATGTTTTCACTTTGGTTCATTCTGATACTTTCGGTTCGTAGAAAACTACATAGAAGCTTCTGTCTTTCAGTCTCTGAGCACCCCCCCCCCCACACACACACACACAGTTGCAACAGCGAGCCCCTCGTATGGAAATCGGCCTCACACTGCTCCCCTTTGTGCTGTTGTCCCCACAGCTGATTAAAACCCACGACCTGCTGCCCAGCCGGAACTACATCTTGGGCTACCACCCGCACGGCATCTTCTGCTTCGGCGCCTTCTGCAACTTCAGCACGGAGGCCACGGGCTTCTCCAAGAAGTTCCCCGGCATCAGGCCCTCGCTGGCGACGCTGGCGGGGAACTTCCGCCTGCCCGTCCTGAGGGACTACCTGATGTCTGGAGGTCAGGCTTGTTTGGTGTCTCGCTTGTGCTCTTCAAAAGTCTGATAAGGTCGATAACTGTATCTGGCGGGGAGCGGACCTTTGTCCTGTTGCACAGCTGAAACGGCTCCTGTTTACTTGGATGTGCTGATTTCATTGACTTGCAGAGCTGAGAGCGTTCCACAGGGGCTGTTTGTTCTTTAGGCCTCATCTTTGCCCGTAGATACTGTATTGATAGGCCCCTCAGGTTACTCTGGGTTATTGTACATGCTGTTTCCTAGCAGGGGATTGGACGACACACTAGACTCTTTAATCCGATAATTTCTGTTTAACAGTCCAAATTGTAATGTTCTTGGACAGGAAGAACTTGACTTTATTGATCCCTTCTGGGGGACTTTTCTCTGCATTGGAGTAATTCTCTACATAGAGGGAGCAGTGGGTTGCAACAGTGCAACACCTGGAAGTGGACAAACTTTGTAGGACAGTTGCATGGTCGGTTGTTCTCAGCTGGGGAAGAAAAGCCCAGAGACGCGGTTTGCTGCACCCACAGATTCGTGACTCTGCTCCTGGTTTTTTTTGCAGGTATCTGTCCTGTAAACAAGAACTCCATCGACTACCTGCTGACGTGCAACGGGACAGGGAATGCAGTCATCATCGTGGTCGGAGGGGCGGCGGAGTCCCTGCAATGTGCGCCCGGCATGAACTCGGTCACCCTGAAGAACCGGAAAGGCTTCGTGAAGCTGGCCCTGCAGAAAGGGTGAGCGGTGCCACTCAGCCTTTCAGATGGTGGGACACGTGCGTACGAGGACCGGGCGGCCCTGAACAAAGCTGCTAGTAACAGAAACGTCGCTCCGTGAGCCGTGCAGACTCCCAGGAATGAATAAATCCTAGATTATTCCTCTCAGAAAAGGTCAAAAAATACCTCGCAGAGAGCGTTTCCAAATCTTTAATGAATGTGCGCTGTTGTCCCCCAATGTGTCTCGGTTGCTCCTCGTGGCCTTTTTGAAGACCCAGGGCATTTAAAGAAGCACTGCGCTGCCTTCTGCAGAGCCACAACCACCTTAACAAACTGCCCCAGAAAGGAAAGCTGGTCTCTTGACGCCTCTGCAGCCCAGACAGGCCTGATTCTTGTTAAAATTACGGCCGAGGATTATCATATCATTGGGTGCACCTCGTCCAAAGGAGCTTAGAGCCGGCAGGAAAAGACAGGCAGCTATGCAGACCTTCATTCATAACCACTAAGTTAGCATTCCAGCTGGAGTAAGCTCCACGGTGTGAATTCAGATTAGTAGAGATATTCTTTCAGTCGCTTTCATAACATCTTTTCTTCAGCTTTATTGTTGTTAGACAATCGGTTACAATAACTAAAATTTTACTTATTTAACAAGTAAAACATTCGCCCACATTTTCTTCACCATTCGATCTTTAATGATTTGACATGTCAGCCGTCACGAATAATGACTCACTCTTTCTGATTGCATAACTGGTTTCATAATTTGGTACGTCCAGCCTATAAAAACCTGGCTGTCTGCCCACTATAATGTTAAATATACAGCACACTTGCATAACAGTGCGCATATTTGACTGACTCCAATTTGGGATAATCGGTGATTAAAACCACTTAAAGCCTCTTTTTTCTCTCTTGTAACTTGGCCTGCCTTTATTGCAGCGATAGATATATGCATAGAACTGACAGGGTGTGTCACGGCAAACTCCCCAGTGTGATAATTGCTTTAAAAGGAGATTTAAAGATCAGCGTGTAATATAACAATAAAGATATGAAGTCACAATTAAAGTTATATAAACAGCAGAACCCGTCTCAACAAGTGACCCCGTCTAGGTATACATTTTAATGTTGACGACGTCGCTCTAACTTGCGCCCTGTGAGCTTCTCCGTTGACTCGCTTCCTGTCTGTTCCTCAGGTCCGACCTGGTTCCCGTCTATTCCTTCGGCGAGAACGACGCCTACAAGCAGGTGATCTTTGAGGAGGGGAGCTGGTGGAGGTCCATGCAGAAGAAGCTGCAGAAGCTCCTGGGCTTCGCGCCGTGCCTCTTCCACGGGTGTGGCCTCATTTTCGGCAACTCCTGGGGCATCGTGCCTTACTGCAAGCCCATCACCACCATAGGCAAGTATGCGGGGGGATGCTCGGCAAGAGGGCGTGGCCAGGTTGGGAGAGGATGGGCAGGTTTAGCCTGCGCGTCAATGCAGATTTTAAGGGCCAGTGTGTCCCAAACTGGAGGCCTGGGACCTTCCTCTGAACCTTCACATATCATTAGGTGGAGCCAGAAGTTTGATGCTGTCAAAATTAGATCTGCACATTAGAGATATAATATGATGATAAGGCACTTTTTATTGAGTAGAGTTATAAAACTGGGCAGAGGTCTGCAGTATAGGGAAGGAGCATTGTTTTGAAGGTAACTGAGTAAAAAAAAATGTCTGGTGTTGAATATGAGAAGCAAATTTATATGTAATGTTTTTCCTGGTATTTAGGTACAACTTAATCAAGGAAGGTAACAGAAAATGATGCCAACATTTGCACCACTTTGAATATACCTGCTGTGTTTTGTTGCAGTTGGGGAGCCAATCACAGTGCCAAAGATCGAGGATCCCTCTGATGACATCGTGGATCTGTACCACGGGATGTACATCAAGTCCCTGCAGTGCCTTTTCGACAAGTACAAGACCCGCTTTGGCCTTAAAGAGAGCGACATCCTGTCCATCCAGTGAGAGGACGAGGGACCCTCCCCCTTGCTGAAGCCCTGGACTGTGGCAGCACCATTGGAACCCCCCCTCACACATCAGCCCTGGTGCCTGGTTTATTTCTGGACTGCAAGCTGTACAAATGCACACATTCGCAAAAGAAACCTTTGCTCGCTGTGTTCTCTCCGAGTTCTCTCTCTGGAAGACGGCCGGTTGTTTGCACCAAAGCTTGTCAGCCGCTGTTGCCTCCTTTTTTTCCCTACAGTTTCTACAGTGGCAGAGTCTCCAGTTTGGACTGTGCCATCAGTGCAGAGGACGGTGGGCTCCACTAGGTGGAGCTGCAAGGTCCCACACAGTACTTGCAAAAGAGATGCCTAAGATCTTTCTCATCTGTGTGTCCGTCCACATAACTTCTCCCTCCGCTCTGTAGGATCCTCTCGCACAAACAATGCAAACAGAAGGTACCGCTTTATCACGGGGACCATAAGCCCAAAGGATAATTGAGCCAAAGACGTGACGATGTCCCAACACATGTTTCGACTTCTTCAGTGTGAATTCTGCAGGATAGAATGATGTTGATTTGCACATCACATAAGTGCCTGTGATTGACTGAGGCCAAAAAGTATTAATTATATTCTGAAGAAAGGAAAAGCCTGGACGAGTGTTTTCCCTTCTTAGAATATTTCCTATGCACTTTTTGTACTGCGAATCACCTTTTCGAGGTTTTTGCTCAAGACCTATTTGCCTTGAATAAGAGAATTTCCTTAAGGATGATCACCGCATTGTTTGGCTTCATGTGCCCTTGTTGTCATGGTGTCGATGTGGGAGGAGACGGTTTCACCTTTTCTCGCGAAGATCAGCATGGTCTCATGTATTCATCAAGCCTTTTGGAGAGAGCCGAGTAACACTTGAAGAAGATAAAATAGTCATGCGAATGAAAAGCCTGTTGTCTGACGATGATTCTGCCGGCTATAGTGTATCTCTCTCTGTAAGCGTACCATGGGGTGATAATTGGAAAGGAGGCGACTTCATTTGGTTAATCCTCATTGGTAATGAATTATGTTGGAGGGTTGTGCTAATGTGTGGGGAATCTATCACAGCAATCGTCCAAATGAGCATGTTTGTGTCATGTCGATGGGTGTGAGGACTGGCAGTGGATGAGATTTGTCACTTCAAAAGCAGTTTCTTCTGGTTTCACCAATGTGACTTCTCTTAAAGAGCAGTGTAATCTCTGTGCAATCGATTTGCAAGCAATAAACAGCGAGACCTGTCTATGTGATGAAGGATGTCTGTGTGCCGATGTTTAAATTAAACTTTTGTATTTTCAGAAGGAACACTTTGTGTTTTTCTTTTTACCACGTTGACATAAGGTGATCTTCTTTTGACAAGTTCCCTGACTGCCTTTGCCATGCTGAGGAATCACATCAGTGGTTTTTAAAAAAAACACCAACAAAAAAACAACCCCAATACATTTAAAAAAGCCCAGTCTCCTTGACTTACAGCTGTATCATCGCTGCATACCAACACATAAATCACCACATGCTATCAAACTTACAAACATCAGAATATTGACACAGACCATTGATTAAGTAAGCAAACCAGTGAGTCCATCAATAGTTGGGTCCAGTTTCAGACATCAAAACAAGAGAAAAACAGTAACAAGTCAATATTATTTCAAAGTCCATTCCCCATAACGACGCCTGAACGCGGCTCATGCTGCCCTCTCATGGCTACAAAATATACTGCAGTCAGTCTGATTTAAACTTGGAAAAAACATCATCTCATAGAATTCGAAACAACTTTGTCATTTTCACATTTTAACCTATGAAATCAACTGCATCGTTTGGGTTTGATTGGTGTAATTCACCAAGTTGAGAAATTAAGATCCATAACTCAAGGTCTGAGTTATATGATCGACAAGAAAGAATTCCTAATTTAGTCATATGATTATGAGTAATGAATATGTGTAAAATCCAAATTTTGTTTCTTTCTTTTAATTCCACCAAGTTCTATACATTGAGTGCTGAATGTTTGCAGAACGAAACAAGATAGTTAGTTCACAGGACTTTAGACTCTTGGGGGAAAAAGATTGTACTTGCTGTTCCTCTGTTTGGCCCCTTGAATCAATGATAAAAAAAAATCAGCTGTGTTTTTAACGCACCCTGGATATCTGTGAAAACGAGAACAAACCGGCCGCAACTAAAAAACACCTTCACAATCAATGTTAGTCCTGCATTTATTTAAGAAAATCATAAACAATCAGTTTACAAAACCCAGCATACTAATGTAAACATATGGGATGAGTCACAGGGGGTGATATGTTGAACTTATCCAGGTAGAAAGTTTTGAATTTTGAATCATGTCAGTGCCTTAAACTTTGTTCCCAATCCACCCATATAACACGAGTTTAATTGTTTCATTGTGGATCACTCTGGCTGCTCTTTGACTGGCTCAATACTCCATCTAGTGGTGCAAACTCATACTGCTCCACCAACCAACTGAGGCTTGATTATCTCTGTCTCACAGCTCGAAAATTTGATCTTCTTATGCTGTTTGCTTAGTCTTATCCAGAGAAGCTTTCAGGTTTCGCTGAAATACATGTGAAATATTACCAATCTTTAATATCGTCATACGCGATTGAGTAAACTTCTCTATTTTCTCATCTCACTTCTTGGTCTCAGCTCTTGCAGTAAACCAAGCAAAAATTTGAAGTGACTCCATTGTCACCACATCGTATTTCTCCCTTGTAGGAAAACACTATAGTTCGGATCCGCACACATTGCACATGAAACTAAAGAGAGACCATTATTCTGTGCGCACAGGTCATTGACCCAAAGTTAATAGTGAGTGAATATTAACAGGAGCTACTTTTGCACCAGCTCCAATGGAGACCTCAAGTGAAAATGGCCAGCATGCCTTCCTCTGTCACCTGCATGTCACGCAGTGCTGTACTATGCAACTTCCTTATATTTTGCAGCTTTGACAGATTTCCACGGGTACTCGCCCATCCTGGAAGACAAACAGATCGTTCAACCAATAGCAGCACAGCATTTCAATAGCAGGGCCCGCCTATAAGTGATTGACACTCCTTCGAGCCAAGCAGCGGCCATAAAGTTGCACCGCCCAACCGGAGACGGATTTCCGAAAGCCAGTGTAGCAAATAGCCTGTACTTTGTTTACGTCCCGTTGGTTAGCTGACAGCTGTTGTGGCGCTTTACACACGCAAACCGCCGTGGCTGCATCTTTCTACTGACTGCCCGGAGCCGTGTAGACTTTAAGCCGGGTCCCGTGCGTGCGGTGCATGGGATGTTTCGTTGAATGAGGGGGACCCGCTACGTGCCGACAGGAGGATGAACTCCATCACCGGTCGGGTTCTCGCTCTCCCCGCCGCCTCAGTTTCCAACTCTGGAGCTTCATCTTCTCGAGCCTTACATGTGGAGCTCACGTCGCAGCAGGTAAAGGCAGACCCTCGGCGCTGATGTCGACGCTCAGTGGGCTCAGGGGGAGTTCGGGACGCCGGGGCAGCGCAGCTTCTCGCCGCCCTCCTCTAGTTTACAGCCTCGGTTCCAACTGCAGCTCAGATACAGGGCCGCGAGGGCAGCTAGTTAGCTCGCGGCTGCTAACTTGCCGTTAGCTCGCTTCCTTGAAATCATGTGAAGTTGACTTGACACCACGGACATGCCTAAGCCATACAAACTGGTGCCGTGCTCCTTCGAGCCTGACTGTCTCAGCGTGTTGTCCTAACTAGAGCTCGTCTCTACTCCTACATATTCAGTTGTTTCCAAAGCTAGTGTGCTCCTGCTAATGGTAACTTAAGTTGGCGTTCTGACAGCACGCAGGTGACAGCTCACGCTGAAAGTCGATATGATGACTCCAGGCTGTCATGTAGAGCCGTTTCACGACAATTAAAGAAATGATCGGTACACACTCTGATACCGGTGGGCTTTTTCCTAAGCCAGGAAGTTTGACAGCTTCCAAAACGGTATTCATTCATTCATTCATTCATTCATTCATTCATTC
>JAUESF010000006.1:2306579-2321556 GCA_032274765.1 Malacoctenus tetranemus
AGTTTCTTCGCAATCTGTGATTCTTCTGGAAAAACACCCTTTAGGGTCACCAGAGGTGATGGAGGAGACCAGAGGCCTTTCCTGTTTTAAGCTTGTCAAATAGCAAATAAATTGAGTGTCCAGAGCATGCCTGGAAACTACCTAATGCCTTTATTTTGAAGGCTCCTGCTTTTGTATATTGTATCATATGGGTGTGTCCAGCAGTTTTTGGCTTCAGTTTTTCCTTGAGTCAGAGGGTAGATCGGGGTCTTGTCGCCATACTTAGAGGACTTTATTTTTTTGGGGGGGGGGGCTCCAAGAAACCACAGGGTCAGAGTGGTCCCAATGTCACAGAACCTCTTTGTCTTTCTGTCATGGATTATTGTACAGCAAGGTATTAGAACTCGTATGCGAGCATCATGTTGCATTGAATATGATCCCAGAGGAGGACCACGCCACAGTTGCTAGACTTGTTTGCAGATGAGGCAGCTGTTCATCCACATGAATCGGCATCAGGTCTTACGGCTCTAATGCCACTGACAAAAACTAATGAGTAAATATCAAAGCTCAGTCTGGCTCACGCTGGCACTGGCAGACATCTGAAACATGCCGGGCAATGATTCTTAAGGTTGAGGCTTGGAAAATGCCAGTTGAGAGGGATGAAAGGAGGAGAAGACGGATGGACAGAGCAGATAAAACAGCCACGGGCGTTAGATGAAAGCAGCAGCGCAGCACAGGCCCCTGCAGTTCATGTTTATGGATGTTCTTGTGTCATCACTCACAACAGAAGTTCGGCCCGTCTGATCTGTCCTACATGATCTGTCTCTTGTGCTAATCTGATTTTAGATACTGGAGTACCTGTATCTTCTCCCCCCGTCTGTCTGCACGGCTCTCTCACCTTCAACCCTCATCATGGCAGTTAGAAATGGAGATATGTGCGATCCGTCTGATCACATGTACTTTGGTTATCAGAGTGTCTCCATGCTGATTTCAGTGCTGGTTGGCTGTCAGTCCCTTCGATGGAGCATTGATAGCAGCCTTACATAAAAGCGTTTCCACAGCCAAGTCATAATGTATCTTTTGATAGTTTCGTCCTCACGTTTTAACACTCAAGGCACGGTATGGTATTAGATCCTATCTCGGGGGGGCGCTTGCCAGTTGTACATGAGCTGACCTGCAGAACACATGTTTAATGTTTACGGTGTGTTACAGCCGAGCCGGTGTTGAAAAGTACAGCTTGAGTTACGCAGAAACGTGGTAAAACTTTCCGATTGATCCAAATGAGCCACAGAAATGGTCAAACTGTGCTTCTACTGGTCCTGCTCTTTTTTGTTGCATCTAAACCCTCCACTTACAAGAAGAAAAGACCTGTTGCCTTTATACACTTAATAACACAAACGTTAAAAGCAAATGAGAGGCTTTGTTTGATCATCTTCTCCATGTAAAAAGCCGAGTCAGTGAGACGGATGTCAGCGAATCAGAGGTGGGGTCCATGGCCTTTTTCAGGGGTCTTCTCAGATGCCTAAATGAAATTAAGTTCTGCAGCGACTTCCTGTGTTTGTGTCTGTCTGGGCTCAAACTTCAACCAACCTATTTGAAGACTTCACTCAGTTAATTTTAACGACAGAGCTTCTTGTCAGTACATCCATTGCTCCCTTTATTATTCTTTGGATTTCTCACGAACTCTTTCCAGGCGGTCCGGCAATTTTGAGGCCATCACAACTGTTAAAGTGTAGGTGTGAGTTTTGCGTGAACAGTTGTGTTCGTAAACACCTGTAAACAGATGCTCAAACTGAGTGACTTGACGGAGGAGAATCGGCTGTGGTCTGGGATCCATATGTCCTCAGGAATGTTCCTTTTTCAGCTTCCAACAGAAGCAAAGCTCTGCATAAGCTGTTTTTTCTGATGTTTAATCTGGAGTGTGGGCAAACATGCTGATGGGAAACATGTAGCACACATGCTGGTTTTTTTATTATTCAGTGTGTTTGTTGTCTTCGTACTTGCATGCAATGAGGTTGTAGTTGCAACAAAATGCACACGGACATTCAAAAGTAGACAGAAGTGTTTAAAATGTTCATGTTTGACGCTTAACATTCAGACATCAGGTCCAATATAATCATCATAGGTGAGATTTGTTTCCTTTTTTGTTGCAATATGTGAAACTTTGAGAATCCTTCTGCTCCAACCCCAAATTATACTTCACCCCCTCCGATGTGATGCTACACTGAAGCATTGTGAGCCTGCCAATGTTGCGGTTGCCCCCACTTCCACCGGCGCTCTCATCCCCGTCCCTTATCTGTCTGATTTTATTTATTGGCCCAACCCTATATTTACACAGTCTGACAAATCCTATAATCTGCATACACGTGTTGTTTGGTTTTATGTGGTGTCAAAAGGAAACGGTCTGGGCCCGATCAAAAGAGCTGCTTGATCTCGCTGCAGTTTTAACAGTGGATGGCATCCGACCAAACACGGGGCCACCTGGCTGCTCAGATGTAGGAGAACACGCACACACAAACACCTGATAATTTTCTCTTTTCTCTCTCTCTCTCTGTCAGAGGAAGCATTTTCTGCTCAACACGAGTGTCTGAAGGAGGAGAAAGAATCTTTAACCAAGCTGCAGAAGGAATGCACAGCCAAGAGGTATGCATGAAGCTGTAATTACCTGTTGATTTATAAGCGGCAGAAAAAAACAAACAAAAAAAAAGAACATTTCAAGTGCATTTAACCCTGTCAGACGGACATTACCCAGAGTTCCTGTGCTGCCAACGTGTTGCCCAATCTTATAAAACAGCGATGAGATTGCGCCCCCACACCCTGCCTCCCACCTCGCGCTTTCAAAACAAGGGGATGTCTCTGTGGTCCCTGCTGCCCATTTACACGCTTTGACTTTGCACATTGTGCTGAAACGCCCGTTGGCCCGTGTTTGCTTTGGCTCGCGGGGCAGATGTGTTGCGGTGGCGGCCGGCACTGGATAGGAGCTCTGTTTATCTGCGAAGTACCTGGCAGTCGCAGAGGGTGAACGAGAGTCCCCCCTGGAAGGCCAGCGAGGGCCCAGAGAGCCAGCAAACAGGAAATGAACACAGACACTCGGATATCTGCCTAACATCCAACGCTCGAAATGATTCTTGCTGTTTATGTTTTCATAGTATTGTCTCTTTTGATTAAGTGTCTCTTTCGAGCCTATTGAGGGAATCGGTGCACTGTGCAACAGAGCGTGTACAATTTCTCACTCTTCGATCCCAATCCTGTGAATTATTTGCTGCTTCTGGTGATCTGAAAGATGGGCCATAACTGTAGATTGTAGAATGCTTTTTTGAAAAAACAGAGAATTTTGTCACTGGAATTTTCTCTCCACCTTTTGCATTTATTAGGAGATGTTATGATGGGAACTGATGGTCTTTGGTACAGTTACAGTGTGGGTGCACCACAGCCCCTTTCAGACTTCGTTCAGATGTGTCAGGGCAGCAGGGTCCATGGACACACACCCTGTAAGACTATTAGGGACTCTTCTATCTCACGTTATTAAAATAACCAAAACGCTTTAATTGAAGGTGACGACCTGTCAAGTCATCTTGCATGTACAAACCTTAATTGGGGAAAAAAAAACTAGCGGGCTGAGCTAATTTGCTCCATTGCCCAGCATTAGCCTGCTTTCCCACAGCATCACGCTGCATATATAAACTCCCCTCCTCTGTTTGTCATTAATCTTTTATACTTTCCGTAAGTGTAATTGCCTCTAAGCGATGCAGCTGGTCCCTGCGGAGCAGTAAGCAGCCTGGAAGATTTCTTCTCACTCCTTTTAATTTCCTCCCATCTCCTCCAGCTCCGCTCCCCTCTCATCTCTGCTCTTTCTCTAATCCCTGCCTCGCCTCGCCTCGCTGCTCTTCATGTCCTAGAGGTTTTCGTGTCCCTCCACCGGCCCAGTTCCTCATCGTGTCATTATCATGTCCACTTCTTTCTCCCCAGAGAGCAGTTCCTCAAGTCCAACGCTCAGCTCACCTTCCGCTGTCGTCAGCTCCTGTCAGAGCTCTCCTACATCTACCCCATTGATGTGGTGAGTATGGACTGACGGTACACTGTGGACCACATGGTTGGCAACACAAGAATCATCCACTTACAAAAGCAAAGCATTGATAAAACAGAAATAATGGACGTATTGAAACATTCAATAGCTGCAATCCTTATTTCCCCAACAGTTGTTTACCAGACTGCAGTTGATCCAGGGATTTGGCTCTCAGTTTAACCGCCAATGCCAATGTTGATCCAAACAGTGATAAATGCAGTTTTAGTGTTGCGTTTTGGACTTTAAAAAGATCCTTTCTGTTAAATCTGGGCATTACGAAGCATTAAAAAGCATGTTTACAATCAACTGCTGGTGTCAGCCACAGTTCAAGTCATTCAAAGTGCAGCAATAATCTGTAAATTGCTGTATTTTTCTCTTTTCACTCCAGAGTCAAAAGCTTGGAATTAAAAAAAACAAAAACCTTCTAATCAAAAAGTGTCTTCTAAAACCTGCAGCACAGGGTTCCTCGAGGACTGGAGTTAGCCACCCCTGCCCTAGTCAAAGCTTTTGATTTCCGTAGACATACTTTTGTAAATTTGAATTCAATTGATGTTATCGTCCCTTCATTTTTATGTATTTTAGTCATTATTTTTCTTCTTTTCATTTTTGTCCCAAAGCTGTTTAATTTTTTTTGCTTTTCTGTATTTGCATTTTAATCTCTAATGACAAGTTCTCGGTGCATCACTGAAAAACATTATTTTCAAAGGTTTCATTGACAATGAAGCTGCCAATGATATATTTGTATATTCACTTGCTGATCAACCTCTTCACCTAAACATTGTTTCCATGCGTAGTGGCTCAGCAAGTGAAGATTTAGGTATATATGTATTGTGAAGTTGCTCTGCTTTGCGAGCTTGGACCAACAGACTGAAATGTTTCAAATGCTGACAACCACAACAGAGTGTCTAAGTGATTTAGAGACGGTCCCTCAGTCGGCCATAAACATTCTTGGTCACACAGTGAGTTTTATGTCGTCTGGATCTGTTTTTTCGCTGTTTGATCATTTTCCTGTGCCTGAATCTTCTTTTCTTCACCCCACAGGCCAATCAGTCCGATTATGTCATCTGTGGAGTGAAACTGCCAAACTCAGAGGACTTTCAAGGTAAATCTTTAGGTGTCCGCTTGGGCTTTATCCTCTTGTAACCCTAAAAACGCACAACAAACGCTTCATCCTATATTTATTGTTAGTGCTTAAAATGGATTTTTCAGTTAAACGAAGGCCAATTAGTTTGTCGATTTGCAATATATGATGTCATAATTTTGGCAACTGCAGGCAACAATTTAACAGACTGTTATTACTGTGCGAAGTTTTCAGCATGCATACAAGACATAATTCAATAATCACCGGCGTGTCACTTTAATGCATAAAACATAATGACATAATTATACCAGTTGGCAGTTTGAATGGGAGGGGTTGATATTCTCCTTCACTCTGGGTAGTTCTGCACAATTAACTCATAGTACAGCCACCTATAACTTCTTGTCTTACCTCATGGGTTCGCAATGATGGAGCTTCAAGCTAGAAGATGTGCAGAATCTGTCTTCATGTATTTTTGTCTGTTTTTTTTTACTCCTGATTGCAGCTTTTATTAAAACTTTTTTCAGCAACAGCATAAAAAGCATAGAGAGAATCAAACCAACTTAATATTAACTTTTACTTTGAAATCTCTTGTAGGAAAAAGTGTTTTCTCCGTCTGACATCCAAGCTGCATTCTTGTCCTCTGCAGTCTTTTTTCCCACTCTGATCCCCTGTTGGTTGCTGTTAGGGGAGTTGTTCACCGCGACCACAGTCTTTCAGAGTCGCAGACACGTTTGTAGCTGGTTCCACCACCCCAGTGAGACACAGCCACAAAAACCACATGGTTTAATATCAGAAACAGACCATTAAGCAATGAAGTCAGAAAAAACAAACACGAAAAAACCCCAGCAGTGAGAGTCCAGTCACAATGGGCCTTGTTATCATCTCCCAGTGAAAGGGTCACACCGTATGTGTTTTGATAAATGGGATCTGCTGTCACAGCGAGGGGGAACTTGATGACTTCATGACCTTTCGGTAGCTCAGATGAATTAAAGGGGGGCACCAGAGTGAAGCCGGTTATGAATGCTCAGCTTCGGTGTGCACCACTTGTCTAATCGCGGGAACACACCCGCCACTGTCCGCTCTGCATTCCCCGGCTTGGCTTCCTCACAGCTGGTGAGCCCGGGAGAGCCCCTCAGTCCATAATTCAGGAATGCCGCTCCCAGTCTCCTCCGCTCCCCGCTGGCACACTCCACCTGTTAACATCTTTTAAAAGCACACAGCTGGGCTGGGTAGTGACAACCAGCCTCTTAGTGTTTTGCGATGATCTCTTGTTCCCATAAGGTGGAGGGCAGAATCTGCATCTGCCCAGTCTGTCCTCCCTTGATGGATGCCTGAGCAGAAGGTGTGATAGAGGGCTAAAAAAAGAACTCTATAGCATCTACCTGTATTTTGTGGTGCAAAATATTGCATCAAGCCACACCATGATGCAAAGCCGCAGTATGAATCTGATATAATGCAGGTACAAAAAACAGAATAACAATGATAAAGCAACAACAGGGATTCTACTGCATGATCGTACATGCAGTCCTTAAACATGTTCTTGTCTCTGTCTTCCCGTGAGGTTTAAGTATTTGGCAACACATCATGCATACATCTGGTTCCCTGTCTCCTCAAAGCTGTCAGTCTTTCCTGCAATACTTTCCATTAGATAAACTATCCATCTGCATCCTGCTTTATGAAAACACCCCAGTAGTTCTTGCTTTTGCCTTTACATTTAATTTGGGGCCCTTTGCATTCTGGACTATCTGCAGAGGTCTAAGTGTGCATGCGGGGAGGCCTGTAAGAAGAGAGTTGCAATAGTCAAGGCGTGAAATCACCAGGGCCTGCACCAGAAGCTGTGTGGCCTGCTGTGTCAGGTAGTGTCTGATCCTCCTGATGCTATAGAGGGCATTTTTAAATGAAAACCTATTTTTCTCAACTTTTGAAGTCATTGTTTTTTAGTCTCAGTCATTGCAAACATGTAGGAACCCTCTAGATTGAGTATAAACACTATCCACGATGGGTGAGGTGGAGTTTGTGACTGAACTGGCTGTTTGAGACATTAAACATATGGTCACACTTTTTCATGGGCCAGATCATTGAAATCTATCTGCTGCACCTTCTGTTTGGCCTTTTTTTAGGCTGTAGCTGTGGAAAGCTGGCAGAGCATTCTTCGAGACTGTGTTAGTGCACTGCGCTGCTGAATATCAACATCATTCTACAAGACTCTTAGGGACTGAAACCGCAGAGCGAAGCCAATAGCTTTTAGACGTTGTCTGTTCAGAACTTTTCCAGATCATGCAATAAGCCAGTCTACCTCTGTCCCACGGGGTCCTGACGCACGATAGGGGATATTGGAACTGGGAAAGATATGTTTGATATTTAAAGGGATAAAAAAAATGATATTTTGAACACTCAGTTCGGTCATTTATTCTTGAAACGATAAGAAAAGACCATTGATATAAGATGTTGTTGGAAACTGCCAACTTTAGAGATGGAGACATACCATTGCTCCAACACCATTGTAATGCCTGTTAGATGTCTTCCAAAGTTCAGCCTCCCTCTTTTGCCCCATTCCTTCCCCCGGCTCTGATGCGTGTGGGGTCTGCTCTGGTTTGAGCAGTTCAAGTCCAGAACTGCCTCAGTTTGTGTCGGAGTTGGTTTGAAAAAGGCCTACAGGGGAGGATGTTGAACATCAGACATCAGAGTCGGGGTTAGTTGGCGCCTTAATCCGGCTGAGGGTCAAAGTGGAACAAGATGGCAACTGAAGCTCTTCTATGTTTCACACATAACCTCAACAGGCTCTGGTTGCACCCCGAGGTGTCGGTTGGTTTCATGTCCTTGAGTTGACCTGGTATTCCCAGAGGTTAGGAAGCTGTTAACTAGAAGGGCCTTCAGGGCAGCCTTGGTGGGTTCTTATCCAGTCACAAGGTTGCCCTGTCCATGTGTTGACTTGTTTTTGGGCAGGACATTGAAGTCCTAATGGCTGCTAATGGAGTTGGAGCAGCTTGAATGGCAGTTTTTGGTGCAATAGTTTGACTATGATCCGCAGTGTTGCATTCTTTGAGAATGTGAGAGTGGTGAAATTGTGGCATCACAATTGGAGTCTATTCACCTTTTTATTCTTTGGATGAACTCGGAGGGGACGATGATGCAATGCAGGTTCTGATTGTAGGGTTCAGAAATATGTACCATGAGTCAAATAGCCCACCGTTCTGTGTCGCCACAGTCTATTAGTTTAAAGCATGAAGATAAAAACCACGGTGATGCTTAATCTTGGCCTGAAGCAGTGTCCTGCTGCTCTTTGACAATGTGAAAGCACTTAGCATGTTGTCTTGAAACCATTTCTGGTACTTAAAGCGAGCTGCTTTGCTGCCCCATCAGAAAACGCTCGCAGAGGCATCCTGGGTTTCCACCCTGAAGACGTTTGGCCTCGAAGGGGAGCCTGAGACATGGGGGTTTAGCACGTATCTGAATCTAATTGGAGCTCCTGCTGCAGCCAAAGCGTTTTTCTGGGCTCCGTGGCATTTTCTCTGACTGCGGATGCTCTTCGTCCTCCAACTGCATGCTAACCAAACTGTCTCTCGATGGATGTTTACACACTTTTGTTTGGGTTCTCAAGATGTGGACATGATTCATATAAACACAATTTATTTTTCCATGTAATATAATTCCAAACAAAAACACACACTGCTGACTTTAGTCTTTGAAGTGTTTGATATAATAGAGTAGTGACTTTTGGCTAATTCAAACATTGTCATCTTGAGTCTAATGTACATTGAATTACAGGATTACGGACTTTGCTGTGTTGATATGGGATGTCACCTTGAATGGCCATCGATGAATTAATAAGCACACATTGCTTGACTCCAGCCTTTGACCACTGGAGGCACTTTTTAAGGACCCTTTTTTTGTGTTCTGCAGCAAAAGACGACGGGAGCGTGGCAGTCGCCCTGGGTTACACGTCGCACCTGGTCCTGATGATCTCCTGCTTCCTGCAGATCCCTCTGAGGTATCCGGTGATCCACAAGGGTTCACGCTCCTCCATCAAGGACACCATCACTGACAGGCTCACAGAGAAAGAGAGAGAGTGAGTAAACTGACCTGCAAAAATGCGAAATCTCAACTGTTTACTGCATGAATCTTGTTTTTGGCTGATCCCTACAGGGGTGCATCCAAAAAGGTGTTGGTGTGTTCATGTTCACCTATACAACTGAAGAAAAAAACAGGCCAGACTGACAAATCCCACATCTGTACATAGTGTGTGCTCGGTTGTACCAAGATTACACTGTGAGCTTCCAGTCAGGATCTACTTCATTTGACTCTTCTTACTTTCTGCACTTTGAAAATAAATGCAAGAAAATACCAAAGCACATTTTATCAGTCAGAATCACATTCAACATTTTGCTCTGGCTTTTCAAATCTATCCCTGCATGTTTTCAATTCAAGGGCGAGAAGAGTTCAAATATTGTTTGAATATATATATATATTTTTTTTTTGTTTTTAAAATCACTCAAATACACAAATCACTGGCTGTAAACTGCGCTGGTACCATGTTAATGCTACCACCGCATGCTGAAGGTCGAAGGTTGATATTACTGTCAGCAGTACTGATTTCACCATTCTCTTGTTTCGACTGTATTCATCACACTTCAGTCCAAACCAGTGGAGCCACGTCGAATAAGTCCGTCCTGCCAAATCTTCAGGCTCTGTTTTTTTTTTTTTAACCACTTTATTCCCTTTGAGGCCCTATATTTGAATTTTGTCAGGCCATAAATTCCCACAGTTAATACCGAGTGCGAGTGTGTGCACGAGATTGTAACTCAGCCTGAGAAAAATGGTTTTACTAGCTAACTGGTTCCAGCAATTCAGGTGGGATTATTGGCAGTTAAATCCAATATAGGTGAGCTGTGATAAACTGAGGTGAGCCTGGGTTTCTCAAAGCACTGACATTTTTTTCTGAGGAAATGCATCAGAGTATTAAAAGCGGTGTTTCCACTCCCGTTCTACAAAGGGGCGCCCTGCTGCCCTACAGAACTCCCACGCCCCCTTGAAATTCTACTTACATTTTTGTGTCCCCCGGACCTCCAAGTCTGAGGGTACTCTGAGAGTGCAGCAGAAACATGACTGCTGCAAAACCAGAGATTTTCTCCACAGATGTCAGCTTTTATACCAGTCCTTTTACACAGTAGCACATAGTCTCTAAATCTGAGATGAGTGGGTGTTTATAGTCCCCTCTGCAGAGTTTGCTATTGATGTGTGTACATATGTACACATACGGTTCAGTTTGTTTCGATGGTTTATTGCTGAAAACCTATAACAATGATGCCATTCGTCTCCCGTCCTGTTTACATCAGCTCCTCATCTTTTTCATTGTGGCATGTTGCAGCTTCACTTACATTTTGTAACTCTATGGAGGCTGGTTCTATGCTGCTGGTCTTGTCAGACTGTGAGGGTAGGTGAAAAACTGAAAAACTGTGAGGTAATTTTGAAAGCATCAGCTGACTTATCACATGCTGCTTGAATCTGCATTAGAATGTGTGAAGATTCCATCTAAAGACACACACTGGCAGCAGTGTGATATTGTAAATCACCCTACACCCTGGGGTTTGTGCTGGTTTGTGACCTACCGCCACAACATCATGTCATTTGACTTAAGAGGAAGCCATAATTATGAATACCAGCGTGACATGGAGAGCATCAGTAAGCTTGTAATCTTGGCTCACCTGAGGCTTTGTCTGGGCCGTGTGTGGCAGTCGGGAGCTGCTGAGTAACTGTAATTACAGCACAGGCCGATGTAATAAAATTATTGTTTGCATATGTTATGGTCTTGTTTCTATGCATCCCATCACAACTGCATTGTCATAATTGCCTCCCTGTCACACACCTGCTCGGCTATGCGCCTTACATCCATGTTCACATTCCACATGCGTGCTCACTGAGCGATTGATGGGGATGATGTTACTATTAGAGCCCGACCGATATATATCGGTGGGCCTATAAATCAGGCTGATTTTGGCGTCTGGCCGATTAATCGACATCGGTCAAAATGTGGCTTATATTAAAATTCTGTTTTTGCTGCAAGCAGCTGAAAGAAACTTGTGCCGCACGGTGATTCTGCTCTCTCCCCCATATTGGCCGATATCGGTTTTTGAGAGTCCCCCAATGTCAGTATTGGCCTCCAAAATCCTATATCGGTTGGGCTCTAGTTGCTATAATCAGCAGAGGAGGACAGGATAGAATATAGTCCAGAGACATGCTCACACTTGTCAACAACATTCTGTTTGCACACAGTGTACAGGGTTTGAAAGGCGTTTCAGTCCAGGTTTTTTTTTTTTTAAACTTCTAAAGACAGTTTGTTCCTGATTCTAACAGCATAAGATGCAACAGATTGTCAATGTTTTGTTTGTGTGCAGACAAATTTGCTTTGTGAGGGAGCAAGTAGTTGAGGCTCATTATACTCAATTATTGGAACGGGTGAGAGAGGAGGTGCAGGGCACATGTCAGGGTTAAACCAGGCTGTTAGAGCAGGACTGCAGACCATTAGGCCTCAGCAGGTTTGGGTTCTCTCACCCCGAGCTGTGCGCCGTCCTGTCAGCTGTAGTTCTTCTCAAACAATATCCTGTGTGGTTGCTCAGATTGAATCAGTTTGTCCTTTGGTTTTATGTGGACGCAAACTATTGACTGGTGGTGTCGCAAACTGAGACCTACTCCTGAACTGTAGTCATGTGCCAGCTCTCAGATATTCTAACAACAATGACCCCACAAGTGCAGATTGCCTAACACTCGGCACCATCATGGGGAATAAGTGACATTCTGGCACATATTCTCCATTGAGTTTATACCAGCTGTATATGAATGTGTGTCACGTCACAAATGTGCCACCTATCGGTCACACGTTTTAAGACGGGGCTCAAAGCTTCATCAAGCAGTAATTTCAGACCCATTGCAGTTGTCAGTCCTTTTGATTCGATGCCCACATTGGTAGCATAGCTGATGCACTTGTGTGTCCCCCAGTGTGCTAGCAATAATGCAAGGTGTGGTCAGTTGCATTGTTGGCACTCTGTCCTTTCTGCAGTCTGATGCTGTGGAACAACAGACATCACCATGGACGACATATATTCTTCTGGTAAAAGTTTGTGTACTCGCAGAGTGCGCCTGAAATTGTGTACTTTGAGTTGTTGGAACTGCAGCCTCAGTGCTGCTTGTGGGGAATCGAAGTTGACAAAAGTTACTGCCTCTGAGTGAATGCAGAAAAACTGGCAAACACAAACACACATGAGTGCTGGTGTCTGGTGACGACACACGCGGGCAACTGACGCTCTCGCATCCACATGTCAGACAATGATTAACAGCTGGGGGAAAGTGTGTGAAATGAGGAGTGCCATAATCGGTCAAACCAGTGATCGGGCAGCCACACTTCCTCTGTGGGTCATTATGTCATGACACCAGCTGAAGAGACTCGCAGGGAGTTACTGGACACATTTCCCACCAAAGCAAAATGGGAAGGCCAGCACGCAACAGTTGAAAAACCCATCGTGCAGCTTGCGTGGTGAGTGAGTGAATGCGACAATTCCAGCAGTGCTCATAAGTGTCTCTGAATGGGCCCAAACACCAAGCAAAATTTAACCTCCCATCTGCCCCCCTCCTCATGTTTATGACCCCTGAGGCCCAGACGGGCTGCAGACGCACAGCAAAATGATGTGTGGGGAGATGGAAAGCAACGAGCCGGACTCTGAAAGTGTACAAAAAGGGGTGATTAAAGTGTCGGAAAGAGGCAGCCGGTGGTGATAAGTGAGGTGGCACGGGATACGTGCGTAAAAGTGTGCTCGGATTAGCAAGGAGGCAGTCAATTATGATGGCATGCACGGAGGAAACCCGGTGCAGTTACATGTTGCACTCAAGGTCCCCACTCGCTGGTAATTGTTCTGATCTGGTCTTTTCATGTTCATACCAGTTCTGGCAAAATTAATCAATATTTGTGTTCTTTTCAGGTTACTCTGTTGTCGGTTCGTCTCGACATTGGCTCTCATTAGTGTTGTGATTTGAGGCCACATAACCTTTTATTCCCTGTTTTAAGTCATTTCTTAGATCTCCATATAATGAAATACAAAAGAGATGCTTTGTTCATTTAAAGTGAGCTAAAATTAGAAGCTGGATCATCAGAAGATGATGGAAATCTAGTAGTTTCTCAAGTATTCGGTCAGGTTGTGTTCTTTGTCACTCTGAGCCAGTGCTACAATTGTTTCCAATCTGATTCAGGTTAAGGTATAATTATCTTGACTTTCTCTGACCTAATGTCATCCTGTGAAATACCTGTATGATGTCACTGACCTCAGTTTGATGTTACTGAAGTTGTGCTGTGCAATTGTGAGGGTGTCATTAACACACTAGCGACAAAATGGGTTGACAAGAATAACGGTGAGTTACTTCTAGCACCGTGTTGGGCACAATTTAACATCTATCACACCTATAAAAGCATGCTGGCATTTATATCTCACTCTGAAATGGTGCAAAGGTCATGTAGGTCACACTGCTCTGCAGTTCGCTGTCAATGTCGTTGACATCAGATATCATTTACTCCTCTAACGAAAAAATATGGTACGATTCAGGTAGCTGAAATATTAAAGTGGAGTTATCCATCACGCGCTCCTTCATATTTATCTTGAACGAACATTTGATACAGACATTTTTTACCATTGTCATCTCAGTTCAAGCCTTACAAGGACCAGACCTTTCGCCGTTTCGACAGCAAAACCTGAAAATAATTCACCTTTGGAGTTTGGCTTACATCACTCCTTTCCTGTCCACCTGCGCCGGTGCTGTGATGGCTGCTTTGTTTCAAGAAAGCAAGACCGCTTGCCTCAGGAAGAGCAGCCCAGGCCTGTGCTGATCTGAACTCCAGCACTCGCCACAGGTCAGTGTTTGAAACTGACCGGGTGGGAGTGCCTGAAAGTGAAGCATGCAGAGCGACGGGTTTGTTTGGTTCGGCTTTTGATGGGATCTCGGGACTCTTGTCTTCGCAGTCTGGGATGTTCTCTGTAAATCAGTGGACTTAACAGCATGTTGGGCCCACATTTGGTCTTGTGGAGCGCTAAGTCCCAGTGTTTCTGATTGCATTGTGGGGGGAGAAAAAGGGGGAGATGCGATCCAGATGTCCACTGTTTGATTGAGACCAGAACCCAGCCATTAAACAGCAAGAGCCGCCTCATGGAGCCGTGCACTCCGACTATTGAAGAAAATCGGCTTAAAAAATAATCCAGAGTAAAACTCCTTATCATGGGTTGGAGAAGAATGGAAGAACAGTGATTTACACATCGCTGCTGGGTTCAACCACATAAAGAAGCTGTAGGTGGAGGTGCTGAGTGCGACTGCCGGGCGAGAAAGGGCCGGCCTAAGACGAAAGGAACCTGTGAGCTCTGAGAAAAGAGGTTATTGTTCCGGGGCTTCAGCGGTTTCATGTCTCTTAACATGGACCATGTGGACAGAAGAAGGAGGGGGGGGTTGCACCCAACCTGCTCAGCGATGAGGGAAGGCCCTGTGAGGCGTCGGTGCGAGTTAAACACCCTGCTTACTGGCTGACCTACATTACTGGAAGACACGCACGCACGCACACACACACCTCGAATGTAGGGTTTCCGCTGTACCCAACTTCTGAATTTTGATGCAGTGCTGCTATTAAAAAGCAATACTCCACGTTTCTTTCATACCGCATGAAGAAAAATGAAACAATAACAGAGTTTTGAGTTCCTGCCGTTTGATTTTGTTTGTTTTGCTTGCTGCATCCTTCAAATTGACTGTCTGCAGATATGAAAGAGGAAATCCACTCATCGGCTGTCAACAGTTGATATTTTTTACCTCTTTTCATTATA
>JAUESF010000006.1:2389509-2400577 GCA_032274765.1 Malacoctenus tetranemus
TGGTGGTTCAGTCCCAGCTAAAAACAACCAATCAGAGCTGTACCTGGACTCTGATTTGGTCTCCTCCAGTAGATAAAATAGAATAGCTTCAATAGAAAAAGAACATCCTGTACGCGTCACTGAAGGTTTTTCTCAGCAGTACAAGTCAAAGATTGTTTAAGTTGTTTCAGATGAATGTGGCTCCGGACCTTTGACTCCCGCATGACATTCGCGTTTGCGTCCAGCCGCCCCCAGAAACGTCTCCTCGGGTCGGATGTCGGTTCTGCTTCGTTTTCAGAGGACGCGGATCACCGACTGTCTTGGAAACCGTGGAGATCCTGTTGAAAAACTTCTGGCCTTTCATCCACCACGAGGAGCAATCCAACTCAGATCAGAGCAGGAAAAACGATAGCGATTAATACCATATGCGCTTTGGAGCCCGGAGTCAGTTTTAGGGTGTTATGAAGATATTAATTTCAAAATATTTGATTTTATAGTGGGGGGGGGGGCTCTACTTTTTGTGATAAAGTGTGGCTTTTTTTTTATTGGAAGAATAATTCCTGGGATGCTTTTTCCTTTCGACGTGACGTGCGATTGTTTGACAGAAGAACGTCCATCAGTTTATTGTGCCCAGACTTTTATCCGTGACTTTTTTAATCCGCTCTATCATGTCATTTAGCTCCAGATGACATCATTTCTTGCCCACACACGAGACCTTTTTCACTGACCTCACTCAAACTCCAACGATCAGCTCTTCCCAGCTTCTGGCTTGTTGCTTCAAACGGAGTTTTTGTGGTGTTTTGTGTCTCTTATTGGACTTTTTATTTGGCAAATCTCTGACCTCGCAGTGCCGGAGTGCAATTTGATATCCTCCGGTGGTCCTGTGTTGTTTTCAAGGGCTTTTTTTTTGCTGGGAACCGGTGGGGGGAGTAGGGGGGGAACATCGTGTTTCCAGCACCCCGGGTCTCTGGAATGGACCCACTGAAGGAAATCAAGTTGGCTGAATGGTTAAACTCTTCATAAATCAAACTTTCATCACAAATCCTCCCCTGATTTGTCCTTTTTTGTTACTTTCCTCTTTTTTTTTCTTGCAGATTTGGGTTTGTCCGCTGTCAAATCCGCGAGAGGCTCAAAGTCGGGTTTCCAGAGTGTAATTAGGCTTTCGTTTCAACGCTGCGGCATTTTCTGGGCCCAGATATACGAGGTACATCAACGCCCCACGTCAAGAGAGAAGAACAGCCAGAGAACGACAGCTACACGGTCGAGCCCAGATATTCGTTCTGTTATCTTTGCTTTTTTTTCATCTGTCTCCTCTGAAGCACTTTCTCCAAGAGGTTTTTTTTTTAAGCTTTCCTCCAAAAGAGGTATCACCTGACACAACGTTTGTGAACCTCGCAGCAGCAGAGAGAGGAGGTGTTGGGGGGTAAGGGTGGGGGTGGGGGTCCACATCTGGATGTGACCTGCAGTGGCTGAGACAAAGCAGGCCCGCCGTCATTTCAGTCATAGGGGGACTTCTGGCTGCAGGCCGTGGTCCTTTTGGGAAGGGTGATGAAATCCATCCTAATATCCCCCTCTGTTATTAACGTTCCTCACCAAATACCTAAGGACGACGTCACGCTGCGTCTTCTGCTCTCAGGGCAGGAGAGTCCGAAGGAGGCGGGGAGAAAAGAGAGATTCGGACGTATGAGAGAAAAACCAAAACAGGAAGAGGTGATCCGTCGTCACGGTGACGTAGAGGAGAGCAAGCCACCTCAATCACCAGTAGAAATGCTCAAGTGATTAGCTAAAGAAAATGAGTTTCAGCCAAACGTGATCACCCCTAACATGTCACAACACATGAGCGATACTCTTGTCTTTGCAGCTGTTTAGGAGGGATTGACTTCTAATGACTTATATTCTCTCACAGTGATGATGGAGCAAGACCACAGATGCTTCCAATCAGGCGAGACTGTTAACCGAGTACAGTGAAAGCCTCCAAACAGAAACGTCTGGACCAAGGTGAACTTTGATGAACCCGCACCTTGATAATGAACAGAGTCGACTCTCTGTAACTGACAACCGCGAGCTGTCAAAGCTCCGACTGGAACTGACAGACTGATTTTGACACCTGCTCAGATGACACGACGGCCGTTCAGGGCGAGCGAGTAGCAGTTTGACTGTCTTGTGCCACCTTGTCACAGCAGAGCCAGGATCAGCAGGTTGTTGTGGCCTCATGTCTGTGGTGACACGAGTTCCAGTGTATTAACTGGTGCCTCTCGCACCTCATATATAGTTTGAAGCTCATTTGCACAGTGTGAGGCTTGTAGTTTGTTGTCACAGTGAGAGAGCTTCAGTTTTGTGGCCACCAGGGGTTCAAAATACACTGAAATGGCCTAAAAGGAGAGTGAAACGGGGGACTTTGATAGTCAATCAATATAACACATCAGATGAAGCCAAATAATCATCAACAAGCTGCTTTGTACTTTAAAGATGTATTTTGCTGTTATGTTTTTTCCTTGAACGTAAAGATCTTGTGCGTCTCGTGTCTGTATCGTCTAACTGTGGCAGCGTGATGCGGCGAGCCTTCCAGGAGGAACTCTGTGCTCCAGCCGTCCTCCCTCACAGGGCTTTAAATCACAGGGGAGGGGGAGCGGGAGGAGGAGTGGGGCGGGGGGGTTGTGTTTCTGGGCCGGGCGGCGCTGCGTCCTCCTCCAGAGCAGAGCGTGTGCGTTTGGACAGGGATGAATCAGACTATTATTAATTATCCAGCGCGCAGGTCAGCGGCGCCATAAATAACCGTGGACTGACAGATGGATTCTAACCAGAAAAACAGGCAAGGGGGGGTTTGCGGCCACGCGGAGGTGAACTTGAAGCAATTGGGAGAATAATGACGTCTCTTCAGGAAATACGTGCGTTTTTATGGAATTCAAGGTTCCTGTGTCTGCTGCTTCGATTTTAAAGTTTGTTTTGTTTGTCTGGTTTGAACAATAATTGCAGCAAAATATAGAAGAGAATCTGCTTTCTGTGAGGATATTTTGGACCCTCTCGACCTCCTGCATTGAATCAAATATTGAAAGCTGAGTCTGAAGGGTCATCAGGGTGCGCCGGAACACAGCTCCCTCAGGTAAACACGTCAGACCACACCACACAGAAGTGTCCATACATAAATGAAGGGACTTTCTTGTGTCGAAATTCTTTGGCAGAATGTCTGTGGCGGGCGAGTCTGATCATTCGAAATCCTGTAATTTTACAGGTATGCTTCAGAAAAATAACTGCTACAAAGCGCCCATGAAATCTGAACGCCAACAGTGTCTCAGTGTTGTCGGTCCAAACCGCCCGCGGGCCCGCTCCGGTTTTGTTTTTCCCGACCCACCAAAGCAAACAGGCACCCGGAGGTGCGAGCGGGCCCGGCCAGCGCTCCCCACCTGCGCGCGACACCGCCCGATCGCTGCGTCTCTGTCAGTGGTTTCAAAAAAGGAAAGGCTGACAAGTGCGAGGTCGCGGCGTCCGTGCAGAAGCGAAGGGGAACAGCTGCGAGCGCGCTGACGCAAATAAACCCAGATATCCGTTTGTTGACTCGGTTCAGGCTGCGATTTGTATGCCTGCTTATGGTCAGCACAAGTCAAATATGAGGTCGGTATATTTTGAATCTCCAGCCTCCATTGCGATCGGCCCCGAGCCGTGACAGGGCTTTCCGCGGCACATTCGGCGCTCCGAGTCAAATAAACAAATAACTCCGTCCGCTTTTGCCCTCAAGGTGCTCATCGCTATACATATTTAGTGACGGAGGATTACCGCTTTAATAGGCATGAGAGGAGAAGGCCTGTTTCCCTCTGCGTGGCAAAACATTTATCCAGCGCGTGAAAAAGGCCTGCGGTTTTTCTCCCGGCAGGCAGCGCAGAAAAGAGCCGACTCTTATTTTAGTTCGTCGGCCGCGCCGGCCGAGTCCTTCCAGAGCGGGACAGTGGGAGCATTTAACGGAAGAGCCGCACGGCTCCGTCACACGCCTGCTTGCATGTGAGCGAGGCGGGAGGATTCGTGCTCGGGAGGGCGACGACGTGAGACACCTGCACAATGTCACGCTTGTGCCACTTTGCTGGCTGCGAGCTTCTCTCACTGAGCAGGTTAGCACAGTGCTTCCCAATCACTGTGCCGCGGCACGCCGGCATGCCATGAGAGATGTTCAGCTGTGCCGGGAAATTGTCCAACATGAATGACGGAGCACATTATAACAGGGTCGTGAGTGTGAGTGGGAAAGATTGGGAAACACTGGGTTAGCAACCTGAACTTAAATTTAGACGGTCATCGATCATATCGCGACGTCTCGGGTCTTCGTATCTTTGTTGTTTTTTTCAGGGACGAGGGTGATTCGCCAGGTGATGGTGTGACTCACTGAGAATGTGAGGCGCTGACCTGCGCTTTCACTCCTTCTCTGTTTGTTTTGTTTTTTTCACCAATGGCACCCTGGAGAGGACAAAAGTGCATGTGGTTAATGATGAACTTCCAGCTCTGGTCCAATTTTGACCTCCATCCATCTTCTGCACTGCTTCTTCAGCTTTAGGTTGCGGGGTGGCGCAGTCCATCCCTGCTGTCACTGGGTGAAGTCGGCGCACACACAGAGACACACACGTTATCCACACACACAGTCACATTCACGGACAACTTAGACTCAACAGATGACTTGGAGTTAATGATTAACCCCCCCCCCCCCACAGACACACACACAGACACAGAGAACCCCCCCCCCCCAAACATTCTTCCTTGTTCAGGGGCAACATGCAACATCACAGGGTTTGGATTGAGTTGTACCAGCACAATCTTAGCATCGGAAATGATTTGTTTACCCTTGAATGAAGGACTGACTTAAAGATTCCTGCAGTCGCTCCCACAACACAGGAGGAGGAAACTGGGACATGATAGGAAATGAAGCTCTGTCTCAGGCATCTTTGACCACCAACGAGTGCCGTCCTCGTCCACTTCACCATCACGTCCAAACGCCTGTTGTTCTGTTTATCTTCCGCGCACATGATCCAAAGCTGTTCTGAGCAGAGCGGCTTCACGGACAGCTGTTGACAACATGCGAACGGTTGGCGATTGAGCTGTGAGTGTGTGAAGCCTGTTTCACGGCCGGCCTTCGGGGGGCGGGTTGGATTGCACCAATTACGGGAGATCTCATTTACACAGCGATCCGTCTGGCCAGCGGACAGCGCATGGATGTAATATGCGGGGGCCACTCTGAGTGGAGCCGGCAGACTAATTGCTGGGGAAGGAGTGCAAGGTTTTGGAGCTGCTTTTCGTTGTGTGGGGTCGAGCTATAAATTACATTTATGGACCATCATCACTCAAAATCTAATAAAACAGGAGACCCCGGGAGGGTTTTTTTTAGACACGCACTGAGACGAACTTGAAAGACTCACGACGTTGTGTTAAAACAAATGAAAGCAGGGGGGATTTTATCCTCACAGCTCATCCATCCATTAATCTCCCACACTTGCTTTTTTAGCTTTTGCTGTGAGGCAAAGTCTGACGCATAATTACATAACGAATAACTCAGTTACAGCTCGACGAGAAGACCAGCAGTCAGTCACTCTTCATCTTGATTTGGTCCACAAAGGGAGGAAGGATCACCCGCCAAGCTTGGTGATGCCATGTTTTATGCAAGATACCCTAAAGTCTCTAGTCTCGTTGCTTTGCCCCCCCTAACCCGCACCACCACTGCCACCACCACAATGAGCTGTACAGACACCAGATAGGAGCCGTTAAAAACCCCTCAAAGAGCCGAGCGTCCTCTGAAAAGGCTGTTGTGAAATCTTATGCTTCACCCTCCGACGCGGAGCAGCACCAGCGCTTCACGCATCCCCGATCTTCACTTCTTGGAGAGCTGCTTTATTGTCATTAGCCTCTCTTTTTTCTGGGATTCCTGCTCTGGAAATTATTAGCAGATTGTGTTGTCGTTCTTTTCAGGCCCAGAATAACATGTCAGAAACAAAGCATCTGTATGGGAGCAGCAGAGATGACAGACTCAAGGCCAAAGAAAAGCTCCACATCACCATGTGGTTCGGCCGGCTGTGGACTGAGAGCCGACGGCGCTCTGCACGGACGAGCTCCCGGTGACGGCGTTGATGATATTACCTTCGTCTGCTCTGATAGAAGTAGGTCAACGGGACACGGTGCGAACGCAACTCGGAGCGAAAACACCTTCTCTCCTCCTCTTGAGACGTCCTGTTTTGTCTAGAAGTGAAACACGTCTCTGTTTCCACGTCTCCTCAATGTTTGGAACTATTCTGAGCCTCAAATCTTTCAGTGATTTATTTCTATAAACCTTTAACAGCAAATATGCGAGATCGTGCTGGTACATTCATTGACTCACTGATTATCATTTCAGTTCTGTATTTCAAACAAACTTATTTAAAGAAACAAAAGACAACAATCAAAAAATGATCTTACATTGACATTGAACTGCAGTGTTAATGAGGCTGTTTTGTTTGGAGCTGAGACGTACAGTATGTGATGCTTACATGCAGATGCAGGATACATACACACATGCACGCACGCACACATGCACGCATGCACGTGCAAAGTCATTAATAAATGCAATATGATTGTTTGATGGTTGCAGCATTTATCAGATTTATTTGAATGCAGCAACAAGATCATGATGCAAATATAAATGAAATAAAAGAATTGATCAATAAACAAATAAATAGATAAATTTTCATTTTTGTGTTTCGTTGTCCACACAGCTGGAAACACTATCGAGTTCAGTCCAGGATGCTCATTGTTTTGCTTCGTTGTTTTGACCGTGTCTCGTTTCACAGCTTGACCACACGGATACTGTTCCTCGCTATCGAAGCGCTCTGTCGCTCTTTGCGTGGAAACAGATTCTCTCTGTTCCAAGAGCCGTTTTTTACCACGCGTTATAAAATCGGGGCTCTGGGATGCGATGGAGCTGGCTCGCCGTGCCAGCGGGGCTGAGGGCGCTCTGCGGCGCCTCACTCAGCGCATCTGTTTACAGGCAATGTGCGACGCGCGTTTCGAATGTGTCCACCGAGAAGTGGTCTTCAAAGCAGGCGACGAAGAGCCGTCCGAGTGCTTTGCCTTTGCCCACTTTCACAGAAACGCCAAATCAAAGCCTCAATTACTGCAGTTAATCTGTTTCCTGTAAAGTGTCGGTGGGACACACGGGTGAATGACACTCAAGGGAGGCGTGTCGTGCTGAGAGCTTACAAACAGCCCCTGAATGGGACTAGATAATCCCATGCAGCTCCCCCTTGCTTTGCTTCATTGAGACCTATTGTGAGGACGCATCTGTGGACTGGGGCCCCCCGACAGCAGGGGACGTTTGGCCGCGGCAGGGGGCGCGCAGGCAGACAGGGCGAGCTGTAAATGTAATCCGCGGTAGCCCAGAGCCCACACTGATAAGGCTCGTCTCGGGGCTAACGACGGGCCACAGCAGGTCCCCGGCCCATCCATTTCCCCGCAATAAAGCCCAACTTACAGCCCGCTCCCCCGAGGCTTCAAAGAAAGACGAGCGCCTAAGCCGGGCCCACCCCCGCTGAGGGTCACAGCCGCTGAGAAGAAACAAAGTTTGCGAAACCCCTGGAAGATGCTCGGCCGCCTGTCTGTCTGCCCCCGCAGCTATATCGCTCCTCATCTGACACCTGTGACACATGCCGGCTCGGCGCAGTCACACGGCCCCCACAGCCCCGGCTACAAAGGAGACACGAGGTGCTCTCGGGGTCAAGGAGGAATGTCAGGGGGGCTTCGCTAGCTCCTGACCCCCGGCTCCTCCGGAGGAGGGTGGGGAGCCATTCAGCTCCTGGCAGCGTGTGTCCACGCTCTGACCTGGAACCAAAGTCTGCCAGTGGCCAAAGGTCTTCATCAGGCACCTTTCTGCTGCGTATGCAGGCGCAGGGAGCGGGGGGCTCCCTGTTAAAGCCTCTCAGATCGGCGCCGCTCGGAAGAAGACGCGTGCGATTGGTGCAGAGAAAAGCGAGACGGCAGCTGAAGGAAAACAAGAAATGGCAGGCGTCTGACTTTGACAAACAGGAGAGGAAATACCAGAGTTTGATGAGGCTCGATCAGGCGGCTTCAGAGGGGTAAAGACTTCACAGGCTGAGCCATTTTAGTCCGTTTAAAGTCAACACTTGGAGCTGACATGAGACATAGCAGACACACGTTCACCAGACGGTCCCCTCAGGCCGAATGCATCAGCAGGCGGAGGATAATCAAACTGTGTTCAGGCAGAGCAGGCAGACTGATGGGAGTGTTCCTCCGCAGCCGTCAATTACAATAAAATAATAGGAGGCACAGGCGGAGCTAATGGTTTATTCTCTTCCAATCCAGGTGTGCACGCAGCGAGGAAACGTTCATCAATCCAGGACTGATCCAGGAAGATGACTGTGCGTGGCATTACTTTCTTTACATCTCCAAGGACCACAATAACTGGACAGCGAATGAGAAAGTGCGTGTGCGTGCATGTGTGCGCGTGTGTGTCCCAGGGATCAGATGTGTGCAGCCCATGTCAGCTTTTTAAGTTGCAACCCCTTAAAAAAATGGAGATTTATTTTTTATAGGAGAACGATGCCACTGAAGGCAGTGTCCCCCCCCCGCCCCGCCCCGCCCCGCCCCCCGCCCTCACTTCCCCTCACAGACCGCAGCATCACCCTCCACTTTCCTCCTGTGATGGGATTTACGACGCACCACTCCGAGTGTGCAATTAGCAGCTGAGAATTACCTTCAAAAACACCGAGCGCTTGTACGCCTGCACCGTTTAGCTCCGGATCGAGCCTGAGGGGACGGATCTCCTCTACGACTGTGACAACCCCCCAAACTACCCCCTCCTGATAGCACACCACAGTGCAGCGCCACAGCGAACCTGCAGGAATGCACACCATCCGCTCCGGGAAAGAGTCGCGCTTAAAGGGTGGAGGAATGTCCAGCCTGAGCCAGGCGAAGGAGCGGAAGTCATAGCGATGGAAAACCAAACCTCTCACATCGAGCCGTGCTGGATTTTACACTCGTTCACTAGTATCTGTGAGTTTTTCCCCTCCGACTCGGGGGACCTGTAAAGCGCTTTGTAAAAATTCCCTCAGTTTATGTACACTAAAATGTAATGGTCTCACTTGGCCAACAACTCCTCCTCTACTCTCCCAGTCCCTCACTGCAACTGATCGCACGTTACAGGAGGAGGACAGAGAGGTGGGGGAGGGGGGGATGAAAGGGGATGAAGAGGACAAACAATGAGGGGATGGAGCTAATCTGGGACAGAGAGCGCAGCGGAGCAGCAGCTCAGGAACACAGGCACCGAGGCCGCGGCCAACTTGGACCGGGTGGATTTTGATCTGCCAGATCGTCGAGCTCTGTGCGTCTGAGCGCGCTCAAGAGAGAGAAGGATGGAATAAAAAAAAAGAGGAAAAGAATAAACACACGCAGTCAAAGACCAGAGTGAGGTCTGGGCTCGCTGAGATGTTTGGCCGTCCTGTCCGAAGTAGTTAAAACACCTGCCGGATTCGGTCCTGCGGCAGATGCTCCACGTCTGAGAGGAACCTCAAGTCCTGGCGAGCGGAGGCATGCGGCCCGTCGCTCCGATCGCGGCAAACTAAACAAATCATCCGGCGGGTGTCAGTTGCGGGTGTTCTGGCTCACGGGGGCCCGACAGCTCTCGGCTAACAAGCGATGCAGCAGATGGAAAAGGCCGTGAAAAGGCCCCCCCGGAGGCGGAGAGGGAGAGCGAACGGGTCGCCCTCTGAAAGCGGCGCAGACAAAAGGCCTCAGTGTGGAGGCACGCCTCGTCTGTCGCCCGCTCAAGTATTACCACAGGTGAGACGCTGCGAATGACTGGAATTTAATTTTAGCACCAAAAAGGACCTGAATTAAATCCTCCTGGTTTTTTTCCTGCACATGGTGCTGTTTTTCTCAGCCGAATTAACTGTACGTTTTATATGTAGGCAATACAACTAAACTACTGTTGCAGCCGATTTCAGAGAATTCAAGCACATTACAAAGTGTGCACCACGACGCATGTCCAGCAGAACAAGTGTAAAAAGTCACACGCACTGAATAACTGACTCTTTTTAGGCCTCAATGGTGTTCAAAATAGCTGTTCATTTGCATCACAACCAGAGTGCAGCCCATAATTCAAGGAAAATAGGACGCTGGGACCCCTGGAATCCGTTGCACCTCCCCCACTCCCCAAATTCTTCTCAGTGCCGTCATGATGACAAGAATTTCCCTCAAAACAAACTGCATTAAATGTTGCATTGTGGGATAATCGCCCATGCAACATTAGTATTCCTCTCGATTTGGACCAGAATGCTTTGGTTCCATTTTCCAGAGTCCGACCTATCAGGTGTTCCGTTTTGTTTGGGGGGGCGGGTGGGCTGTGAAAGTTCGTCCGAGCAATCAAGTGACCCACCACCTGAAAACTCGGGTGTGTGTTCAAAACGCTTGTTCCCACTTGTTGGTCTGATGGTTTCAGAGATGCCAGTAGGAGCCCTCTTGGGTGCCCCCCGCCTGCCTTGAGTTAAAGCCACGTGGACCCGCCCCCCCTCTGTGGTTGGCATCTTGCAGGGCCAGCATGTCGAAGACGGCCGATGACCAGCGAGCTGCAGAGGAATGCGGTTTGGGGGGGGAGCAGGGTCGCCACCGTGAGCACCGCCTGACCTCCCCAGCTCGCCCCAGTGGGGCAGATGGGCCTTCACCCTGTAATCCCACCACAACAGGGAGCGGCGGGGACAGCTCAGGCAGCTCAGCCTCTTTAAAGGCACAGAAACTCCCCGCAGGGACGGCCTCCAATAAAATCTCTTTGTTGCCCGGTGAGCGCTACATCTCAGGCCCCATCAATGCTCCGGTTTGGGGGCTTCAAGAGAAACTAAATACCCCGCGGCTGCTTTTTGCTCCCTCCCTTTGTTAGAGGCAAAGAAGGGGAGATTGGAGGGAGAGCAAGTAGATTTATTAGGCGGCTTACAGAGTCGTGCCTGAGTTCATTGAGGCTGAGTGGAGGATCGCTGTGAAAGACTGCGGCCAGGAGCAACACTGCAGCCACTTCCCTGTCACCAGGAGGAGATCGGTGGTTCTGTCGCTCGTCTTCTTTCTATTATCTCTTCAT
>JAUESF010000006.1:2440152-2450280 GCA_032274765.1 Malacoctenus tetranemus
TCCCATAATTCCTTGAGCATCTGCTCACGTAGCTGTGGCTCGTAGAAGGACACTGCAGTTCTTGGTCCTTGCGTGACCTCCAGTGTAACTTCGTTATCGGCTGGCTTCTCGCCTCCATCTGCAGCGCTTGAGCCGTGCAGGTCGGCTGCTGCTGCTGGTTTCACTCCGACTCCTCCTGAGGTCGGACATAAATTCGATAAAGTCACAATTCACACAAATACTTGGATTCGTTCCTTACACTTTGTTTTACAAGCATAACATTAATCACTTATTATTGGGCTGTCATGAATACTTACCACCATTCAACCTAAGACTTTGTATAGTCCCCATCACCTAAAAACAAAGTAAAAAAACAAAATTATGTTGTAGGATCAAAACTTTTAGCAGTTTTTGGCATGAACTTTCAAAATAAAAGCATGATGAACATTTGAATTGTCGAATGACAGAAGCGATGATCTACCTGCGCCAAACACGGACCACTCTCTGGATCGAGCTCTTTACACTTCTCGATGACCTCTGGGAGCCTCAGCAGTGTCGTGAAGTGACAGCGGAGCATCACGTGGTTTATTCGGTCGCCTTTGCAAACTGTGTTTTTGAAGAGGTCCCTCATTGAGTTCAGGGTGGTCTTCATCAGGTCGAACTCCATGCTGACGCTGGGCAGGACGGCCACCAGCCTGAGTAGGAGAGTAACGGTGGGGTGGATCTTGGACTCGGGATGAGCGAGCGTTTCAGCGATGGACGTCGGGGGGGCAGCTTCCTGGTATTTCTCCGCCCAGACGGTCGCCCATGTGTTGACTTCCTGCTCGGCCGTGTCGGGCTCGGGGAGATCCGCAAGGTAGAGACTGAAGGGCTTTTCTGTGGACTCCGACAGCATGGGCTGGGGATTGCACGAGGGCAGCAGCGACAGGACCGACAGGGCCTTGAGGTGGCTGTCTGAGAAGCAGTACTTCATCTCATCGATGAGGCTTTGGAGGAGAGGAGTGCTGAGGTTCTCTCTGTAATAGATCTCTGGAGACTCGTAGCTGTCGGCTTCTTCTGAGAAGCACACTTGCTCCGGTGCGACCTTGGTGGCCAGCTGGAACGCTTGTTCAAACCAAGTGGCGTGCACGGTGCTGACGTTTTCTAGCATTTTGTGGAGAGCCTCGATGATCGAAGGAATCTTTTCGACTTCGCAGAGGATGTCAGCGGGGTTTCCACAGCGGAACACAGTGCTGCAGTTTCGGAGGGGAGCACAGGCGTTCTTCAAGATCACGAGAGTGACGATGAAATCCATATTTCTCAAAGCAGTGGAAAGGACTTGCGCATGCATGGACTTGGCACCCGTGGCGCTGGAGCTCACGACATCGAGGCAGCTGAGGATGCCTTCCAGCGTGTCAGCGAGGATGTCAAAGAAGTCCTCTCTCTTTTTCCACCTTGAGCAGCACGTCTCGGGGATCTCCTCCAGAGCCTCTCTTGGCATGTTCAAAAGCCCGTCCACGGCCTGCGCCAGCTGGCCCTCCAGGCAAGGGGACTCGCTGAAAAACAGCATCAGGTCTTCCGTCACACCCAGCATCTTCGCTACTGAGGGACAAGGCACACTTCCCACCAGCCAATGGGCAAGGCCGCAAGACTCGCTGGGTGTCACGATGCACAGGGGGTAGCTCTGGAGGAAGTCCAAAGACATTTTCTTCAGGCTCTGATAGCCAGGGCCCAAGTGCATGAACGCTTGCCCTCGACACTGAGCCATCGGTAAGCCCCAGTCTTCAGTGAGAATCTTTGTAAGGGACGTTGCTTGTCTGTCGACATGACAGCTTTCATCGAACGGCAGGAAACCCATGAGCTCCACTTTCGGGGCCGATTCTCCGACATACCGGACAAAAACCGGCAGAAAGGTCTTGTCTGCAATCTTAACAGGTTTGTCTGTGATGAGTGAGAAGAATGGGGACTCTTGTATTTCCTTCAGAACGACCTCTCTGACGCCATTTAGAAGAAGGTTGACCACCTCGTCGTCGTCTATCGCAGGTGTGCTTTTGTTTAGATTCCCAAACCAGTGGCACTCGGTGATCTCCTGGAGGACGGACTCCCTGCTTTCCTCCGAGAGCTCACTGAAAGCACAATTCTTTTTCCCCAGCAGTGCAGCTATTCTGAAAACTGTGGCCAGGCTCTGCGAGTTATCGCCTGTGTGCCCGTTTTCGTCTGCCGGCTTCATCTCTTGGTCCTCGACTTTTTCGGGGGAATGCTGCATTTTGAGTTCCTCTGCGTCTTCTTCCTTGATAAGATCAACTAAGTAAACCAGAGACAAACAAAAAAGCGTTTGTTAGAACAGAGTTCACTGAAATAGTTTCAAAATAAAACAGAAAGACGTTTGAAGTTTCACACCTTCCATCTCATTTTCCGTGTTCCTGGCTAAACTCTTGGATTCTTTGTCCTAGAAAAACACACAAAAACACAAATTTGGTTAAACGTTTACAAATAAAAGAGGGAAGAACAAAAGAACAAATATTTCAGTCCATTCACTTACCAAACAGATGCCCTCCAGGGCTTGAGGGGTGACCTTCAGGCACTGGGTCACCATGCGATCCAGGTCTCTCTGGAAGTCCGTGCCCACATACAGCATAGCCAGGCATGGGGACCTGTCTTGGGGATTGGTGTTTCTCAGATAGTCTTGGAACTTCTTATGGCGCATGACGACGCCGCAGTCCTCGAGCACAGTGCTGGGGAGCACAGACATGATCCTCAGGAGGGTGTTGATGTTTCCAAAGTACTGCATCAGTGGCAGACGCAATGTGTGAAAGATGGAGCTCGGGATGGTGACGGACGCCACTTTGGTCTTCCACGTTACTCTCCAGCAGCACAGCTCAGTGAAGAAGTTGTCGGCGTCAGGGAGATCACTGCTATAGAGAGGCGCCTTGGATTTCAAGCTTTCGAACATGTAGCTCACTGTCACTGAGCAGGGCACCAGAGACAGGAAGTTCAGTGCTTCTTTGTGGTCTTCTGAAAAGTGATCCTTCACAGCATTGATGAGGTTGTCCACTAGGGGGACGCTCAGGCTGTCCTTGTAGAACCCCACTGGCTTCGTCATGCTGTCTCTTTGCTGCGAATTTTCAGGCACTTCGATCTGCACTTGTAAACTCTGCGCCATGGCAGAGGCCTCGTCGAACCAATTCTGGTGGAACACCTTCATGTTTGTCTTGACTCGGTTCAGCGTCGCCACGATGCCGCTGATCTGGCAGAGCTGCGACGCGGCGGTGAACTGATCCTTCTGGATGCCTGCGCTCAGCTCCCTGGTGAAGGACGAGGCGTTCTTCAAGACCACCATGGCGATGATGAAGTCGAACTCCATCACCCTTTTGAGGAGGGCTTCTGCCTGGTCCGACACGGCCGCTTTCCATCTCTGCGGGCTGCTTTTGACTTTCTCCAGACATTCCACCAGCGGCTCCAGCATCTGCACAAACACCTCGTAGGAATCGTGCTTCTCCTGCCAGAAGGAACAAAACTTCCCCTGCAGCTCCTGGACCTTTTCGTAGCTCTCCCTGAGACCGAAGGCTATCACGTGGTCCAGCTGCTTTTCTAACGCAGAGCTGTTGCCAAAAAACATCATCACCTCCTCGAACGTATCCAGGGCTCTTTTCACGGCGGGCACTGGGATGGATTTTGACCACCAGGTGTTGAAGGAGTAAGCGGAACAGTGCGTGCTTATCGCGAGAGGGTGCTTCTCCTGCACTTTGCATGCGAACGCTTTTAGCTTGTAGGAAACGTCACCAGAGCCCAGGTACGCTTGGCCTCTGCAGTTGTTCAGATCCAGATGCCACTCCACGGTGAGTATTTCGGTCAGACGCTGAACCATGTCGTCACAGTCGAGATCGGCCTCCAGGAATCCCATCAGCTCCAGTCGCATGACGTCGAAACTGTCGACGAACCTGAGGAACAGCGGGAGGTAGTCGCTCTCGCCGAGCTTCACGACGCGGTCGATGAACAGCGAAAAGAAGGACGTCCCTACTTCCATGATGATTCCCTCCCTGACCGCGTTTTCGCACACAGTGAGCACTTCTTTCATTTCGGACTTGGTCACGTACTCGACCTCTCCGTCCTGACTGGGACACGCGTTGCTTTGGGACTTGCTGTGACTGCTGTACGCTGCCGTCACCGCGGCCTGCAAAGCAGACTTTAGAGATTCTCTATCGGTCTCTGCACACTTCATCTCCACAAGCCTTTCTGCATCCATCTCCAAGTTGATGAGCTTCAGCTCCTCTTCAGTGTCCTTGTCGGCATGGTTCCCATGAATTGCCACTGAAATGAAAGAAAGGAATAAAGTGTGATAAAGACCAGGTGAACAGAAAACAGCAGGATGAAAAAGTCATGAGCCTTTTACAAATGGCAATAATCACTTGACATCATCTTACCTGGTGGAGGTTTGTCTTTTGTGTCATCATCCTGTAACACAGACACAGGATCTGATGTCACTCAGGAATTAAAGCTGCTTTAAAGCGACTTCAAATAAACAAACGTGGGCTTAAACTCACAAGACTCCCACTCACCTTTTGGAGCAGCTGCAGGATGTCTGGATGCCTCTGCACGTACGAATCCACCATTTGTTCGACGCTGAAGTGCACATCCTGGTTGACAAAGATGTACGCGTTGCTGCACTGCCTTTGGTCCTCCGACGTGGCTCTCAGGTAGGAGTGACACCTCTCCAGGACCATGTGGTACTGGCCATACACGTCGGCTTCCGCATTGACACAGGGAACGGTGCCCAAAACTCTCAGCAGGCTTTGCACGTTTGGGTAAAAGCCAATATCTGGAATCTTCAGTGTCGCAAACACTGTGGTCGGCAGGATCCTGCGCTTGCTCGCGTGCCGCCACTTCACCTCCCAACAGCCGAGCTCCTCATAGAACGTGTCGGGCCGTGCCAGGTTGTTCAGGTTGGCGTCTGCTACTTTGTCCCGACGGATGCTGAAGTTGTGGTCGGCCATGTAAGACGGCACCAACGAGAGCCACCGCAGAATCCTCACCATCTCGGTGCTGAACACCCTCTTCACCTCCGCGACCAGGTACTGCAGAATGGGCCTGCTGAGCGTTTCTCTATAGAGGTCTTCCAGCGGGGTCTCTTTCTGGTCTTGATGCTCCTCTGGGCGGGTCACCTCCACTCCCAGCTTCTTCGCTCGGCCCAGCGCGTCTGAGAACCATTTTCTGTGGAATATCGCGAGCTCCTGCTGGTACTTGCCTACCAGCTTTAAGGCATTGGAAATGGTGTACTGCAAAGTACTGCTGATGCTTATTATTCCCCTGAGACTCGAGTTGAGTATGCTCACACAACAGAGGGTGTTCTTCAGAACAACAAGTGTGATGATGAAGTTGAAATTCTTGAAAACTGGCTTGAGCTTGGCTATTTGTTCAGCAGTATCTTCATCGACTTTGGATATGATCTCGTTGATGCAGCTCAAGAAGGGCTCCAGGATATCCAGCATGGTCTGGAAGGCATCGGTGCCGTATTCCCAATTTCCAGTTAAAGCTGTCTTGATCCTGTCGACTTCGCCTTTCACGTGCCCGTAGGTCGTCTGGATCTTTCCCTCCAATCGTTTGGACAGCTCTGGGGTTCTCCTGAGTAATGAGGCCACCTCCTCCACAGTGTCTGCCACCATCTGGATGGAGGAGACGGGCATGCAGCGGATGATCCATATGTTGAAGGCATATGGGTCACTTGGCGACAGGACGACTTGTGGAAACTCCTGCAGAATCCTAATGGTGAGATCACGCATTTTCTGACACATGCTGCCTGTAACCAGATAGGTCAGTCCTCTGCAGTGCTCCATCCTCAGCCCCCACTTATTTCGCAGGTCGGAGAGCAGAGTGAAAAACAGACTTTCGGAATCCAGGTCGCACGGTAGGAACCCGACGAGGTGCTTCTGTGGGAAGCCAGCCACCGTGACGGACCTGATGAATACCGGGATCTGCTCCTTCCCCTCGATGCTCGTCACATCCTGGAGCAGGATGGAGAAGAACCGTGCCAGTCGGAGGCTGTTCTGGATCTCCTCCCGCATCAGGTCCTCGCTGAACTGCAGGATCTCTTTCTTGTCGATTTTTTCCACGCAGATGCGATTAAGAGCCTGCTGGCCCCTGGCACCTCCGATTGGCTCGTCAGCGTTTAGGTTTGAGCCATTGATGCTGAATCCAGTCAGTGCCAGGATCTCCTTAAAATAGACCTTTAGAGTCTCTTTTGCTTTCACGCTGGCTACATCCTCCTGGGTCTGGGGGTCTTTTTGCAGTTCAGTGGTTGCACTGTTCTCTCCTGGTCCTTCATTTGTCTCCTCTTGGGCCACTGCTGCTGCATTTTCTGGGGTTACAGGGAACACATGACATTTCAAAAACTGTTATTTGAGGAAAAATTAATTAGTAGCACAGCTAGTACATTTTAACCTTGAGTAAAACTGGAGTTAGAACCACAAATCAAGACTGTCCCTGTACCTTTAGTTTTCTTCACAGCAGTAGCTTCTTCTTCAGACTGCGCAGAGGAAGGTGATAATTAGAGGTGCTTTACCACTTCAGCAAAAAAGGGCAGAGGTCTTCAATTTATACACCAGGAAGAACTTACAGGGTCTCGTGTTCGTTTTCTGTTGCAGCTTGATTGATTGTTCACAGGCGCTGGAAAGTCGAATAATGTTGGAACAGCATCATCCTTTAAGACGCAGCTGGAGTCGCTCTGAAAACCGAGAGCACATCAAACTATTAGATTTGCCTCCAACAAACAATACAGCTGGGAGTTTAATGTGAATGTCAACAACAACATATGGTGATATCCGTGTTCCTACACTGTGACATCTACACAACTGTCTCTGTGAACCTTCTTTAGTTGTGGGAACACAGCATTTGTTATTTTATCGTGCTTAAATATTTTCATTTCATGTTTGTGAATCTTTATGTTGCGCCACGGCAAAGTGTTTGGTTTTTAAATAAATAGACAAAGCTCCAAAGTGTTACCAACATCAATTAAAAACACACCTGAGGAGAGGAGAGGAGAGGAGAGGAGAGGAGAGGAGAGGAGAGGAGAGGAGAGGAGAGGAGAGGAGAGGAGAGGAGAGCTGCTCTCTGGCTGTTTGGATGCTGTTCTACAAATTTGGTGGTTAAAGTTCAGCTCAACGATTGTAATCTCAACAACAATCTTTGACAGTTTGATTAACACAGGTTACCTTTTCTCTCTTTTGGGGGTTTAGGACTTTCCCAAAGGTGGGTCACACACACTCTATGAACTCTTTTTTGGCCTGTGCAAAAGCACAAATGCAGCACTGGCTGCTGTACAGCCAGACTGCTGCGCATGCAGAAATAGATGACTGAGCAAATCTTGGTTTGTAACACCTGAATAAAAAATACACTAAAAGAAACCCTGATATTAAATTTCATTAATTCTACGCTCACAAATGAATCCATAATGCCCCCCCACCCCCACAAAACAAACCTGCAACTGGTAATCTTTCACCCGACAAAGAGTTAGAGCTTTGAAATGTTTCATGTGTTTAGCTTTTGGTGACAGTGTGACAGAATTGCATCTTTTCAGCCCTGCAGGACTCGAGCAGTTTAATTACCTGGTGAGAGATCATAGAGGGCTCAAAGTGTTTTGCACAGATTCTGTAGAGGTTCTGCAGCTGCTCGGGAGTTTGTGACGTCAAGTCGTGGCGGCGGCAGTTGTTCAACCATTGTTTACAGCTGAAAAACACCAGAGGGAAAACACAGGTCAATCCTTGTCAATCCTGACACAAAACACAAAATGGAATGAAAAACCATTTTGAACCTTTTCCCGCTACAAACACCAGCTCAACTAAAGTGGGATTGTGACAGCAAGCAGATCAACACTTGACTGAAGTCATTTGGATGCAACAAGGGGTGTTAGTGGGAGATACTGGAAAAGCCCCATTTGTCTCCTGCACAGATCCACAGAAACTTAATTATAGTTCTTTACTGAGTGTGCACACACTGCTGATGAGCTCTGCCAAAACGGGTTCATGTCGGCCTGAGTCAGTCAGCAAGGCTTCAGTTGAGCTACAAGTTGAGCGAGAACACATCGTAGCAAACTGCATTCTCTGAGTGGGGCGCCCCATTATGGTGCATTAAGATTCCTACCCGTTATCTATTATTTTCAATGTGTCCACTGTAGAAGAGTATTAAACCTCGTGTCTACAGATCAAACTGCCAATTTGCTAAAAAATCATATACAAGTAAACACACAAAAACAGAAAGGTCAAATGATCTTCACATATAAGGTCCAACAGTCCCTGAGGGAGCAGTCCGTTTTTGATTTTTTAATTTCATATCCATAAAACATTCATCAGATACTCAATGTTGATCAGATCCACAACTTTTTTAGCCATGAAACTTGTGGTCCATGTCCTTCTTTGGTTGCATGTATAAGATGGTTATAACAGTGAGGCCAGACAAAGCATCAACATGTGTCCTCACACTTCCTCTTTTCCGTTTGTCAGTGGCTCAAATGGAACAGTAAACCAGAACTACCACCCCACCACCCCCACCCCCATCTATTGACACAGTGATCGTGGCCCCTGGGCTGTAACTGTCCAGCTCAGCAGTGTGTTTACCTCTCAAACACCGCCCATCACTACATGCTACATGTACGAGAGACGGTTTGAATGTAAACCCAGGAAACGGGATGGGGGGTGGGGGGGTGGCACTTCATCGTAGCTGAGATCACGTTGTTGAATATTCATTTGTACGTCGCACGGTAACCGGCAGCGTCGAAAAGCGCCGCGATTAGCGCCGTGTGACCGGTGAGACTGCCGCCCTCTGTGGCCAAGCCGCCGTCAGTCCTCCAACGCCTCCACACTGCCGGGACGGTCGGTGTCGTGTGCCGATGGCGACTTAATTTACGGCACAAAAAAGTTTCAAACTCGACTTTCTCACCGTGAGAGGGACGCCTAAACGCAACATCGAGCCCCGAATGCACGTCTCACTCACGCACTGCTCGCTTATCGGTCGCAATAAACGACCTGAATGTGTTTAACACGGACTTTTCCTCCGAGAGTAACCCAAGTCTGCGCCATTTTCCACAGAGTTGTGTCACTGTTAGCCAGCGTGATGTGAGGCTAACGCCTGAGCTAACAGTGGAGAGCTAACTCAGTCATTGTGCACAAACACGGCAGCACGTCAAAAACAGACATATCCGTGGAATAAGCTCAAATCTTACCGCTCCGGGTCCAAGGGAAAGCTGAAAAGTGGAGTGCTGCTGCCCGATTGGCCTTGCTGGGAGTCACAGTTCGCTGCGGCGCAGCAGTCAGTCATTTTGGACTGCAATGGAGCTAGCAAGCGAGTTAGCTAGCTTAGCTGGCGGTTGCAAGCTGACAAGCCGACTGCGAGCAAACACCGTCTACACAGTCATGCCTTGGAAAAAATCTGCAACCAGCAGAGTCCACTTTCAATGTTTCTTTCGCTTAATGTCTCTTTGGCAAACTAGGAACCAACTAATTCCATGCTTTCAAAAGTTGATGTAGCGAGCTGTGCTAAGAGTCACCGAAAGCGTGTTATCCCCATCAACCAGGAACTAGACCGTGCAGTGCCGATTGTTGACCAGCAGAGGGCGGAGTGGCATCGCGGGGAACAGCCAAAGAGAAGCGATGTTATGATAGTTCAAACCGTGCACCAGTGAAATCGGGCGAGGGGAGGAAAATGACAATTTTACGTTTTGTTCACTTAGGCTTTTGTTGGGCAAAACAGCTCGTCAGTAAAAGACTCATAGAGTTCTACACGATGGCCAAACAAACAAGCAGCAAAGGATCTATCAAACACCAACAACCAAAGTCTTCTTAGACTGCAATAGTAACCGGTACAACGCCACCTGCCTTTGCATCCGGACTAAAAATTAATACGATGATGCTCTTGAATTGACTGTATCCTCTCTGATTTGAAGCTTGTTATTTTTTTCTTCACACACCGACACAGACTCGGTTCATCTCGGGCTTTTTCAGTGCAATAAACTGATTACATCTCCGAAACACTCGATCTTGCAAGTTATTGATGTGTCTGTACTTATCGTAATTGCTTAATTGACATAGTCACATTTTACAAATGAGTCTGTAAGAATTTATCATATATATTTGGTTTTTTTTTAAATGTTTGTACATTTTTTTAAAATATTATGTGTAT
>JAUESF010000006.1:2583933-2599900 GCA_032274765.1 Malacoctenus tetranemus
CACACACTTCTGCATGCATGCTGGGAAAGATGGACACACACATACACACTTGTACACACAGAAATAAAAGCTATTGAAAGAAGCAAGTGTCTATTCTATTTGTGATTTCAAATACATTTTGTGTGTGTGTGTGCGCGCACATGCTTGCGTGCGTGCGTGTGTGTGCATGTAATGTAAATGCTTTGGAAACACTTAGAACTCTCTGTTAGACCTTTGATTGGCCGTCAAAATAAAATAATAATCATAAGCACCCAGGCAAATTATATATCAAAACGTGCGTCTCGATCGGGAATCCTGTGCTTACACACAGTTTTACAAAATTTGACTTTTTCGCAAAGCAAGTCTCCCATCCGGAATGAATGGGACGGTGCTGAAAACTGGCAGGAATTTCACAAAATTTCTAAATAAAATTGTATTGAAAGCGTAGATGCGGCCCTCCCCGATCTGACAGTCTTTCTCCTGTTCTCCTCGGGACCACCTCTAAAGTTTGGAAAGATTTTCCCGTCCATTTCAAGCTTTTCAATGAGTGTGGATGTGGACAGCTGGAGTGGGAGCTGAAGCATCGCGGTTGTTTGACCAGTGCTTCAGCCGCTCTCTGACGGCTCTTTCTCAGTGATTTCTGAAGTGACCTGCACCTTGGAACAGGGGTTGCTAGGCAACGGCTTGCGCTGACCTCCCTCCACACGGGAACAGCTCTCCACTCAACTGATCTACATGGAGAAACCTTTGAACCTCACTGTAGATTCATGAATGGAGCTAATGAACACACAGCACACTTCACACTCCTCGTCCTCCTGCTACTCCTACACGTCCTCCTCCTCCCACATTCTCCTCCTCCTCCTGCACGTTGATAGGACCTCACCACGCCTCAAAAGAGGGATAGTCATGTCAAACCTGCCAACCCTCTCAAATACGGCAACTGAAGGAAATTCCTTCCACCGGTGACTCAATCAAGAGGTGAACACATTCTGAATCCCTGAAGCTCCCCTGCAAATGATGGACCACAGCAGAGGGTTTCCCAGTCTGCACCTGCCTCCATCCTCACCACGTTACCTCCAGAATCGTAGGCGACCACCACGTCACACATCTCAGGCTGATCAGAGGCGCCGCCTCACCTTTATTTATGGCAGCTGTTATTAAGCGCCAAGCAGGGCGGCAAGTAAATCTCTGTCAGTGGGCTTAATTTGTTGTGGACTTCAAGGTGCGTGGCAGATCTAGTTGTCACACTGAGTAATAGGCCTTCCTGCCACCCCCACCCCCCCCCGCACCCCACGCCCACCTCACCCCCGTGATATAATGCCATCCAAGCAATTTAGCAGGAGAGGGGGCGCAGGGCTCCGGGGGAGACTTTGGCGTGGCATGTCGGAAAACTTTTCAATTAATAAACAGATCTTTGCAGCATGCTGAGGCGCTTGCGGCGGAGACCTGCGGAGAAAGCTTAGCGGGCACCTCGACGCGCCATTAGGAGGAGCGGCGACTCTGCAGATTTACGCCGACATCTTTCGAAAGGAGGCTTTAAAGTGATGAAGTTCGTCCTGCAACAGTTTCAGCACACTGGGGAAGGGAGCACACCGCGGCGCGGCAGCTTGTACCTCAGCCTGACGTCTGGCCCGTCTTACACAAAGGATTTTGTGGATAAGGGGGCTTGTGCTGCTCGACGTGCTTTGTTGAATGTGATCCATGACTCCTCATATCGAGGAATAACATAAACCAGCAACCCGGAAAACAACTGACGCTCCCCAATAGCAGTCCTGCTGCCTGGAGCCGTTTGACTCACTTGCACTGTGAAGCTTTCGTTGAGTGTTGAGCGACGAAATGAGCAGCCGCAGCTCTTGCCAGCAGGGAACCAACATCCATGTTAGTAAAGTAGATGTTCAGACCTCCAGCTTCCTGGACGACCTGCAGGAAACAGATGATGTTGATAAATTCACACACTCGACCTCAACTTTTCAAAAAAGAAAAAAACCTCAAAGTTAATGCTTCCTTTATTTTCTCGCTCATTGTGTCTCACTATTTTGTTCTCTTTTTGATTGGTTACCTTAAATTATTTTTTTATTATTGCGCAATCTATCACCTAGTTATTTAACGGTTAACGGTTCATTTTATGTCATATGTCTGAATTAGATTTTATGTTGTCTTTCATTTCCCCCCTAAACCTGGATAAGCCTTTAGCTTATTTTTAAATATGCAACATTCCTTCCTGATTCTGAGCTACAGCCTCAGACCAGATCTTTCAGGAATTCAGGTGGGTTGTATTTTACAAGACAGTGTGATGGCTACCTGCGTGCAGTCGTCCATTCATTTTCTCCCCACAGATGCTACAAATGAGTGTGTGCAGGTCAACACACCTGCTTACCCGCTGGCAGCAACTCACCTGGTTACCTCCAAGATGATTGGGACACGCATCAAGGTGATCAGGTGTTCAGCGACTGCCCCCTGCTGGCGTGGAGTGTAACAACACGTGGAAGGCGCAGAGAACCCTATAGGTTCTAGCCTCTCTTTGTGTCTTGGACCTGCTCCTCCTCCTTCTCCTTCTCCTCGCTCCTCCTCCCCACCAGCCTCTCATGTGAACAGCGGCGCGGGGGACACTTTGAGGAGCAGCCATTTTTATTAATCAAGTTTGGAACCTTTGTGTTAGTTTCTCTTTATTCCAGTGCCACCATGGTGAACACTCATGTTAAAAATAAAAAGTGACATTTATTCTTGTTAAAACGTAGAATCATAATGAAGACAGTTAATCATAGAAACTAATCATAGAAACTGACATTATGACCTCACAGCATTTTGGATCAAACCCTTCTCCCTTCTTCAGGCTCTAGAACGCAAAGTAACCGAACAGAAACGGGCCGGGGCAGACAGGAAGAGAAAAGAAAGAAAAGAAACAGCTTCTCACGTATATCCACACTTTTTTTTTGTTTTTTTTTTCTCGGATATTTCCTATAGACATTATAGGTTTGGTTTGTAGGGGGGGGACTCTGCTGGATTGTCTCACGTGTTATTCTTTTTTTTCCCTGTAGAGGAGCATCACTGCAATGCAGCAACAGTAAATCTACTGAGGAGAGCGAGAGCCCTGGAGACTCTACCTAGTGCACTGAGAGTTAGGGGGGGTCTATCTGGACACACTTGAGTTGGGGGGGGGGAGAAAGGGGGGTATGGGGAAGGGGGGGGGCTGTTGTGAAGTGCAAAAACCGTTAGTTCTCTAAACCCTCCCTGTTCTAGCTAACGTCATTTACCACCCTGGCAAACAAGCAAGTGGTAAACTACACCTGAATACACAAGCTGGAGTGCGTCCGGCCCTGTAAGTATACTCACAACATAGTTATTTTTTTCATCATTACAGTACAGTATAGAGCAATAGTTTTCATATACTTCTCATATCTTTTTTTCATATTGCACCATCAGAGAATGGGACACAGAGAAAGATCAACAGAGACTCCATTTCCTAATTAAAACGAGATATGTGCAAACATGACTAAGGACTTTATTAACCAAATCAATTCTTCCCTGTAATATCCACAAATAAAAGTGATTTCTCTTTTTATATATATATTTATAGTAATAAGAATAATAAATCTTCACATTGGATCATTTCATATTGTGACAAAATGCTCGCCTGGGCCGTCCAGCCACCTTTCCGTCATCCTCTTGGTCTTTTTTAAATTGGTCAGTCCCCATGCATCCATAGGAAATAGAATTTTTTTGTTTGTTTGTTTTTCTTCAAAAAAAGTAACAATTTGTCGAGAGCAGCTGAAAAGTTTGGACTGGTGTCAATTGCTTTCGCTCCAAGGTTTCGCCCAAGTTTCATTCATTGTTTTCACGAGGATATTCCATAGGAAAAAAATGACTCCAAATCGTCATCGTCTTCCGCTCCAGAAAAAAAAAGCTAATTAAAAAAAAAAAGGAGGAAAAAAAAAGACGGAAAGGAAGAAAGCAACTGAAAGAACAAGTCCGGATTCTCATGAAAAACATTGCAGTCATGATGATAAGAGATCATTTGGTAATCAATAATTAATGATCATTAATAGCTGACAACTAACAATTAATAATCACTGATTAATCATAAAGAATGAACAAGAATAAATAAATGCTCCCTCGTTACTCAATTAGTTTGGCAAAGCTCCGGCTGGAGTCGATTCCGATGAGTGAATTTTTTTTTCTCTCGTTTGAAACAAACTGAAAAATAAACAAAATACAAACAAGAGGTAAAAGAAAAGTCTAAAATAAATAAAAGGAGATTAGTAAAAGTGACCCCGTCCATGGAGGGAGGGGACGTATATACAGAACTGCGTGGTGAAAGTCAGTTTACTGCACTTGAGTGTTAAGTCCAGTGTTAGAGTGAGTCCAAGTCCCGCCCCAGGTGCCCCTGCTGTTATACCAGCGTGTAGGACTTTGCGTAGGGGTTGCTGCTCTGTTTCAGATGTCCTCTGGAGTCCAGCAGGGACTCCTGGGAGGTGCTGAGCTTGGCGGCCTGGGCCAGCTCCGAGCCCTCTCTGTGGGGGAGCGTGGCGGCCGAGCCGGGCTGCCACTGGGCCACTGGGTCCCTGCTGGCCTGAGGGGCCTCCGTGGGCGTGGGCGGCGCCATGCGAGAGGGCCGCTTCAGCGAGCGGCTCTTCTGGGGCTCCAGGCAGGCCTGGCCCATGGCCGCCCGCTCCCCGCTGGCCGTCGCCCTGGACGACCCCGAGCAGGACATGCCTCGGTTTAGCATGAAGTCCATGCGCAGGTATGGAGGAAGGTGAACCAGCTCGCCCCCTGCAGGACGACACAGACGTTAGATCGAGGAGAAAGAAACACGCATGACCAACTTTGTCTCTCTGAGATACTATCAGACAAACCCACCACAGTGCTGTCACCCTGTGTGTGTCACAGCAACAGTTTTGACTTGTGGAAGGTTAGTGTGTCCGCTGCCTCAAACCTCATGAGCATCACATGAACTGCTCCACAGACATCCTATAATAACCCCAGAAGCAGCTTTCTGGGCTCCATTGAACAAAACAAACCTAAAACAACCCTCCAATCTCCATGAAGTGTTTAAGGAGGAAGCTTCAGAGATGCGGTTAATGTCAGATGTAATCGAAAAACACAGTTTAGTGTTTGTAAGCAGGTCAGTGGTGATGAGCGTTAACATGCAGAGCCCTTCTGCAAGGACAGCGAGGCCTCACCCGGTCTGTGAGCCTTGGGCACGGCCATGTTCATGACCCGGCTGACGTCCTGAGGCTTGGGTGGGGACGCGGTGAAGCGGCAGATGCCCGACTCGGACGGCGTGCTGGAGGTCAGGCTGTCGGTGTAGTCGTTGGTGCCCGCCGTCATCTGCTCGGAGGAAGTGTCGGAGATGAAGCATTCGGTGATGGTGAACTTGGCGTGGCGCAGCTGCTCCTCCATCTTGGCGTGCTCGTAGGCTCGAGCCAGCTCCTCGTAGGTGGAGGAGGCACTCTCTGTCGACACCATGCTGCTCCGTGCACGGTCTGCGCGCGGTCCCGAGTTAGTGGAAGGATTAGTGACAAGAGTTAGTGTCAGCATTAGTAGGACGTCGCTTCGGCAGAGAGTGAGTGCTGACTGGCTGTCAGTCACAGCGAGCAGACGAGCGGCTGCATTGCCGTTACCTGTGTCCTGAGATGGGCTGACGCTGTAGCTGTCACTCTCCTTGTCCACAGAGCCGGCCACTCTGGGCGTGGGCAGCCTCCAGTCAGTGCTGAGAGTGTGGGAGGAGACAGGGGGGTGGGGGCGGTTCAGGGTCCACTGGCTGGCGTAGCGGTTGCGGGCCGCTGGGCCAGCTTTGGCCGTGCGGCGGGCTGTGGGGTCTGAGGATTCAGGAGGAGGAGGAGTCAGTGTCTGTGCAGGTCTGAGGAGAACTGAATCCAACGTCATGAAATGAGCATGAGAACAAACTCGGAGGGATGTTGAGCGAGAAGCTACAGGCGGATGTTGGTGTAGAGGAGGAAAGGCAGCGTGATTTCATGCTTCTCTTTCAGTGGTCTCTTTGTGAGGAAGGTTGCGGCAGGTACATTTTTTAGACTCGCTGGTAAATAAACACTGTATACCCAACAACAAACCAGTCGACCAGCGAAAGGTGAATGCACAATAGGGCAATAAACATGTGTAATGGGTTTTATGTAAATGTAGAGTGTGTACAGTGTTGATAATTGGCTCACGAGGGAACACATTGTCGATTCAGAGCAGTGAGGAGAGGTGAACGACAAGAATAACTTCTCCCCTGGTGCAGCAGCAACAATGCGGGAGTCAAGTGCTCCATCTCAACAAAGGGGTGTTGACCCTGCTCGTGGACTTTGTGTTGCTTTGCTCTGGAGCAGCTAAAGAGGCACAATAGAAAAACAACAGAACAGACTGGGATGGAGGATGGAGTTAAAATAAAAAGGCGTCCGTACTGGACTTACTGGTTCCTGGTCTGGCGTCGGACACGTCGACCAGAGGACCGGTGGCTTGGGAGAGGGACTGGTAGTGGACGGTGTGGGTGACCGTGGACGACTTCTGCTTCTGCGTCTCCCCGAAGTCGTTGTCGGTCAGTAACACAGTGGACCTGTCGTCTGTGGGGGCAGCGATGCGCTCAGTCACGTTCATCTGTGGCATATGCTACATAGCGCAGTGGGAGTGGAAGGCGTGCGGTGTTGCGCTTACCAACAGTCTCTATGGTGTCCCTCTCCTCGATGAGGAGCTGGGCTCGGGGGATGTCGATGTGCATGCGGAGGGTCTGCTGCTGCTTGTTAATTGGCTCCGCTGGACGTGTGTTTTTACTGCGGCGCAGGAAACAAGAAGAGGACTTAATTATTGGGAAAATCTGCCCGTAATTAATTCTGCTCAGAGTCGGCTGCGTGCACAGCCAGATAATTAACGGCTGAGTGAAAACGTCGAACAGTTACCTCATGAGCATCTCGGCCAAACTTTTTGCATCTGTGAAACAAAACAGAGGAACAATCGTTTAATGCGTCGGACTGAAATCGCGGACGTTCGCCAGGGTCTCGTTTCTCAGTCTCACCTCGGAGCCTCTTCAGCCTCTGCTCCCTCCTCCTCCTCCTCAGCACCAGCAGCCCGATGAAGATGACAACGATGCCCACCAGCACGCAGGAGATGGTCACCATCATCTTCAGGCCCTCTCCGCCCTCGGGGTTGACGCCGCTCACGTTGGGGGCCTTCACCAAAGGTGCGATGGTACCTAGGCAGTAATCACGTGTTAGCGTGGACGTTAGCACCTGGCTCGCGTACAAACAAAGGGAGTTCCTGAAGGAAACTTGTTTTACAGGTAACAGGTCAAAACCATCAGCAGGTCAAAGTTCATGACTTCACTGTATTCCTTCAAGCAGCCAACAGACCACTACAACCTGCTTGACTCATTGACGCCAGTAAAAAAAACACCCTCGTTCAGCTGCAGGATGTGAGTGAAGGTGGAAATGAAGTGGCTGGTTTCACCGAGGCGCTGCAGGCAGAAATCTGGCCGAGCCCCTGAAGAGCGATCTAAGCTGGCAGCGCTAGCATCCTTTATCTCCAAGCAGATCATGGACTTATTCCAACCGGTGCGTGGGCGGTGGCAGCAGCGGCGGGGGTAGGCGGGGGGGCTCTCTCCGGGGAGGGGGCATAATCAGCTACGCCCATCCCAGCTACAGCCGCCACTGGATTTAGCATGAAATGTGTTTTTTATTGCCCCATTCATCACAGGAGCCTCAATCTCCTCGAGTCAAGAGCGCTGCCATTAACAGGAGAGGTGATTTATTCCTCCAGAGCTCAAACTATTGCTGTTAGTTGGACTGTGGGTGTAGTTAGTTAGCCTAACTTTAGGTCACTTTTATCCTCCCTGTGTCCTCTGTATGTCTCTGTGTCCTCTGTATGTCTCTGCGTCCTACTGAAACCTCATACATTCTTGAGTCCAACCCCAGGCTGTTTTCGTGTTGCAATAGTGACATCTGGAGCATTGCAGCAGAGCTGCAAACACACACTGAATCCTGCGACTTTGAAAGACAAGTCGCAAATAAGTGAACTCACTGCCGTCGTAGCTGAGCGTGGCAAATTTGACCCTCTTCTCGGCGTATCCGGCGCTGTTGTAGACCTTCATCTGCAGCTCGTACCAAGTGGCCTCCTGCAGGTCGTACAGGATGTAGCTCTTGGTGAGGGAGGTGCGCTGTGCCGTGGTCCACGTGGGCAGGTCCACGGGCCGGTACTCCAGGGTGAAGGAGGTGATGGGGCAGCCGCCGTTGTTCCAGCCGTTCAGGTTGAGCTTGACTCGGGTGGCGTTGATGCTGGTGAAGAGCTCCTGTTCTTTGGAGTACTGAGGCTCTGGAGGGAGATCATAAGAACGCTGCAGTCACTAAGAGTGTAAAACACTAAAGGGTCAAAACAACCACACCTCTTTATTCAGACACAATGCTTTTACACTTCTGATCTGCAGCCACTCTTCAATCCAGACTTTAGCCCTTTCTCAGTTAAACACCTTCTCGATTGCTTCCTGAACTGCAAGACGATTGTTCGTACCTTTCCCATGAGTCTTTGCTTCAATGATCTCACTGATGCGTCCCGGACCGACTGCATTCTGGGCCGTGAGGGTGAACTTATACCAGGTGCCACACTTGAGGTTCTCGAGGCGATAGGATCGCTCACTGGGACTGATGGCGAAGTTTCCCCACTGCTCGCTGTTGTCCTCCGAGTACTGCAGAATGTATCCTGGGGACAACGCAGGTGGAGGGAGAGCATGAGTCACCTGACGGGACATTCGAGGACAAAGTCAACACCGTGATGCAAAGGAGTCGGACCTCTTATGGAGCTGCCTCCGTTGTCTCCGGGGATCCAGGAGAGGGTGATGGAGGTGGTGGTGGTTTTGGTCACTGTGAGACGAGGCTGGTCGGGTGGAACTGGAGGAGAAGAAGAAGAAGGAGACAGACCCTCAAATAAGCAAAAATAACAGATTCACCTCATAATAAAATGCAGCTACGGTCTGTTATGTAGTAGCAGTACAGACATGAGGCAGTCTTCAGCTGCAGCCTCTCCGTGAGTCTCACCTTGAACCTGCAGGTTGAGAACAATCTTGTCCGAACCAAAGCTGTTACTGGCCACACAAGTGTAGTTCCCAGAATCCTCTGCTTTCACCGTACGGATCACCAGGCTGCCGTTGCCGTGGACACTGCGCCGGCTGTCGATCACCACGGGTGCTGGCGTTCCATTGCTGGGGGAAAGATGGAGTGATAGTTAGGTTTGGGCTTGTACGGTGTCACACTTCACGCCATTTTGTGTGTTTCTGTCTCAGTGCTTGTACTCACATCTCCTTCAGCCACTTGATGGTCGGGGATGGATCGCCCACAGCTTTACATGGCAGCACGATGTCCCTCATCCAGGGGGTGGTTACTGTCCTGTTGAAGGTCAGGATCCGAGCTGGAGCTGCAGGAAATGACACACGGGCTTCACCGGGAGGGATGTGCAGGTATGCATGTTCAAGTAGAGTCACTTTCTGTCTTTTGCTCGGTCCGCTGGGCCACAGCCTCTAGTGCCGTTTGTCTTTATCTGCGCCGGCGCAGGAAGGAGGGGACATTCATCACCTGTACCTCAGGCAGGATGACAATGTCCTGATAGGAGCTGTAGGTCCTGACTCCACCTGCCACAGGCTCTATCAGCACATGCAATCAGCTTATCAGCTCCCACCAAGCATGTAAGGTGTTGACAGGGTCAACTGATGCCCTCATGTCGGGCTTCTCATGAGAGGACACAGGAATGCGGAGCTGCAGCTTCCCAACTGTACGAGTTCCCAACAACGCGATGCCGTTCGATTGCACCTACCCTCCGCCATGGGTTTGACCGTGATGATCTCACTGGAGTTTCCCCGGCCCGCCGCGGTCACAGCCACCACCCAGATGCTGTACTGCCGGTTGCGGCTCAGGTTGGGGATGCGGTAGAAGAACACATCTGGGGCTGCCTCGAATTCACTGCTCACCTGGAGGGACAGACACGTTCAGGGTCTCATGTTCCGTCATGGCTTCTGTGACACTCTACATCATTTTCACACTGAGATTATAAGTCACAAAAACCAAATTACTCAAGTAACGTCAAACCATAATGCAAGACTCTGCTGTTTCATTGAAAATGCTTGATTGTGATGCTGGTGTCAAATTACAGACTTACCAGTAACTGTGCATGTTAGCTGGCTGTAGACAACATTTGAACTACAGAAAAAGTGTAATCCAGTGTCTTAACCAGCTAACTATTGACAGTTCATCAGCTGCTTGAGCCTCATGAAAAGGAATAAAGTGAGTTTTATGATCATCTTCCTGATGAACGACGATGTAAGTGAAAGACCACCGACTAAACAGGGGGAGTAAAGGCTCGGTGCGACTGAGGCTGTTACCGTGGGGTGTGGGTTGGAGCAGAACACTGTGTATTTCCTGATGATGCCGTTCACTTTGAGCGGAGGGAGCCAGGAGACAAACACCACGGAGTTGGACGCAGCAGCAGCCTTCACGCCCGCCGGAGGACCAGGAACTGGAAGTCAGAGATAATCCGGTTGATATATCCCCCACATTAAGCCAATATTGCCACATCGAAGAGTTTTATGGGTCTTTATTACGCAGATTCCGCGAGACAGATGGCCACGTGGCAGACTCTGTAGGTCCCTCTGCTGCGCTCAAGAGTTACGGCTCTCCTCTCATTAGCCATATTCACAGGCCGGCCTCATTTTTAACCAGTGAAATATTTCTACAGTATGAGGATCAGCGATGCAGTAAGTCCTTGAGGACCTGTGAGAGGAACATGTGCTTGCAACACTAATCTGAGCTATAAAACTTGCCATGACAATCTGACATTTGCCCGTGTGTGTGTTCTTTTTTTAATTCTGGAGAGCTGGCTCCATGTTCCTACCGTCCTCCTTGGTGCGCGTATAAATCTGCTCGCTGCGGACGCCGTCGCCTGCCCGGGTGAAGGCCAGCACCTGGATGCTGTAGTTGGTGTATTTCTCCAGTCCATCTAGCTCCAGAGAAGGCTTGGACGTCGTCACGTTCCTGATCTCACCAAGCTCTAAAGGGGGGCACACAGTGGGTGGGTAAAGTCAGAGCATGCAAAGCCACCTCAGGCCAGAAGTCTTTATCGTTACAATTATGATGTAAATAATTCAGATCGCATCAGTAAAGGAAGCTTCTCTGCCTCTATTCACACAGCTGAAGCGACAGGTCCAGGGGAGCGGCGTCGCTTCACCAAACTCCATGAAGTCACTGCTCGCTTCACCACACCTTCCCTCTCGCTGCTCTCTCCTCCCTCACTTCTCTCCAGAGATCTACAGACGAGCTACAACTCTTCTTCGCTGTCTCCTAATGAGCAACTGGAGTGCCGGGAAAACCCAGAGCATGGCTGCAGAGAACCAATGCACAGAATATACATGATCCTCAAAGCATGCCTGCTCTCCTGTGTGACTCAATACATAATAAGGTGTATTGGCCAAACACAAATAATAACATCAATAATAAAATGTAGCCAGAGTGAGATCAAAATGATCACACCATTGGATTTTTCAAAGAGCAGCAAAAATAATGCTGTTTTTAATGCACATGCATCCTTTTTTGAACATGTTATTCATTAGAAACCCTCCTTGGAGCTCTTCAAAGACTACTGAGGAACCCTTCGCTCAACCCGGTGAGGAGGTCTTGAGATCCAGGCAGCTGATTGGTCAAACCAAAATAAATTGACATGGTCATCAAAAAAAGAGGATGATGATGCCAGAATGTCAGATGTGTTTTCTCTTCCTGAATTCCTTCCTTTGCTTTGGATTCCAACTCTGGTTCTGCAGCTCTGTGTCACAGACGTGGGATGTGTCTCCCTCTGCTGGATGATCAGAAGAAGTTTTTTTGTGGAACTGAGTGATATTACAAAGTCACAGAACATGGATGTTACGCATGAAGTGAGAGGCCAAATCCTACATCGAAAAATCCTCAGTTCAAGCACGTCATTTTCATTGAGAATGAGGATGCGGTGTTTGTCCACTGGTCTCCGGACTGTTACCATGCAAAACAGGCCTGGCTGTCAGGTCTCCAGTGTTAATGTTCTGTAGGCGGGCCAACATGATGTGACAGAGCGGGGGGCAAAGGTAATGACGCTGTCACAACTCATCGTGCTCACAAAGAGCCCGCGTGTGACGGGGTCATGCCAAGCTGTCCCACTTCCACCGCGGTGGAGGTCACCCAAATACCTTCAAATCAACACACAGGCCACGTCCTACAGCGTCAGGGATGTGGCAAGAGAATCAAAAGGCACACGATGGGCACTCAGACTGAAGAATGTATCCAGACACAGCTTAAACTCTTCTTCATGGGAATCTGCAGAGAACCACTGAGTACCGGGAAACAATACACACAGCGTGCTTGTTCTACAGACAGATCAGATTTCCTGGATACACTCCCTCCATGTTCTTGTGTGTAAATGACACACAGATCATTTTTGCAACACAGAATTGATTTTTGGTGGTTGTGTTTTTGCTTCTCTGTAAACAGAAATTTTTGCATTTGGAGACGACAGTGTCACGTATTAGTTTTGCATTCATGTTGTTATTTTACCTTGCTGATGCTTGATACAGTTACATTACATTCGCAGGGCTTTTCTTCTGCACAACTGTTTAAAACCCCGTGTGAATTTGACATCAGTGCCAATCTTGATCGAAACACTGTTATACGTTTATTTACCTGTTGCTCACAACTTTTAATCCCACTCCACTTGCAGCTTGTCACTGCTTGTCTTACTACGTACCTCCATCAGGAAGGTTCGCCCAGTAGATGACCCTGAAGCCCAGCAGGTTGCCGTTCAAAGCGTCTTTGGGAGGGGTCAGCCAGGACAGGGAGATGACCTCTGGGGACGTGGCCGTGGCCTGGACGTTCTCTGGAGGCCGGCTGGGAACTGAGCAGGAACAACACAAAGGGAAAAAAACAAAACGATGATCAAAAAAAAAAAAAAACAAAAAAACAGCTCACAACGTCATGCAGCACCCTCTGATGCCCACTAGGTTGCGACAAATGCTCACAAATGCCTCGAGTTTATTCCTGCTGCCTCTCTCATCAATGTCAGCAGCTGCAACATGCGCAGATGGAGCCCTCCTTTCTGTCTCCTCCTCTGGTCATGCGATCAGTAACACCCCCCCACCCTCCGACGCCTCCTGCCCTTACCGTCCTCCAGCGTGGTCGCGGCCACCTCTGTGGAAGACGGCCCTGTCCCGGCACTGTTGCTGGCTTGCACCACGACTCCGTACTGGGTGAACTTCTTCAGGTTGTCCAGCACCAGGTTCTCGGCGTTGTCCCCCGTGGTCTCCACGCTGATCACACTGAACTGGTAGTTCCCTCCAGAGCTGTACTCCCTGTAGCCCACCTGGTATCCTCTGATGGCGCCGTTCTGAAGGTGCTTCTTGGGCGCCTAGCAGGAGGCCAAATACCGGTGTGAGACTGGTGACAGTTCTTTCCCTCACGGCTTGCGAGGAACAGTTTAAAACGACGATTCAGCTTTAGCTTGGTTAGTTAGTGCTCATCTTCTATGAGATTGTTTGACCACAAAGTCCAGAGTTGTTGCAACTTTCCTTTTTCTTCCACATTTTCAATGTGTCCTGTTTACATTTTAGTGGTGAACTACTGAGTTTTCAGGTACACAACAAATGAAAAATGACATCATCCAGCTGAGCCAACACGTGGTTCTCCTCTCATGTCCTGCTTCACATTCCCAAATAAAACCAAGTAACGCCTCGGAGCCAGCCCCGACAACCTAACCGCTCAGCAGGGGCAGCCATCGGTTCAATGTTTCAGGTCAAAGACCCGCAGATGCAGCAGGGAGAGAGCAGTGCTGAGTTTGGAGGCATGAGATGGGGAGGGGAGGGGGGGAAGCGGTGAAAGGGTCAGACCAACTTACCCTCCACAAGACCCTGATGCTCTGGGAGGAGAGGGCTTCCAGCTGCACCTCTTGCGGCGGTCCATCAGGAGCTGCAGGCACACAAGCATGTTATCAAACTGCACACGGTTGGAGAGGTCAGAATATGGATGGACATGTTTGGTGTACTCAGAGGTGGCTCCTGAGGGTGAGGAGAGGAGACCTGTAGGGGGAGGTGGCGGAAGGGGAAGATGAAGGGGCGCAATTTGCAAAAAAAGGGGGGGGTCCTGGCTTGGTCTATTGACCGCAGTGTGACATTTACCACTGAGGCCGCTAATTGAAAAGTTCTGCTTTTAGCGCGGGGTCAGCGTGTGTTCAATAATGCAGCAGAGCCAATGGGCTGATGTCACCAGGCTGCTAATGAACGCACTCAGTCGGCCTTTCACCTCGTGTCTTTCATTTGCACTCCGGTTGGATTGTTGTCCCTCCCACTGCGCTGCTCTGATCTGGCAGCAGCAGAGGACATCCAGGAGCTGCACAATTTCATTTACCCACAGTGAAAGAACTTCTCCCCCCCCACCCCCACCCCACCTGCTTCGTCCGTGGTGATGGTGAGCTCGTTGCTGGCCTCGCTCTTGCCGATCAGGTTCTTGGCGAACATGCGGATGTTGTAGGTGGAGGAAGGGTGCAGGTCGATGATGGTGGCTTGGTTGAGCTGAGGTGAGACGTCTTTGGTCTTCTGAGCCGTGTCCCAGGAGGCTGCGGGAGCAGGAGAGAGGCCAAGGTTTATGAAGGGGTCACGCGAAGTCACGGGAGAGGACAAATCCAGCTAAGTGCATGAGGACGGGACGCCTTAAATCACAGTGCTGAGACTAAGTGGATGCAGCTATAATTCACGGTTCTCAAAGCTACACTGGGAAGCAACCAGCATCCAGAGTGATAAAGCACAATCATACCATCTCATTACGGATCCAGCTTAGCCCTCTCTCACCTGATTTGTTCTTGCTTTCAATATCAAAGCCCGTGATTGGGCTGTTGCCATCAAATCCCATTGTCCAGCGCAGTGCAATGGTTCTGTCCTTCACCTCTCTGATTTCCACCTCTGGGGGGTCCGGGGGCTCTGCAACGCATCGTACACTGTTATGTGGCAACACAACGTGCACCTGGTGTTTGAGTCCCGGTACTGAAACCCCTCCCTCTCCTCTGGAGGAGCCCCATCAGGTGCATGTATACCTTGAACTGTGAGCTGGATGATTCCTCTGTCTTCACCGAAGGAGTTGATGGCGTGACAGGAGAAGAAGCCCGAGTCCTCCCTCACTGTGGGCATGATCTGACCGTGGCGGAGGGATGACAGACACGACGTTACAAACATTGTGGCCAATGCTCATCAGTCACAGAGAGAAACAAGTGACAGAAGGTCCTCCTTCGTACAGGCACATTTCAAATAAAATGCAAAAAATAGAGTTAATTTAGATTCATTCCACACATATTCAATATTTAAAGCATTGCTGAACAAAATTCTTTTAATTTTTTTGCTTGCAAGTAATAAAAAGAAAGTATTTTACTTTGTGTTCATGTAATTTGTTTGTTTAAGCCTTTCTTTCTTATTTCCCAATTAAGTTTAACTATTTTTTCTCTATAACTCGTTTGTAAAATAGCTCGAGATCAAAAAGAAAAATAAAGCTTACAAAAATATTACAAAATTGAATAAAAATCTTCAACCATTCAACACAATTAAGACAGTAAATTATTTCAGATCTGTTTGAAAAAACTTTTATTTCTATCTTGCAAATATAAAGAAGATTGATAAAGCAATGAATTGTACTGACATTCAGCTTTTTTTCTCATGACATAGCAACTTTAAATCCCTGCACATTTGTAGAAGCATAAAATATTTGTTTTTTATTTATATTTTTGTATTAAAATTGTTTTACCACTGGTTATAAAATATAAGTTTTTGATGGTGTCTCACAAAGAAAACTGAGACCATGTGAGGAGAGATGACAATCCTTTGGGAGATGTGCACAAACGAAACACTCTGAATTATGCAGAAAGTAATTTGTGTAGTTATTTGGAGAATATCTCACATGACAGATGTAAAAAACATGTAAATGTTGACTTAAGTGATCCTGACCCTCCAGCT
>JAUESF010000006.1:2729221-2745650 GCA_032274765.1 Malacoctenus tetranemus
CTCAGACGCTCCGCTGATGTCTTTGATGTAGCTGTGCAAAAGTCTTGCAGTAAAGCAAACCTCAAACTGCTCCTCTGTGTGTGTTCTGTCTGTTCTTTGATCTTGAATGAAACGACCTGCAGGGACAACGAGTCTGTCTTGTCCATGTGCTGTTGTTGCACCTTTCAGTAAGGTGGCTGAGCTTGCTGGATTCCTACATTAAAGAATTCAGCAATTCAGAATCAACATGACATGCCGGTTTTCAACCGGATTAGCAATACTGATGTTCGCATGGGATTACCAAAGTATTGTGATCGTGGGCGTGGCCAGAACAAACACCAACACAAAGAGGTTTGGTGTTGGACGAGCTCCACCACTTGCAGGATGGTGATATGAGATTTTCTGTCCAATCATGTCCATAATATGACGATGGCAGAAAATCACTTTTTACTTTGAATTAGTCAAATTCTTAGGATTTTTTTCGGAGGTTTGATGGTTTATTTATTAAAATTCACACTTTGGAGAATTGAGTAACTTTTACATTCAGAAATAAACTGGACGACACGAACAGGTTGTAGTGGTGCAGCTGCTGGCTGCTCATTGGTGGAAGCAGCATGAGGACTGAGAGTGGTGGGTGTTTCCTTACAGGTCACTGTGTCCACTGATTGCTCCCTCCCTCTCTTTCATAAGCAGGAACATGTCAGACGTGAGCAAAACACTTGCAAGGAGCCAGCTGCTTCCGTCCAGTAGAGGGCGACAAAATCAAAATAACATTGTTTTGTGCAAAAAGTCCCCCAGTTTCTGAAGAATTCTGGAGAAACTCTTGGTGACACACTCAGACTTGGTGTGTTTGTTGTCACTTATACTGCTCTATCTTTAACACATCAAGCCCATAATTGTTTCCTAAAGATTGTGTTTTTCCCTTCCTTGTAAACCAGTTTCAACCTTCTGAATGTCCAAACGAGAAGAAACAGCTCCAAACTGTCATCATTGTGTCCTACACTCATGTGCTCTCCCACATTTGCTACCTGTGACACACTGTGCTGATGCCTGCTCGAAAAGAGCAAAGGCCCACACACAGTCAATTAGTAACTCCACCCGCAGCCCCGGTCAAAGGTCAGACTTCAATAGACTGCGCGTGACCGCAGAGCATGAGTGGAAATTGGAGAGACAATCGCAGGGGGTCAAAATGATTAATGCAAACTGCCTTATATGTGTGTTTTAAACCACATGTTGATCACAGTGACAGCATTCCCAAGGGACAAGAGAGAGAAGGAGGCTGTGATGGCTTTCAACCTGCTATGAGAGAGAGAGAGAGAGAGAGAGAGAGAGAGAGAGAGAGAGAGAGAGGAGAGAGAGAGAGAGAGAGAGAGAATGTATTGTGTGATTTAGCCAACCTCTGCCCCCAGGTGGAGCAAAGTGGTGCAGGCAGACTGCTGAAGAGGAGGAGGAAAGAGAAAGATGTGGAGCGAGCAGGCGAGCCAATGGAGCTTTTCAGTCCCCGTTCCGGATCCAAGTGTCAGTCCCTCTCAGTCATCCCGATGGGATCCTCCCAGCCACAGGAAGACACAGAGCTCCCATCTGTGCCCGAGTCCTTGCCAAAACACCGGAGTGCACTCGCAGTCCAAAAAATCTGTAAAGGAGACAGTTACCTTTTTGTGAGCTTCAGCCCCCGTCCACGCTACACAACCGAAAACCTACGCCTGCCTGCTCGGCTGCAAAAGCCTCATTCTCCTCTCTGCTGAGCTGCAGGGGATCAGCAGCAGCACAGAGAGATGAGAACATCTTATTAGGGCACCTGAATGAAAAGGCAAGGGTGAAGGCCGCAGAGCTGCCGGTGCTGCCCGTCATTTACCACACAACCCGAGGCTAATTTCAGCCTGTGCAGGCCAGCGAGGCTTCCTCACAGAGTCCGAAGGCCACTCTTTTATCCTGACACACATGGCCTCTCTGTGAGCGTCTGTGTCTTGTGTCTCCTCGCTCGGTGAATCCATGGCAACAGCGATGTGAATGGTCCATTCAGGTCGGCCTCCACTACACTCCAGCCTCTGACACCATAGATCAGTAAACAAACTGCATGGGTGGTTTCCTCCATGATTGCCGCCACTTGACAGGGAGAGTTATTCTGCAGGACTCGGACCTGGAGGCAGGAACAAAGCTCAGCAAATATTCTACAAAATTTGTAAACAAGCGATTTCTCCTCCATCATGCAATTCTCAGCAGTGACTATTCTCCAATGAAAATGGATGAGAGTGTGAGCTTGTGCTTTGAGGGATCTTTTTCTGACACCGGCTGTGACGTTGTGCTGCACTGCAGGGAACCAGAAATCCTCATTCATTCATTCATTCATTGAGTGATTTGCTTTTTAACTGTGGAGTAAAATTGAGAGAGATGTCTGAAACTCTAAAGTTGCTTTTGACTTCAACTTTACTCCCCACTCCAAATCCAACACAGAGAGCGTTTTTGTAAATGACAAACTCACTTCCCCTTCCTATTGCGAAATATGTCCATTTTTTTGGCTGCTTTTTACCATGAAATCTTTTCTTGAAGCTCTGGCCAATCTAAAAGTTGTGCTTAAGGAAACAGTAACATTTTTCACAAAGCAAATGTTTGTCGCCTTCATTTGATGAATCCAAATATCACTATACTGAAATTGAGGCATTGTTGATGCACCGTGTGGATGCATGTAGAATTTTCAGTTGTACAAATGAATCAAATGAAGAAAATCAGAATGATTGACTTTTGTTTTTTTTAACTGGGAAATAATTTGCAACTTGTGTTTGGAGACCATTTTCGTTCTTTGTTTTTTCTTAAATTGAGAAACACCCAATCCTCAATGTGCAGAACTGTGATTGTATCACAGAAGAAAATAGTTTTACAGATCAAGACAATGCTCTGTTACATGTCCTCCTTTTTTATTCTAGGGAAAATGATGTTATCAATTGTTTTTCATTGAACCAGAGCTCTATAATCTGTCATTTCATTTGCTTGGCCTTCTGCAGGGACAGTTTTTGGGCCATGGCTGCTTTCCTCAGGCATCATGATGTGCGATTGACCAACACCATGTAGTCATTTTCGTGCAATCCCTCCTTCCTCTGAAGCTCTAAGTGCTGGCTCGACAGAATGAGCGCTGTGCTGAAGGGTCAGTTCTTTCGAGAGATGACTTTCCCAGCAATCAGCTTTACATTGAGCAACACGGTTACATCCTCTGCCAACCAGAAATTGTGGATGTTAAAAAAGGGAAATGGATACTCTGTGCACACTCCACCCTAGAAACATTGGTTCTCCAGATATCCAATGTAATCTGCTCACTTGTTTATTTCAATCAAATCTTAAATTGCAAATATTGACATCATGGTTCTGGTAACATTATTTTGGCTGCCAGTTTCATGGAAAACAGAATAGATGCAGGGGAACAAAAAATATGCAATACACGTGTCAGAATAATTCTTTTCTTTACACCGTTTAAAGTGGTCTTTACTAATTGTGACGTGAGACCAGATGCATCCAGAATGTATGTGTACCTTCGATAACGACACCTTTAACTGCGTGCGTGTAAGCGTGGACACATTTGACGCTGCATAAATGAATACTGAGCTTGTGAAAAAGTTGAATTACTCGCTTGAGATCTGCTCGATCTGATTGGCTGAAGGGAACAAGTGTGCAGCCACTGCACAACGCGTAAGAATGACGTTAATTTACAAAGACGAATGATGTGGCAAAAATCAAAGGGCGAACACAAAGAAGTAGTTCCACTTTTGCATTTCCTCCAATATATTTTTGCATTGGAATGCAGTTTGGCAGTTTTGTTTTATACACAGAATATATTTAAAGGCAAATATGGGAAACAAATAGCAATTTCCCTCGTTATAATTCACTTTTAAAAAAGTGTAACTATGTATTCCTCCGCCTCGCCGAGTGTACTTCCATTTCCGGGATGTTTTCTCTGCTGACCAACCTCCACCGCCATTGCAGGTCCAGGGAGTCGGTGTAGTGGCAGTCAGTTGTTAGCCAGGGGAAGACCGCAAGTAAACAGTCAAGGGACGAAAGAGAAGTACCAACACACCGACAACACGCTTCAAACAAGGCAGAGTTAATTTACAATTGGACTTTAGACTAGAGGCTCCCTGGCTGTCCGGCTAGGATCTGAGAGAAGCAGTCGTAGTTTGTTAGCATTAGAAGAAACCGGAGGAGAGTGAGAGAGGAACCGCCATGGCTCAGATCCTGCCCATTCGCTTCCAGGAGCACCTGCAGGTATGTGGATGAATGAATGGTTAAATTGTTTGTCAAAGTTAGTCTTACGGTCGTAATCGCTGGAAGATTGGCTGTCGATTGAGAGACTTTCTTCACGCAACTGCAACTGCTACCAAGCTAAGTTAGCTTTTTCGAGCTATGCTAACTAGCTTGACAGGGTGGATGACGTTTATCTCGGCTAGCATCTAGCCTCCTTGCTAACACTTTGACGAGAGACCCTTCTTCATTAATTTTAAACCCCAATCTCGCCGGGTAACCCGAGAATCACATCATAAATGTTTGTTCTTTATGAGACGGATCCTTACATGTGCGGATTCTCGGGAAGTTTTACCAGCCGTGACCACATTGTTAAAAAGTGTTTGTTTGCTGGCAGTAGCCACTACTGCCGTTAGTACTAATCTTCACTGTCTGTGCTGTGTTCAGGGTCGTTGTTAGATTTGTCTGCTGTTGTACCGTCACCTTTATCGGCATTGCTTTTGTCGAAATGTGCATGCCACCTGTCACGAAAGACACCCGGACCAAAGGTTAGGATTTAATATAGTAACGTCCACAGCTGTTTGTTGCGTGTAGCATTGACACGTCTTAATGCGTGCGCCCTTCTGTTGCCTGGAAAGTGATTATCCGACCTCAGGAGGATATCACGTTGGTTGGTTGTAGAAATGGTCATGTGGTGTGTCAGGTCGCCAAACGACTACCCATGCTAAATAACTCTGTCAAAGTTGGCCGAGGTTCAAGCATTCCCCCCGAGCCATACTTCCGTTTCTTTTATCTGTTAAGCAAACTTTGTTGCTGATATGAAAATAGATGGGCCCGTTTTGTGTTTTAGTTTTTCCTTGAATTTAACAGCAGAACTATGTTTTATTCTGGTTGGAATGCTACAACTGGTAGCTTAATAAATACTTGATTCCCAAACTCAATTCGTTTTATCCTTCCCAGGATTGAATTTAAGGGACAAAGCTGAGAAAGGTTACCTGTGTGTTCACTCTGTTTTGTCAGTTTCCTGAAACGTCTGTGTCCAGCACGACAGTAATGTTGGTCATTATGCATTTGATCACAGACACAAAGATCAGAGCTGACCACCATTATCAATTTGAGTTTATTGTAGCTTTTAGTGGCTTGAACTATGCCATTATCACAGATTGAATGTTTTAAGACAGGCTTTTTGAATCTATCACATCTACTGTTCACAAACTTGCAAATTAAAAAAGCTTCAATCTCTGAGTACCTGTGAATCGTCAGTTTTGCTGCAGAAGATTAATGTTTGAATTGAAAAGATGTGTTGCAGTTTCATTAAAGCAATCCAAATTGGAGCGCAGCACTGCATTCTGATATTTTTCCCTTGTGTTAGAGGCAGCAGTTGATGAGTTAACATGTAGGCCTATTACAAGCGAGTGTATGGAGGCTGAGCCTCACAAAGCTATGCAAAAAAGGTCTTTTGTGCTTACGGCTACAATGAAATTATTATGGGACAATTTTTGACTCCCTCGTTAAGGCTCCTGTGATCAGAGGAGTGGGAGTGATCAGAGAAAACAGGGACTTGCTGGGTTAGAGTGAGACTGTACATTAAAATTGAGGTTCTTTGCACCGAGTTAGGTGAAAATCACAACACATTTTTCTTAGTTTCCTGGGAGGGGGTCCTAATTATCAGATTTTTTGGTGTAACTTTAATATTTTTTTAAATCACCAACAGTGTGTCGGTCACTTGCAATGAAGTTATGGGTACCTGAACAGACTTAAGAACCCCAATTATTAACAGTTAAGGATTGTCTGCAGATATCATTGCATGCATGTCTTGAAAAAACATTTGAGTTAAACTTAAAACCCCAAAATAATATCTATTGTGGCAATCACATGAGTCATTGACTTTCTGCTGAATGCTGGCTTATTCACAGAGCCAGTAAAAAGTCTCACTCCTGACATCTCTCCCGTTTCCTTCAACTGTCTGTCCTCTGCCATCCGCTCAACTTGCCTAGCTTGCAGTTTTATATATCATCCATTTATATAGTGCGGTGTGAAGTCGTTACAAAAATTCAGTTGCTCAAGCACCAGTTAAAACACCTGAAAAAACACCGGTGGTAGTTCTGTGGGTTTTTCTTACAACAGACAGAAAATGTTCAGAGTTTGCCATGAAATCTGCTTCTAATTTCCTTGGTTCTAGAAGTTGTTCACAATCAGGAGTCTATGGATCCTGCTATTATTAGCAGTGCTACTAATTGCATAGCATTAGTGAACAGTGACAACATTGTCACAGAAGACAATTGAAAACCTCACGTGGGGACATCTAGACTTGCAGGGAAATTTCAGAAAGACTAATGTTGAATGGATGTGTAAACACAGGAAACAGTATCAGCTGAAGACTGGTGTTCAAGCTCATCTCATACGTGGGAGTTAGCAATGTGTCAACTTTTGAAATGGCTTTTGAATCCAAACTGTGTAATGGCAACATGGGGCTCATTACCTGTTGCGCTTCTTGTATTTAGTAAGCAGGCTTTGACAAGTTTAGCTTCCCTTTGGGCTTCAAAACAAACTCGTCATGATTTGGAGATGGGAAACCATGAATAGCATGATGACCCAACACAGTGATTCTTGTCCAAGTCTTATGATTACAGGGTTTTTTTTCTGCACACAGTCGTGTTCTCAAACATACAATGTAATTTATGTTTGCAAAAGTTGGCATTAGGACTTTCCCAAGAGTACTTTGCTGTGATAATATTAAGATTTATTTATGAAGCACATAACGTAAACATCATGAGGTTGCTGAAGTGCTTTACAATGAGATAACTCAAGACATTTTTACAACTGTATGGTAGCTTTTTACTGGTAGCAGTCAGTTTTACTGGAATTGGGGATGAACACATTGGCATTGTTTTTATGGCATTTTTTAATAAAGAGCTAGATTAATGTATACCAATACTTCAGGTTGCTTTGAAAATAAGTTGTTGTTGGTTGTGATAAATGAAATGCAGGTTGCATTAAATTAAGAATTTAATTAGCACAATACTGTTTGGAGGAAACTTGGAGGCTGTGACCATTGACACTAAGCACCATTTCAATTTGGAAGGCAGATTTATTGTGTTCATTCTCAGAACATCCCTGTGGTTTACCCTGTCAGAGGTGCATTACTTTTATTGTGTCATGCTCTTCAAATATCACCTTACAAGGCTTGCACTTTGATCTATGCTAGTAAATGACCAGCTGATACCCCGTGACAGCCTGGTGAGGATACAGATCTGCTGAACTCCCAACATTCTGCTGCCCTGTCTGCATGTGAGTTAAAACAGGGAAAATGGAAATTGCAGGCTCACAACTACCTCAGCAAGAACTGGCCTGGAGTAGAGACAGATGAGCTCCAGAAATGCATGCATTCCTTCCTTCTTTCCCTCTTTATCTATCTGTAAAAGGCAGCCCCTTTGCTCTCGATCCTGGGCTGGTCACATGTGCCCCACCACTGGCCCACAGCAGTTGAGGAGACAGCACTGAGGCAGACCTGTTGTTTCAGTCCTGGTGGACAATGGCTCCCTGGTTTCCTGTTGTGGAGCGTTGCAGTGAAGTGCTGCAAGCCTCAGCACATTGCATAGCACATCCTTCCCTGCCCTGCCTTGAACTTTACATTTGCAGGACATACACAGGGCCCTTTTCTGCTGAGCAAGAGGCTGCTTTCTTTTAGAGGAAGAGCAAACAGGTTAAATCAACAGATGGGACCCCCTCGAGGTGGTGAGGAACAGCTGATATCTGCTGGTCGTCTTTTTCCTTTCAAGAACAAGTCATCACAGCTGAGTTGTTGAATATCAACAGAAATTCAGTCATTGTGACAAAACTTCCTTTGGAGCCAGAAAGCTTTTCCAGAAACCTCCCACTGTAGGGATGCATCATCTGAGAGTTATTTGTTTTGGGAAAAAAACTGCACAAACAGTGAAAGCCCCTGGTCCTGAGATGGACGGAGTGACCTCTGTCAAGTGGGATTTTTATGACTTCATCTTTTCAGTCAGCCCTCAATGAACTGATAACATGTGCTTGGACTTCAGTGGATGTTTTTTTGTGCCCTGTGCACTGTTGACTCACTCTGAGCTGATGGAGGCCAGCAAAGAAGTGAAAATTATATTGCAGGAACCTGCTGAGCAGCTCTAAGTCCATGTCTTGCAAGGTTGAGTTTACTATTTGCCATGTTAGTCCTGCAGGGGACACACCACAATTGGTGAGGTACTTTTTCCAGTGTAATTCAAATTAAATTACTTTCTTTTTTACTGATTAGACTTCAGCACTTTTAAAGTGTGCAATGTCAACTATGGTGACATTAGGTGAAAAGGTAGCATGGTGCACTTAATACAATGTTGGCTCGAGTGTGTTGGTCTTTTTTGGGGGGGGATCAGTTGAGGTCAGCCTGCTAACTGAACTGTTTGTCATATTTCTGCATTACCTTTGGGAAAAAAGCTGCCCTAATTTGGTAATGAGAGTCTCTCATTTTGTGACAAGTATCAGGAAAGAAGTGGTAAATACTGCATGAACTCTTTCAGATTGTTTTCGTTTTTTCTCAAAGTTCACAGATGACTTTTTCAAAGGTCAAGGTCGTCACCAATGCGTATTAAAACTTTTGGTCTGGATGCCTTGTTGCGATTAGTATTTTTTCATGTTTGGTGTTTTGGGAGCTGTCTGATACCTTTTGCATTACTCTCTGTTTGTGGTTCGTGCTCCATATTTGCAATGCTATGGTTTATTAGTTGTTTAATCAGTTTAACTGTTTCATTACAATTCAGCATAACAAGCGGAAGCAAGAGCAGGTTACACTGAACGACTGGATGATTTTCCACATGGGTTGTAGCTCCACTGGTTTGACCTGCTTTCACCCAAATTCCAGCTCATTGATGTCACGTCGGCACTATCCCACAGCCGTGTTTTACTACAAGGGTTTCCATGGCAAACCTGTCGCGGTCTGTTTGCCTCCTTTGCCACATCTGTTTGTGCATGTCCTTCTGTATTCCGTGAACAGAGCGAAAATATCTGTTGTGATTAGGCCGTGCTGCTCTTTCCTGTTTTATGAATGTGTTTCAGCGTGAATGAAAGGGCTTCCTGCTGATCCCAGAATAGATGACAGATGGCAGACAGAAAGTGAATGAGAGAGAGACAGAGACAGAGAGAGAGAGAGAGGGAGGGCACGTAAATCTGTCGAGAAAGGTATTGTGTAATAGCAGAGTAAAACCTTTCTCTTGTATTTGACATTCAGTTGTACCATAGTCTGGTTTACACAGATTAGAGATGTCCTCGGTGTCACTGCACAGAATACAGTCTGCTCTCTCATTGATTACCTATTTTTCTATTTCAGGTAAGACTGGAGATTTTGCAGTGCTCTGAGGAGGAAGCCTGTTATGTTTTATTGAAAATGAGTCTATTTTGGGTTTAGAGCCCTCTCTTTGGGGATTGTTCACTTTTACCCTGTACTTGAATAAATGTTGCCTCAGTAAACAAGGCTTGCATACTTGACAATGGCAACAATAAGTGGCATGGGAGCTGCAATGACGCCATTGTATGATGTCACCCCTAACGGGGATAGGAAGGCAAAACCACCGCAGCTTCCGACCAGTTGTCTGTTCTTTCCTCACAGTCAGTTGTACTATTTCTCTGAAGTTATATGGTGCAGTCTCATTGAGAAGTAACCAGGTTACACACTGTTGAAGGAATGTGGGTGGGACAGGACTGTGGGGAGGGTGTGTCCTGCCATTGATATAAGGTGTTCCCATTTCGTTGGGTAGTTCTTGGAACTGCAGTTTGTGTTTGCAGATAAGAACTCAACTGTGGCAAAGTAGTGACTGTGGAGATGCATTTTATCATTGACGAGCCTTTAAATGAACACTTGGGTGAATTGGGACTTTAGCCAGCAGGACTGTTCTTTGGCAGGAGTCCAGTTTGTGTTCACAAAACTCCTGCTGACATTTAAAGTGCAGGGCTGCAAATGAGGACTCATAACGTTTATGGTGGCCAAAGTAAAACAGTTGTTAATACTCGTCGTTAAAACACGCCTCATTACATGTAAGTGTAAATTTATTTGAAAGAATTTTATTTACTGTGCTGAAAGCATGGTATATGTTGAAAGCTGTGATGGATTGTTTTTTGTTATTTTGGGTTTACAAACTTTATATTCAATTTCTCTAACAATTATAATGGTAGAGTAAGTCCCCGCTAAAGATAAATTCTGGTACAATGACACTGTAATTTGTGAAGACCTACTTCATAGGTGTGTGATGCATTAAAAAATTGTGTCTCAAAGAAGTGTAAACATTTGACCACAAATCAAATTATTCTTTAATTGTCTCTGTTCGATTTTTTTTGTCTTAAAATCATTGTCCTTATCATAACTATTCAATAACCAAATTGCAAAAGTAAAGGAAGTTGCAACAGCAAACCACGACCAATGGGAAGTGTGAATCGTAGTTTCATTTCCCTCAAGCTGGCTTTTGTGACAGCTTTGTCAATTGCAGTTTCTGACAAGTAAGAGCCTAGGATTTCTGTAGAGCTAGCACTTTTTCCATTTGCTAGAACAGGTTTTGGTATACATTGAATTAAACTGGTTTCATGTATAATTGGAACTGTACAATGCTCTGTTTTCTTTTTGTGAAGCCATGACAAGCTTTGAGCTGTTTTGGCACATCAGAACAAGGTACTGCTGCGTCAGGCTTTTTGCAAGGCAGGCAGGATGCCCTGTTTTCAGCCTTGGCTGTAAGCTGCTGTGCAGAATTAACCAATTTTGTGTGCAGTAGATCGGTTCACCTGCAGCCTCCTGCTTTTTTTTAGCAGCTTTGTTCTGTGGGTATTGAGCAATCCATGGAAGTTGTTAGCCTTGTTTGGGGATGAGCTTCAGAGTCTCTTCAGTACCTCAACTTCGATGATCAAATTAGGTTAAATAACAACAATGCTAAACTGGCTTCACAAAACAATCAACCTTCAAGAAGAGCAGGCTTTTACTGGTAGTCAGACTGCAGTCAGTCCACACAGTTGTGTAATATGGTTGTAGTTTCCTCTTTGGCTCATGCTTTGAGAACTTGGCTCTGGATTAGCTCTCCACCCAGCATAACTCCCTAACTGCTGTGATTACTGCACAGCCTCACGTGTCCATCGAGCTGCTGCTTAGTGTCAACTGTAGTCCTATCATTGGGTGGGTAAGGCTGGAAGTGCTGTTTGTTCAACACCTGAAGATACGTTTATTTTGACAATTTGCTGGCAAGATCATCACTGCGTATTGTGGTAACAAAGTTCCTATGCCTCTGACATCATCGCCTTTTCCTTACAAAATCCCAGGAACTTTAATTACATGGAACTGATTAACCTCCAGTTCCTGGTTCCTGCTGTGGTTTGCCTTTCAGCTTCACCACTGAGTTGTTTGAAGGAGTAGTAAAAAACAGCACAACTGAAAAGGTCACCTTTTTTGCTGCACATTTGAAATTTACACTTTATGTGTTATTGAAAAATGAGCCCTCGTATCAACATTTTTCATGAAGTAAAATGTTGATAGTTTCGATAAGCTAATCGTATCATGACAAACCAGCATACATAGTCCTTCGACAAATCCTTTTGCTCATGTGAGCTTTCTCACAACCTCAATCCAGACTTGCTCCCAAAAAGAACAGCATTTAATTGTGCATTCAGATCACTTAACCTCTACTGTACCTGTTTGGATGCCATGTAAATGACCTGACAATGCTGATCTATATTTCTATTTACCTCCACTTACTATACTGTAGTATTGCTATACAAAGCAATTGATTACTCGCATCGTCTACTCCTTAAGTTGCAACTTTGATGTTGGAGTCGATGTTTTCCTTTGACTTGACTTTTGTCATTTATTTCCCTTTCAGATGTCTAGCTGTTGTGCACTGATACCTCTAACCTTTTTGGTTTGTGCGCTTGTTCCTCTCAGCTCCAAAACTTAGGGATCAATCCCTCCAACATCGGCTTCAGCACCCTGACCATGGAGTCGGATAAATTCATCTGTATCCGAGAGAAGGTGGGCGAACAAACTCAGGTGGTGATCATTGATTTGGCCGACCCCAACACACCGATCCGCAGGCCCATCTCAGCTGACAGCGCCATCATGAACCCTGCCAGCAAAGTCATTGCACTCAAAGGTATGGCAGCTTTTAATTTTCAGGGTGTTCACTTCTCTAATCTAGTCTTGGTGTCACCTGAGACGGAGCTGTAAAGAGTTTAGGACTATATGTCTTTTAGCCAAGTGTTGTATTTTAACTATCCACCTTTGAGGGTTCTGCTCCGTTCAGGTGTGACATATTTGTTAAAGATAGCGTCCATTTAAAGATTTTTAAAGGGGCGATTATTTTATGTGTATATTCAAGTATAACTTTCAACTTTATTGTGCCGTTTGATCAGTTTTATTGGCCAGTGTGTTTTCCTAAACATTTCACCTGTAAAAACTCAGAATAGCGTATTTTATTCTTTTTGTTCAGCATCCATGATTGCTTTGACTTTTTTTTGTTGTTTTTGTTTGTCTTTCTATGTTCTTTTTTCTTTACTGCTTTCTTATGTGTTTGCAGACGGTGAGTTGAAATTTAACTACTTCATTGTGGAAGTAAAATCCTGTTTTCAAGATGGTTTTGTCAAGCCAATTGCTCCTAAAATAATTCAGTTGAGCCAAACAAGCCCTCTGAGTGGGGAAAAAATTGAAGCATCCAGACTACTTATGATAAAGCTGACAAACCTTATCAAACCCTTTGTTGGGCTCGTAAACACATTGGGTTTTGATATTTTTTCTATTTACCAAAGTTCTTTATGCATCTTTGGGCATCTTTTCATGTCAAGGCCTCTGAAAATATTTCAAAAACAGGATTTCGCTTTCACAACCTTCTAGCTTGCTGGCATTCCATCATTTTTATGATATGTAAAAGTGATTTCGAACCTGCCGAACATGTGATAATACTGTGGGTAAAATGATTTCATGAGGATTTGCATTTCCTTTGTTTTCAATGAACATCCATGTCTTCTTCCACTGCAAGAGTTTTTCCACTTGTCTCCCACAAGTTCAGATGTTTTAATTTTGTTGGAAAATCATGATTCTAGAGTGTCAGCTTGAACCGCAAGAGAGCACAGATTGTATTGATTTGTTATCCGTATCAACAGTTTTGATACTTTTACGTTTTTCTCAAGTGGTCTTAGTAATATTTGTGTTTTGAGTAATACAAAAAGGCTCCTTTTAAGAATCTGATTACGATCCGGTCATTGAAAATCAGTGTGTTTGAGCAGGTAGTTGTTGTAGAGAGTGGGAAGCAAGAATTTGGGAACATTCATTTTTAAGCAGATAGTCTCAGCTGATGAATTGAGATCTGGAAAAGTGCAGTTGGACTGATAAAATGTGAAGTGGCCTTGTCAGGGTATAAAAATCAGTGGAGTCAATTCAGATCATATTGTCAATAAAACAGAGTTGTAGTTGGATTGAAGGTACAACAACCCACCAGACCATTCAGTTTGCTCATCAGTGATCGCCTTTAGCTTTTTCCTCCCTTTCAACTGCGGAACTACCATCATGTATTGAGGTTCCTTTATCCTTTATTTCCTGGATGTTGTGTGAATATTTAGGTCCACATGACTGATTTTAGGTAGCTCTTGGAGTCGCTTTATTGATTAGAAATTCAGAGTGGATTAATGATGGTTTTTTCAGTACTGCTGGCCCTCTCCTCTCAGGCAATGTCCACTTGCAAGAGCTGAGATGTTAAGGAGTTTGTGCTCATCATCTATGTTATAAGTGTATGAACATACACACCGCAGCAGAGAAGGTGGTAGTTTTTATATATCAGCGCTTGGTGTAGTCAGATTTTTCACAGCAAGCACAAGCGATGAAAGCTTGTTACATGTAGCAGCAGAGAGGGGCCAGAAACTAAATTCTGATTGGAGAGTTCCAGGTCTCCAGTGGTATTACTTGTCTGCCCCCCCACCCTCTAATTATACTGTGTAAGATCAGCCTTTTCCCACCCCCACTGTCTACCCTGTTCAGTCTACCATACTGATCCCTCTCAGTCGATCCTGTCATGTGAAACGGCGAGCCGTAACCCTTTCATGTAACCACATCTGAGACATGGACACCGTGCGTGCATTTACACCTCCGATTGCCAATCATGATTCAATTAAAATTTCTTTGCCTGCTCTTTTGAAAATTTGGCTGCTGCTGTCTGTGGTTCATTTACCACACTGCTTGTTGTAGCTGAATCCCATTGCTTAGTGATTTGCAAAAATTATCTTGACGGTCATGCTACCGCCATCATCTTTGCTTTGTCTCACTGTGTCAATGAGTATTCAATAATGAGCAAACAAGGAAGTCACACTGCTTCTTAATAAAGCTTCTTGGCTCACTAATTTAACCCTAACTAATAAACAGAAAATACAGGTGAGTGAACCTTTTTCAAGCGTTGAGTCTCTGCTCCGTGATTTGGATGTTACAAAAACCTCCAGTGGTAGACGATCAACCATATTCATTATTGGACATCTATTTTTCTCTTCACCAAAAGTGAAATTGATTTAAAAACAAACAGCTCTCACTCTCCATTGTGTCTGTAGTTGTAACTGTTAAAACTCTGTTACATATTTGTCTCAGATGCAGGTGTGTTTGCCTTTTTTGTGAGTTGTTTGTTTCATGCCTCTCCTCTATTTTGTCTCTCAATATGAAGGCTGTTAATTTATTTGGGGTGACTTTGAGGTCAGACATGATCCATAGCACACACAGAGGGCCAAGTGTTTTAAATGCTGGACAATTTGTTTCAGTGCTGATTCTTAGCTTCTTTAGTTTACAATAACCCATTGAAAGAGCATAAAATATACTGCATGCATTCATCTTCACACTTGCAAATCTCGAGCAGCACCTGTAACCCTCTTTGCCTCTTAATTTGTCACCTCAATTCTCAATGCAGTGACGTAAGGAAATCATCAGCTGTGTCTTCGCACCGGCCTGCTCCGTGGTGAAGTTCACAGTTTCAAAATTTAGTAGCTTAAAGTGCACATGATTGTCACAATCACACCTTGTGAAGCCTTCTTAGCGGCTGACAATCGGTCAGCTTTTTCCCACCACTTTCTCTCCCCTTCATATGACACAGTTTCCGACTCCAGCATGTTTGGCATCCCCTGTCTTTCAGTCATGGCATCGTTGCCTGGTGACCTCTGTGCCGCGACCACAGTATTTCGATCTTCCGTCTCAATTAAATTTTTTGGTGTGTCGTTCTGTGTGACAGCACACTTGGCAAACTGTAACACTGCTCTGGGGCCTGGTTCCTGCCCTTTCTCTCTCTATTCCCACCTCTAGCCGCCAAAACCCTTCAGATCTTTAACATTGAGATGAAGAGCAAGATGAAGGCACACACCATGACTGACGATGTTACCTTCTGGAAGTGGATCTCCCTTAACACAGTTGCACTTGTGACTGACAATGCTGTCTACCACTGGAGCATGGAGGGAGACTCGCAGCCAGTGAAAGTTTTCGACCGCCACTCCAGCCTGGCAGGATGCCAGATCATCAACTACCGCACTGATGCCAAGCAGAAATGGCTCCTGCTCATCGGTATCTCCGCTCAGGTGATCTGCTGTGCATGTCTTCTGGGTTTTTATTCAAAACTACATTTTTTTTTTGTTTACAGGTCAAGAACAAATTTTTATTGTTGAATATTCAGGACATGGTTTGTTTACATGCCTATGCAAACATTTGAGGACTGACATTCGCTTTAGCATGTTGGCCTGTGTGTATGTACACTGATGTATGTTGTGTCGTCTTTTCAGCAAAATCGAGTGGTGGGAGCGATGCAGCTTTACTCCGTTGACAGAAAGGTTTCACAGCCCATCGAGGGCCATGCTGCCAGCTTCGCCCAGTTCAAGATGGAAGGGAACACAGAGGAGTCGACTCTGTTCTGTTTCGCTGTCAGAGGCCAGGCAGGAGGCAAGGTGAGAACTGTTGATGATACGATGCAAATGGGCTTATGTCAGTGCCTCTCATCACCTCACTGAACCTGACTAATGTTTTCTGACTTGAATCAAGTTGCACATCATTGAAGTTGGGACCCCACCCACTGGCAATCAGCCATTTCCCAAGAAAGCAGTGGATGTCTTCTTCCCTCCTGAAGCCCAAAATGACTTTCCTGTGGCCATGCAGGTAAAATTCTACGTTATTATTATTATATGTGTTTGTTTCTCGTTATCAACACTAATAATGAAG
>JAUESF010000006.1:2745750-2758194 GCA_032274765.1 Malacoctenus tetranemus
ATTTGTGTCAAGTATGAAATAAATGTGGTGGTGATTTGCTATTTTCAGGCACATCAAACATGAATGTGGTTGAGCTCATGAAATTCGTTGTTGCGTTTTGACAGATCAGCTCCAAGCATGATGTGGTTTTCCTCATCACCAAATATGGCTACATCCACCTGTATGACTTGGAGACTGGCACCTGCATCTACATGAACCGCATCAGCGGAGAGACCATCTTCGTCACTGCTCCACACGAGGCCACCTCAGGCATCATCGGCGTCAACAGGAAGGGGCAGGTGAGGATGTCACCCACTGCTTGTCCTTAAGGCTCAGGCAGCTGGGAACAAAGCCTGAGCTGAGCTGCTCAGTCTTGTCTGTATTGAAGTATGTTTCTGCTGTTTTAACAAAGCACAAAATGTAACTTCTATACCAACGATTTTTTCAGCAGTTCCACGCCCACCAAATCTGATAATGGTAAAGAAATAAATACAAGCACTTCAGACAACAGTTGTTGCTTGCAAAATTGACAGTAGCAGTTCCTTGCATCTCTGTCGTCATCAGGCAAGTTCAGACTTTGCCAGGAGGCATTATAAATAATCAAAGGTGTTATGTTTCACGCAGAGGGTTGTGTCGTTCTGCTTTTGTAAAGCCAAACCAGAGAGGAGAACTGGATACAGCCAGCTGATGAATAATGTTCCAGCCAGGCCACACACCACATGAATAATTGAGAGGGGAGAGGAAAGCTGATCTGAGGCAGTGACAGATCCGCTGTATGCTGGGGCAGTCAAGTGCTACTGTCTGTTTGTGTACATGCACCTCATGCACACAAATGCACAGACAGACACTATAATCTGACATAATAGGCACGGCCTTCATTCATACTTGCTAAGAAGGTTGGTTAGCAACAAATTGGTAATCTGATACAAAACATTTCTGCAATTCTACATGTATTTCATAGAGCCAAGAAAAGGTACTTGAAGCTTCATAGTAATTTGATATTGAGCTTTGTTGTTGCTGCTGTATCAAGTGAACAAACAAGTTGTAGTAGACTGTGTTGTGGCATTGAAGAAAATTTGTAACAGTGTTGTCTCACTATTCTCAAGAAAGCCTTCATCATGTGAAGTAGGAAGAGTCTCACTTGACAGTCAGGCACTGATATGGCCACAATCAGACAAAAATCAAGCAGTTAAGTCAGATCCTTTTATTGTCACTGCTTGCAAACCACCTGAACAGGTCACTGTAGGTGCGTTGGTACGTTTCTCCATGACAGCCTGAACTTGGCAGCACTCTTTGGAGTCTCAGTCTTGGGAATTGACACCGTTAGTCAGACTTGAGATTGTGCATGAGCCAAGTCTGTCCCGTCAGTGACACCCAATAAAGATAGGAGCAGTGCTAAGCAGCTAAACACAAACCAGACGGAAGCACAGGAGGCGAAATAGGGACTGCGAGTGACTGTGTGGAGGGGCTGAATGGCCCACCTCTCATCAGCGCATGATGTGAAGTGGGAGGCACAGCCTGGTTCCTTCAATCCTCTTAGTTCAGGTCCTCTTTGCCATTCACAGTCTCCTCCTTCATTTGAACGTCATCAGCACAGCACAGACGTGTGATGAATTTTACTATTTTGTTGCCTTTATGTCTGGGTGAAGAGTCACTTGATCGTGTTGCTCATGTGTAATTAGATGCTTGGTGCTGCCTCATAGGGAACAGTTTGATTCTGCGATGCATACCTGTTGCATTCCTCAGTTGTTTTTACTGCACATGGATACTTTTTCCATTATTGAATTCAAGCAGGCAGATGAATATGAATTCTTTCTTTGCTTTGTAGCTGTTTCAGAAATCTATCTGAATGTGACAGCTTTCCAAGTGAAGAGGGCTAACATGGTTCCTCAAGGTTGTGGTATTTCCAGGGAAATGATTGAATTCAACACCCCTATTAGACACTCCCCTACTACACTCGCGTACATACGAGTAAGAACGCAGCATCTATACTTAGAAGCCATTATTCTCCCTCTTTTTTTTGTATCCATGTCTTTATCTCAACTACTTCCAATTAGTCCACCTTCATTATAGTGAGTTCATAACCGCGTTTTAGCGGCAGGAAGAAAGAGCTCTACTCACCCGTATGAAAAGCTGGAGCAGTGACCTGCAGGGCTTGTTTGTAGAGGGGCCGACACTGGCTGCCTTTCTCCTTCAGACCCCCTCCCTTCTCCTCCATCCTGCCCTTTTCTTTTGACTCGTTTTTTTTCCCTCTCTCTCTCTCTTCATGTAACCAGAGCGCTCACAAAGACCCTCCGTTACAGTGGCCCACTATTATAACACTTGAATTCAGCGTCCACATCCCAAGGCCAGGAAGTGTTTGATGTAGTTTCATGCTCTCACCCTCAGTTATTTTTAGCTGAGTACACTGACCCAGTCACACTGCTGTGTTAGACGAATGCAAATAAAGAACGAGTTGATTTTTTGCTGGTGTCTTGATACATCAGAGATTTATATTTATATTCAGTGGAAACCCAACCATTTCGTGCAATCAATATTTTACTTAGTGGGGAAAAAAGGTTTATTGACTTTGCGAGATGTAATATTGTCAAAGGCAGCTCTTCAGAGTTTGCGTAGCTTTTAAGTTGGTCAGAGTTCAGGGCCTTTGATCTCCTAATGGGAAGTAGTGGTCTATGTCTGAGATGTGAAGGGAAATTTAAAGTTCTTTGTGGTAGCTGGGGACATGAATAGGATGAGCAACTCTGTGCCTCATAAATGAACTTTGTAGAGCAGAGATGCAACCACATTTTTGCGACAAATGCTCTCTTTTCCCCTCAACATTCTGTTGATTTGTGATGCAGGTGCTGTCTGTCTGCGTGGAGGAGGAAAACATCATTCCCTACATCAACAATGTGCTGCAGAATCCAGACCTGGCTCTCCGCTTGGCTGTCCGCAACAACCTCGCTGGAGCTGAAGAGCTCTTTGCCCGCAAGTTCAACAACCTGTTTGCTGCTGGAAACTACTCCGAGGCTGCCAAGGTGGCCGCGAACGCACCAAAGGTACTGACTCTCCCAGCATTAGAGCACCACCCTCTCTGTTACAGTTTGACAAAGTGCCTATAACACAATCTGTTGTTATGGTAAAGTTTCTTTCTTTCTGTTGTTCTTGTCTCCTGTTTGTTTATATTTATACTTGATCTCTCCACTCTCAGGGTATCCTGCGCACCCCAGACACCATCCGTCGCTTCCAGGGTGTTCCCAACCAGGCAGGCCAGACCTCCCCCCTGCTGCAGTACTTTGGCATCCTGTTGGACCAAGGCCAGCTCAACAAGTTCGAGTCCCTGGAGCTTTGCAGGCCCGTCCTCCAGCAGGGGCGAAAGCAGCTTCTTGAGAAGTGGCTGAAGGAAGACAAGGTATTGTAGATGTGCATCTTGGCCTCAGCTTATACAAAGGGGCTCTTCCTGAGCTGCCTGTTATGTTTACATGAGCAGCCTATTATCTGGGATTACATGGGCCATCTGATATGTAAGGAATTTGTGAAGTTTCCTTTTGCAACTGGAGGAGGATCCAAAATGCTTCACATGAGATACTTATAGAGGGTTGGTGGAGAATGAACATACATCTGAGTGCCATTTTTCTGTTCGTTATACACCTAAAGTATCATAATTTGAGTTTTAATGCAACTTCTATTTCAGACAAACAACAAATCTGTCATAATGTTAAAATCAGGAGCACTGGAACTGAAATTTTTTTCTTGAAAGTTGTTTCATAGATGTCCCTCGTCTCACCTTTCAGTTGGAGTGTTCAGAGGAACTGGGTGACCTGGTGAAGGCAGTGGATCCCACTTTGGCTCTCAGTGTTTACCTGAGGGCCAACGTTCCCAACAAGGTCATTCAGTGTTTTGCAGAAACTGGCCAGTTCCCCAAAATCGTGCTGTATGCCAAGAAGGTGCGTCTGTCTTGACATCTGAGCTCTTGGTTTCTAACAAGTATCCAACAGTAAAATATCACCGTTTGTCTGAAGTGCCAGTATAAGGTGAAGTTTGCTTTGTTTTTGTTTGGGCCTCCAGGTGGGCTACACTCCAGACTGGATCTTTCTGCTCAGGAATGTTATGCGGATCAACCCAGAACAAGGGCTGCAGTTTGCTCAGATGCTGGTGCAGGATGAGGAGCCGCTGGCCGACATCACACAGGTCAGAACGCAAGAGAGGACTTTCAATAATCTATTGGCAGCTGCGCCTTTATTTTAAAAGTCCAAATAACAGTTGTAGGTTTTTTTTTATTTATATCTCGCATAAGCTTGAGACTGAGTTTAATTTGATTTGTCGAGGAGTCAAACTTAATATATGAACAAATGCTCTCACTTTCTTTTAAAGTCACTGACTTGACTCATCTCAGATTTGTTGAAGTCAGCATGAGGATCCCAATGAATCACTGCACTCACTGACACTGACATCTGTGAACCTCAGATGTTCTCTGGCATAAAGAGAAGCACTGCTTCCTTTATGCTTCCCGCCACTGCAGATTCTCTGCACTGCAAATGTGAACTGCTGACGCAGCTGTCTGTCTATAGCCCAAAGTGCTGTACTGGCAGGTAAAAACCGATTTACAAATACACCATATTACATCTTCAATCGATACAACAAGAAATGTGGTGTTCAGCCAACTTTCACTTTAGCTTTAACACGTTAGAGAGGCTTTGACAAGTTTAAAGTTCTGCTTTTCTCAAAGTTTGGGCTGTCAGAGGTGTGTCAGGATTCTGTCGCAGTAGTGTTAATTTGTTTTTATGGAGTGTTGTGTGGTCGTAAAGCTTAATTTTGTACAACAAATCAAAGAGAAGAAAGTAATGTCCTCATTTATGTTCTAGCAGCTTTCTTTGCATGTTAACTGTTTTTTTTCCTGGAGTTGAAGTTAACACCTCTTTCTGTCTGTCCAGATTGTGGACGTGTTTATGGAGTATAACCTGATCCAGCAGTGCACTTCCTTCCTCCTGGATGCACTGAAAAACAACCGACCCTCAGAAGGACCGCTGCAAACTCGTCTGTTGGAGATGAACCTCATGCATGCTCCACAGGTTACACTCCTGCTCATACTTGGCTAAGTTGGATTTGAGTGTAGTATTTTCTAAAAGCATTTAAAAACTGATGTGATACTTCTCACCTTGGTTTAGGTTGCTGATGCTATCCTGGGCAACCAAATGTTCACCAACTATGATCGGGCACACATCGCCCAGCTGTGTGAGAAGGCCGGACTCCTGCAAAGGGCACTGGAGCACTACACTGACCTGTACGACATCAAGCGCGCTGTGGTGCACACACATCTGCTCAACCCAGAGGTACAGTTCAGTGTTCCATGAAGTGAAAATGAAGGAAAACCTCCCTGTAGAAAACTCTCGGTGTTTGGCATTACTTGTGTCCTGAAGTGACTTTCTCCTCCTCCTGCAGTGGCTGGTGAACTTCTTTGGCTCTCTGTCTGTGGAGGATTCTCTGGAGTGTCTCAGAGCCATGCTCTCAGCCAACATCCGCCAGAACCTGCAGATCTGCGTCCAGGTCGCTTCCAAGTATCACGAGCAGCTCACCACACAGGCTCTCATTGAACTCTTTGAGTCCTTCAAGAGCTTTGAGGGTGAGTTGAACTTATGATGTTGCCTTTTTTTCCAATTTGTGAATTTTATTCTGTGATTCAAACAGGTGATTTTTGGTTGTTGTTTTTTTTAACCTTCAGAAATTCTTTTTGTTGGACCACAGAGCTTTTTATTCCCAATTAATTTGATGTTGGCCAACTATCTTTTAGACAAGTAGTTCAGATCAGAGACAAAGCATTCAATGGTTTGTGCTGAATGCCCTAGAGGTAAACTAATGCATCTCCACAACAATTACTGAATTAATGGAGCATAACTACTCAGAGAAGATGGAAGACTTGAGCCACAGAGTAAAATATGATGCCAATAATTTCTATTCGGGATGTATCCCCGGCTCTTCGGACTGGCGGAGGCAAGCAGACATGGGCATCATTTGAAACCTAATAAAACCGTCTGTCTCCCTCAGGTTTGTTTTACTTCCTGGGCTCCATTGTAAACTTCAGCCAGGATCCTGAAGTTCACTTCAAATACATCCAGGCTGCCTGCAAGACCGGCCAGATCAAAGAGGTGGAGAGGATCTGCAGGGAGAGCAACTGCTACGACCCCGAGCGCGTCAAGAACTTCCTCAAGGTAAAATCACAAAGACCAGTGGCTGGAGTGATCAAACACTGACACCTGAACACCTCTTTTTGCTCTTTGAGTGTTTTTTTCCCCCCCTCTGAGACTGCGCTGGATTTAATCCAACGCTATGCTTGTTTGAACCTGTTTGTACCTCATGAAGCTTTTGTGTGTTTGGCCATGTTTCTGTGAGGATGAGACCTCCTTGTGATGTAAATATTAGACCCTTCTTTCAATCTTCTCTTGATCACATTGCTTACTGATCCTCAGTAATTTGACTGTTTTGGTTTGAAATGTTCAAACTACAATCCTGATGGCAGTCAATTTATCTTTTGTGCTTTTCCTCTTTTGACTTGGAAATGGCAGGACATGTATCAGGTAAATTCATCCCTCCCTCAGAATAGGACTTGTCCCTTCTTTTTCCCCCTCACCCCTTAATTTAAACAGTGGGATTTAAACTGGGATGTGTATGGAGGTGTATATGTTTATATACCCTGATTCATACACCTACAGGGGTGCACCAAGTGCTCTTTGATCTTTCTGTAGTTGTTGATTGGATGTTTGGTGTGCAGCTGTAGTTGAGTGGTGATGGATGTAGGGGCCCTGAGCTGTTTATCTGAAGGCAGTGCTGGTGTTTGTAGTATTGTAGTTTTCGGAACTTGTAGTCGGTGCAGCATGTATTTGAATGATAGTGACAAGGTGCACAATCCCAGTTTGTTAATCCTGAGCGTGGATGGCAGCAGTGTGTCAGCACACCAGTGTGTTGTGGAACATAAAGCTGGCTGTTAGCGCTGCCTTGTAGTGACCTGACAACTGCCGGCTCTCCGCCCGGTAATGAACAAGAAGCTAGTTTGAAGTGATGTCAGAACTGGTTCCATGACTTCACTGTGAAACACTAAGGTTGTGCTACATAACCATCCTTCGGCCTCAAAATGTGTGACATTTGTTGTCGACCTTTTTCTTTGTTTTCCCCTTGAAGTTGTATCAATTGTGGAGTTTTTCATTAATTTGTGAGGAGCTGATGTCGTTGGAAAAATACATTTTCAGTGTCATAAATCAGAACAAAACAATTTACTATTTTCAGTCAGTTGTCTTAAGTGTGGTGTTCAGAGGTGCAAACTTGCAGCAACAGGTGTGATCGATCATAACTTGTGTTTAGGTGTGTGCATTGTAAGAAAATCTGACGAGCTAATTTTCCCTGCTGTGTTTGACAAACAGGAAGCCAAACTCACCGATCAGCTGCCGCTCATCATCGTGTGCGATCGCTTTGACTTCGTCCATGACCTGGTCCTCTACTTGTACCGCAACAACCTGCAGAAGTACATTGAGATCTATGTGCAGAAGGTGAGCGCTCACACAGCAGCGTTTATGCTTCTCCCGTTCTCCGTCTGTGCCTGATGTACATGAATGATTTTTTTTTTTTTTTGTGGTAATGCCAATGTTTCAGGTGAACCCGAGCCGTCTGCCAGTGGTGGTTGGTGGTTTACTGGATGTAGACTGCTCTGAGGATGTCATCAAGAGCCTGATCCTGGTCGTCAGGGGGCAGTTCTCCACTGATGAACTGGTCGCTGAGGTGGAAAAGAGAAACAGGTGCTGTCCTCTTCCACCTACATGTTTTTTTTATACTTCATATAGTTCATTGAAAGACTTATTTTTGCTATACACTTGTGTGAATGCTTTTATAAAATGTAGGATGACAGCTGTTTGTGTCATTTACTATCTTGTTCATTTTGTAACGCTTTCCACTTTGTCAGTTTTACACATCCCACCCATGTGAGCAGCTGTGTCCTGACATCCATTGTTCTCTCTCACAGACTGAAGCTGCTGTTGCCCTGGCTGGAGTCTCGTATTCACGAAGGCTGCGAAGAGCCCGCTACCCATAATGCTCTGGCCAAGATCTACATTGACAGCAACAACAACCCTGAACGCTTCCTGAGAGAAAACCCTTACTATGACAGCCGCGTGGTGGGGAAATACTGCGAGAAGCGAGACCCCCACCTGGCCTGTGTGGCCTACGAGAGAGGACAATGTGACCAGGAGCTGATTAATGTGAGTGGGACGCTTGTGCATTTTTCTGCCGCTTTTTTCTGTTTGTCGTTTGCCTTGATTTCTACATTGAGCTTTTCCTTTTGACTCCAGGTCTGTAATGAGAACTCCCTCTTCAAAAGCCTGTCTCGCTACCTGGTCCGACGCAAAGACCCTGACCTGTGGGCCAGCGTGCTGCTGGAAAGCAACCCCTTCAGACGGCCACTCATTGACCAGGTGCAGTGCACACAAATTAGGTCACACCACATTAAATTCTCCCTTCCAGAGCTTCTCCAAACTAAAGTCCCTTTCTGCCTGTTGACAGGTGGTGCAGACGGCTCTGTCAGAAACCCAGGATCCAGAGGAGGTGTCGGTCACCGTGAAGGCTTTCATGACCGCCGACTTGCCCAACGAGCTCATTGAGCTGCTGGAGAAAATTGTGTTGGACAACTCTGTTTTCAGCGAACACAGGTTTGTAGTTTTGAAACTGAAAAAAAAAGTTTTTTGTCAGATCATTTCAGTTTTAGGATTGACTAATCTGGGGGTGGATTTCTTTTTTGCAGAAATCTTCAGAACCTGCTGATCTTGACAGCAATCAAAGCAGACCGCACACGTGTGATGGAGTACATCAGCAGGCTGGATAACTACGACGCTCCCGACATCGCAAACATCGCCATCAGCAATGAGCTCTTCGAGGAGGCTTTTGCCATCTTCAAGAAGTTTGATGTCAACACCTCTGCTGTGCAGGTCTGTTGTCACTCTCTCACCTTGCACCAGTCTGATTCTCTGTGGCTTCATCGACTAAGAAGGCACTGCCTGTCTTTTCTCCACAAAGGTGCTGATCGAGCATATTGGCAACCTCGACCGGGCGTACGAGTTTGCAGAGCGCTGCAATGAGCCTGCCGTGTGGAGCCAGCTGGCCAAGGCTCAGCTGCAGAAAGAGCTGGTGAAGGAGGCCATCGACTCCTACATCAAGGCTGATGACCCCTCTGCATACATGGAGGTGGTGCAGGCCGCTGATAAGAGTGGTAAGCAGACAGAGGGTGAAAATATCTTCTCAGTTGATGGTGCAAATAATTAGCTTGAGCTGTCTTAAAAGCAGTGTTTTCAGATCTACCAGGGACAATGAAATGATTGTCAAACCATCACAGCAACTTGATTTTTAATTTTCTTGTTGATGCATTCCAGGAAACTGGGAGGACCTGGTCAAATTCCTCCAGATGGCTCGTAAGAAGGCCCGCGAATCATATGTGGAGACTGAACTGATCTTTGCTTTGGCCAAAACCAATCGTCTGGCTGAACTGGAGGAGTTCATCAATGGACCCAACAACGCTCACATCCAGCAGGTTCGCCTCAGTCCTACACAGCCTGAGTCTAATAACCCGGCAGGTCCAAGATTGCATCATCGTTTGTGTTTTGTCGTTGTTCTAAAGGTTGGCGATCGCTGTTATGATGAGAAAATGTACGAGGCAGCGAAGCTGCTGTACAACAACGTCTCCAACTTCGGTCGTCTGGCTTCGACTCTGGTGCACCTCGGCGAGTACCAGGCTGCCGTGGACGGCGCCCGCAAGGCCAACAGCACCCGCACATGGAAGGAGGTTTGCTTCGCCTGTGTGGACGGAAAGGAGTTCAGACTGGCCCAGATGTGCGGCCTCCACATTGTGGTGCACGCTGACGAGCTTGAGGAGCTGATCAACTACTACCAGGTAAGATGGAAGTGAAACATTCTGTAAAGATGTGAAAAGGAAAAGAGGTCTGCATCTCTGTAGAGAAATGGCAGCTTCAAAGTGTCCTGCTCTGATGTTTCCTGATCGCTTCTCCTTCAGGACCGTGGCTACTTTGAGGAGTTGATCACCATGCTGGAGGCTGCTCTGGGCCTGGAGCGCGCTCACATGGGGATGTTCACAGAGCTGGCCATCCTCTACTCCAAGTTCAAGCCACAGAAGATGCGGGAGCATCTGGAGCTCTTCTGGTCCAGGGTCAACATCCCTAAAGTCCTGCGAGCGGCCGAGCAGGCTCACCTGTGGGCCGAGCTGGTCTTCCTGTACGACAAGTACGAGGAGTTCGACAACGCCATCATCACCATGATGAATCACCCAACAGATGCCTGGAAGGAGGGCCAGTTCAAGGACATCATCACGAAGGTACAGTCTGGTGTTGGTATTGGCTGATGTTACGCTTGTAATCACTCCCTTTTTTCTTTCACTGACCTGGTTTCCCTCTGCACACTGCAGGTGGCCAACGTGGAGCTTTACTACAAAGCCATCCAGTTCTACCTGGAGTTCAAGCCCTTGTTACTGAATGACTTGCTCATCGTGCTTTCACCCAGACTGGACCACTCGCGCGCTGTCAACTTCTTCAGCAAGGTGCAGTTCCCGCTGCCTCACTACAATACAAATGAACAGCTTGTTCTGCCCTCTGTTGTTCGGACTAACTGAGCACTGGGCTTTAATATTACAGGTGAAGCAGCTGCCTCTGGTCAAACCTTATCTCCGGTCAGTACAAAACCACAACAACAAATCAGTCAATGAAGCACTTAACAACCTCTTCATCACGGAGGAGGACTACCAGGTGGGTGGTTTGGCCGTTCTTCTCCTGCTGCTGCTGTTTTTTTTGTTTTTGTTTTCCCAAAACGTCCTGATTTGATGTGCCGTTCATGTTGCTTGGTACAGGCACTGAGGACATCAATAGATGCCTACGACAACTTCGACAACATCTCACTGGCCCAGCGAATGGAGAAACACGAGCTGATTGAGTTCAGGAGAATCGCTGCCTACCTGTTCAAGGGGAACAACCGCTGGAAACAGAGTGTGGAGCTCTGCAAGAAAGACAAGCTCTACAAGGTGCTTTCTCCATCCACCAGAACTCATTCACACATTACGTTATCTGGCTTTGTGTTTGACTCTTTGCAAACTTGCGCCTTTTGAAATGTGTTGCACAAACAAGCTGCGGTAGAAAATGTCCGGAGCATCTGTCTTCCCACTCAGGTGTGTTTCCCTCTCGTCCACAGGATGCCATGCAGTACGCATCAGAGTCCAAGGACACCGAGCTGGCCGAGGAGCTGCTGTCCTGGTTCCTGCAGGAGAACAAGAAGGAGTGCTTCGCCGCCTGCCTGTTCACATGTTACGATCTGCTGCGGCCTGACGTGGTGCTGGAGACCGCCTGGAGGCACAACATCATGGACTTTTCTATGCCATACTTCATTCAGGTCATGAGAGAGTACCTCAGCAAGGTGAGGCTGCCGTTCTGCTCAGGATCAGGTGAAGCGTGTTGAACGGCTCATTGTTTAAAGGAACGGCACAGAAAATACCAGCATCCCCTCACAATTTTGCCTTAAAATCATCAAAATACTGGAAACACTTGTTTCTCAGTGTCGCCTCATGCGCTCAGACTGTTCATCCTCTGCGCTGCACCTCTTCTTTTTCAGGTTGATGCGGTTAAAGAACAGGTGAAAGTTTCTCGCTGTTTTGCCTCTGGCGATAAGCCCGACCGATTGCAGCCTTGAGTGTGCATGGTTTTACTGAAGTGCACATCGCACTCTCACCTGGACACAGTCACTGATACGTGTGGTGTAATTGTTGAACAGCTTTCTACATTTATAAAGCAGCTTGTTGTAAATCTGGTAAGCCTGGAAAAAAAGGGTCGCTGTCTGCTGGAGGAACAGGAAGTTTGAGTCACTGCATTTTGAGTGTGTCGGAGAAAATGCACTTTACACAAATACATTTCCTACATCTGAGCTGAAGACGAAACATCTGGTTTGCTGCTTGAAACTCTACAACAAACCGTTTACTCCTGCCTGTTGAAAGTGCATTTCCTCCCATCATAACATCGCATACCATGAAGCTGTGTTGGTCTGTGAGAGGTTGACCTGCTGTTGCATCGTAGAGCGGGGTCCTGACCGGATGCATGTGTGAATGTGGCCGGTCACACGTGGCATCATGCTTTTGGTTCTGTCCGACTGACTGAGGAGGACTTTGGACAGCAGAAGCACCTGAGCCCAGAATCGCCCTCTTCCTCCTCCTCCTCCTCCTCCTGTCACCAAACAGTGTCACTGCACTTGCAGCTTATTTACTGCCAGCTTAGCACACATACAGCATGGGACTGTTTTCTGCTTGTGTGCAGAGTGTTTCATTTGAAGCATGGACAAATTATCAGTGCATCAGTTGTGTAAAGGGAAACTAGCAGTGTACTGCTGAGTGAGCTCTTACCACCTCTCCTAACCTGCATCCAGGCGAAGCAGCTCCTCCTTCAGGATCTCACCTGT
>JAUESF010000006.1:2882639-2893215 GCA_032274765.1 Malacoctenus tetranemus
GTTTTCATCAGCTCGACTGGGCGCCTGCTTCTATCTACTGAATGTTTCCATCAGTCAACAGTGTCACCTCGATCTTCTTTCGAGTTGGTCAACACAAAATTACGTAACAGGTTCTGTAGATGAAAAAACTATAGACGACAAGTCTCCCTGTGTGACTACTATACTTTAAAAAACAAACACCTGAACAGAGTTCACAGAGTGCGTCCAACTGTCGCTCGGCTCAGGCTGAAGGAGTTCACTTACCGAACTTGTTTTCTCGCCCTTCAAAGTCACACCAACAAAACCAAACTTTCCTCACTGATAGAATAGAATACGTTACATTTAATGCCTTTTGCCGAGGTAAATGACTGAACAGGTACATAGCTTTTCACATGAGTCAAAACGGAATAAAAACCAGGACTAAAAAAACGGAGCAATGCAAACAGACAAGAACTTTCAGGAACATTAGTTTTTTCTTTTAACTTATCTACAAAAACAAGAACAAAGAGGCGACTAAAGGTGAAACTATGTTTCAAGTATTGTGCACAGTTCAACTGGAACCAGAAGCCTGAGGTATTATGGTGAGGATGGAAGACGAGGTCGTTCATCCTTTTCAGCTTCAATTTGACTGCATGAACAAAACTTTCAAGAAGTATGAACACAAGAGTTGCACAGGGTCACTTTTCAAGTGTATACACTGAGAGCCTCAGTGGGGAAGAAAACAAGAGACAAACACTGACAGGAAGCGTCCAAAGGTTTTGAACGAGTCTGCGCTCAGGTGGGCTCGTACGTCTGATTGTCCACGCCGTGAGACGCCCCTCCCCCCTGGCCCCCGTCCACCTCAGCGCTCTTGTTGCTCAGCTCCAGGAAGGGATCGGGTGGGGGGGCCTGCTGGGTTTGGCCTTCTCCTGGTAACACACACACACACACACACACACACACACACACACACACACACACACACACACACACACACACACACACACACGAACTTATGTTAAAGACAGTGAGTAGACTTCACACAAAGAGAGAGAGAGAGATATGTTGTGATTGTGGGGTTTCAGGTGTCAGTGTGTTTGTTGCCACATTACCATCGACCAGCCGCAGCACCGCGTTCCTGTCTTCTGTAACATAGAAGGTCGCGACGATGAAAAAGACTCCGCCCACAAGCCCCATGACCGGGCACAGCAGGAGGCTGTACTTGAGGCTGTGGAAGCTCCAGTCAGTGGTTTCAGGTTTATTGGCTTGGATGGCATCAGAGATCTACAGGTGAAGGTGTGAGAACAGCATTAGAGTGCCAGGAGAGCTCTGAAAGAAAGGTGTTTCTTCTTTAAGGATCTCTCAGGTGTGAAGCTTTAATGTCAGAAGGACGGAAACTGTTGTGAAGTCTCACCACTCCTAACAAGTAGGGACTGCCGGCGTCTCCCAGGAGATGGCCGACGGTGATCTGCAGAGCCTCCGCTGTGGCCCGTCTGGTTGGTATGACAACATACTGTAACCCAAAGTAAAACACCAAAAGCACGACATGTTGGCTTCACTTTACAGCTCATTATTGAAGATTTCACCCCAACCCCCAACAAACTGTGGTCGGACTCACCAGCAGCATGTCGGCCAGGACGGCCCAGTTCAGAGAGAGCAACAGCTCACCGAAGAAAATGAAAACCTGAAAGGAAACGTTGAACCCATCACGTTAGTGAGTGATGAACGTTGCATTAGGCAGACTGAACCCATAGAAGCAAGAAGACGTGAACAAAGCGATGTTTCTTACGTAGGTGGTCGGAATGCTCACTGCCGCTGTGAAGATGGTGATGAACAGGCAGGGGACCGATCCGATCATGCCCACTGCACAGATGATCGGGTCTGCGTTTGACACCTTGTCCCTGAACTGTTGAGACAAAGTGGTGCCAATAGCTCCTCCCAGGATGCCAGTTGTCACGGTTACAGCACCAAAGATGAAACTGTGCAATGAAGGGAGAGAGAGGGGAAAGAGGGAGATGGTCGGTAAACCTTTGGTAAAGCGTGAACCCTCGACCCGACATGACAAAAGTTGCAGGTTCAAAGGTCGTGTTGCACCTGTCGGTGGAGTCGCACGGCTCTTTGATGCAGGCGGGCCGGAGTCCTTGGGTGACGTGAGCTCTGGACAGGAAGGTGGGCAGCCAGAAGGCCAAGGCTCCGGTGAGGAAGGCCAGAGCCGTCACGCCCAGTGACGACCACACGTAGCTCTTACTGAAGTCACAGCGCACAAACAGAGGGGGCTGACCACGCCTGTCCAACAGCCAATCTCACAAAACCATCGAGTGAAAAAAGCCAAACAACAAACAGTACAAATTCTGTTCAGCAGAGTTAATCAGCTCATCAAACAATTAGCTATTTTTGATGCCAATATACTGGTCATCCACAAGGGGGCAATAAAAGTCCTATTTTTAACTTTAAAAATGTTGCTTTTACAAATGAGTTTTACAATGGACTTGTACAATAAGTTCTAACTATTTACTTTCTTATTCAGCATATTATTGGTGGTTTTTGCATCCTACATTTTCAGGAGATACTTGATGTCCTCCAGGTAGGAGCTCTGCACCGTGACTCCCTCCCCGTCGGTCTCTGCTGCACCCCTAGGTGGGTTGGGGCAGAGGAGAACCAGCAAGACGAGCCCCACCACACCCAAGATTGGAGTGATCTAATGAATCAGAAGAAAGGGGAGACATCCATCACTCTGCGGGGGGTGATCGGTGGTTCTAACCCATGTGGCTGGAAGCTGCTCCTACCCTCAGGGCCCAGCGCCAGTCCCCAGTGAGAGCAGCACTGCCTGCACCTGTGATGTATCCCAGACCACTGAAAACACAAGCGATACACCAACAGTCATGCTACATTCAGACACACTCCAGTACAGTGTCAAACAATCTGTTACAAACGCACAAAAAACAGGTCCAGTTCTGACCTGCCCACAGGGATGAAGATGTAGAAGACACAGATCATGATGCTGCGTTTGCTCCCAGTAAACAGGTCGCCGATGATGGTGGGGGCGATGGTGGAGTAGCTGGCTTCCCCGACCCCGACCAGTGCTCGCAGCAGAACCAGGAGCCAGAAGTGCTGCGTGGACGGAGACACGGAGAGACAGCCCGACATTCACCCTGTCACACCTTTAGCACGGCTCATCCTCGCCACCAGACACTGGACCCAGCGGTCTCAAAGCGTTCCCTCACATGAGCTCAGCGCAGAATGTGGCCGGATTTCTCAGCCCCGCGCTGAGAAGGAAGGTAAACAGATTTTTGCAGGCGCATTTGACATTTCTTTCTGTTGACTCTGTGATGTTTGCTGAAGAGCCTACGGAGGCAGGGAAAGGTCAGTGGACAGAAAAGCCCGGACAGCTCGTCTACGTAAAAAGGAGAATAAAGTGTCAGATCAGCTGAGGGTGTGTGTTTCCTGGTGGAAGTTAATGGAAGTTAATTCTGCTGCAGAACGGCGTGAGTGAGAGAAAGCTGGGCTTTCAGAGGCTGGTCTGAGGTCAGAAGAGGGGCGGCAAGACTTCTACAGAAAGGAAACGTGTTTATCGTGAAATCTGTTTGTAATCAGATCAACAGAAACAGAAACTCCTCCTCTGGCGTCTAATCTTGTACCCGTTAATCTACCGGGAGAAGTTTGAACGGCTGGTCAGATGAAAACGTGACAGTTCAGCGCTCAATCGTGAAGACACTTCACGTGTCATTCATTCAAGGGACTTTTGTGCCCGTTCTGGCCGCCAAAGTGACACGAGCATCGACCCACAAGGCTTCCCGGTAACTCCGCCCACCGCGACATTCAGATGCTTTTTCAACACAGCGACGATAAGACTGAGCAACAAGGGAAGGAAGCCACCGTGCAGCAGGAAGTTACATCTGCGACGCTTTTTCTTGCTCCTCTCTCTTCTCCTTTTTCTCTTCTCTATGACCACACGCTTTCTTTCTCACTCACCGAGCCACCGACGAAGGAGCTGCCCAGCGCAGTCGTGAGCCAAACGCTCAAACCGCCGATCATGATGTATTTGCGGTTGTAGCGATCGCCAAGGTAACCGAAGAGAGGGGCCAAGAGGAGGAAGCTGCAGATGAAAACTTGAAGAGCAGAAGTGAAAACGATGTTAGTTCTCATCCACTGACAGATCAATCAAATGGGCCACAAAAACAACAGAGAAACTAAATCTTAATTTGTAAATTTGACTTATTTCAAGAGAAAATGATGTCATCCCACTTAAATTTGTAAATAATCACAGAAAAAGTTGGCATGTGATGCTTATTTTACGTTCGAGCCGTCTTATTTTTCTTTTGTTTCATTGTTTCCATTTATGTCAAGTACAAAGCAGCTTGTTGAAGTTTTTTGTTGCTTGAAATTAGCAGGAAATGTTTTACCTTCGATGTGATTATGACATATTTTTAGAGTGAAAAATTATATTTTGACTCGAAATAAGTCAGTTATTCTTGGTAATGTTTGTTTTTGTTTGCGCAGTTTCCCGGCCTCATCTTTATGTTGCGTTGCTGTCATGTATCGTCATACCTGTTTGGAGAAGTCCAGCTGTGCTGTCACTGATATCAAAGAAAGCCTGAATGTTGGCGAGAACACCTACAGGACAAACACAATTCAGGATAAGTCTCCGTTGCCACACTTTCCTAACAGGAGAATAGAGAGGTGATGTTTACTACAAAGCTGTCGGGTATGGATCTAAACAGTAAGCCCACCTGCTATGGTGTAGCGCTCCATGTAGTTGAGTAAGTTGATGTAGCAGAGCACAGCAATGGACACGTAGGCGCGTCGGGGCGCGATGGATGGTCTGCTCGGTGCGTTCGGGGTGAGCGATGAGAAGCTGTTCACAAAGGAGCCGTAGTGAAGGCCGGAGCCGGAGCCCACGCTCCACCGGGGCACCCGGCTGTCCTGGCGGGACCGCACCGACCCCTTTGGCTCCATGCTGACTGAGCCTCCTTCTTCACCTGAGTGTGAGGAACATACGGTGTCACAGCGTGCGCACGGGGAAGGACCAGGACAGCTGGCAGCACCCAGAAATCAGACAGAACACCGGGCACATCCACATGTCTGTCTGAAGCAAGGGGGCAGGTCCTGAACTTTGGTGGCCACCCGAAGGTGATGAAGATGAAGGCGGCCAAAGAAAACTCTTTCTGGAACTTAGAACTGGACAGAAGCACTTGGTGACTTTTGTTTCTCCGTCTTTCTCATCTGTTTGCAGAGACGCTACACATGGATTCTTTGCTTTTTCACTGCAACAAAGAATGTGAAGTTTGATCACATTGTTTCAGCATCTGATTCATCAGAGGACTTCATGAGCCTTTCAAAAGAAGAACTGAGTCGTACGGAACAAGAACAGCAACACTGTCGCATCATCTGCACTTCCAAGAAGCAGAGAAGCGCCCATACTCCCATACATACTACAAATACCGATAAAAAGAGCCTTTAGAAGCTGCTTCAGTCTGTAGAAAATGTGTCATCCTGATTTTCTTTGAAATGTGCGATTCGAATGTCGACCTCAGTGTGACCCCTCGAAGAGACGAGTGTATTTCTGTCATCCATGAAATGAGGCCTGATCACATCACTGCTGGAGCAGGCACGGGTGAATCTTCCACACTGCTCACTGGTTTTTTTCAATAGGGAGTGTGATGCTCTTGTCCTGTGTTGTTCTTGAAGCCCGTTACTCCTCCAGTGATCCTGTCTGGGCCGAATCAGTGGACGTTATTCGCGGAGACGACTTTAGGGGTCCTTACACAACTTCAAGTGTCCCAACAAAGTGCTGCAACGATGTGCAATCAATAGAGAAAGGAGAAGAGGGGCATTTAGTGAACTTACCAATGTTACACCAGTCCTACAGGGTTAACAAAGAAGGGCTCTGGAGCTTTATATATACACAGAACTGAAATTACTATGAGAGAATAAAAAACATGAAGGAAACCATCCTGAAACATCTTATTTTATGTTTAAGCATTTCGATATCTTTATTAAAGGCTAATACGTGGTTTCACACACAGAGGCTGTGCTCCCAGAGAAGACCACATGCTCTCCTCCCAGGTTAGAGAGTCCCAGCACTGACAACAGTGACTCTATTGTGCGTGACATTTTTCCTCTTAACAACATAGTGCTGCACAGTCAGCCTGGTAAAGCTATCGCTGCAAATACCTCAGCCCTGCTGTGTTGTGCTGAAATACCATCACCCGTGAACTCGCTGTTGAATTCACGCTAGAGGAAAATAAGATGACAGATGATAAAGATAATGATGCCACACGTTTGTATTTCTAAAGTAACAGACTTACATGAGTGCCGGCCGAGCAGTTTCTTATTCTTTCCAGCTCATTCCATGTTACCAGATGTTCAGCTGCAGACTGACAGTGTGTCACTGAGGAAGCTGGAAGAAGTGAACAGAAGGCGCGTTTCAACATGACACATGGTCCACCAAGTTAGCGAAAAGGGGGCCGGCCCACTCAGGGAAAGTCAGATGCTTTCACACTGATCTTATCAGAGATGTAAACAATCCAAAGTCAGCTTCACTTCTCACGACTCTTTCTTGTCTTGTGTAGATTTTTTTTGCATTAAGGAAGCATCAGAAGCCACTTGTGACAGACAAAGAGATGATTCAAAGGTGCCACACCAACTACTGCATCCTTTCACACCTTCATTTCCACTGTGAGTGGTAGAAATTTCCTCCAGAACAAAGACAGTTGCCGTTGTTTTTGCTTTGTTAAACTTTTCATGAGCAGATTTTCCAGAAGGTCCAGTCGAAGTTAAAGCACAACTGTCATCGAAGAGGTTTGGTAGAGACACAAGAAGTGTTGTGACACTTTCGCAGTTGGCGTCGTTACCTTACAGTAGGAACACCAGGGTCCGAGTCCAGACCAGAACCTTTCAGTGCAGAGTTTGCAAGTTCTTCCTAGGACCACCCTCAAACAGCTTCTGGGCCGAATCTGCCACTGAGTGCGGTTCTAGGAGTGGATACGGCTGTGATGGATTGATAAGTAAAGTACGAGTTGCACAGTGTTTCTGTGGGTCTGTGGTAGACTGGCTTAATGCTCAGTACCACCTGGGAAAGTTGGTCATTTCCTGTAAACTCGAGATTAGGATAAATCGAGGAAAAAGAAGGTGAATGGATGATTATCAAGGCAGTTATTGTCCTTTACCGCCATCTAGTGTCTGGTTGGAGTTTTACAGACTATTCAAAAATGTCTAAATTACGTTAATTATGATTGGGTTCTTTTCATTTTGACACCGTCATTGACAATACGTATGGCTTTTAACATGAGGCTACCGTATATATGCAAAAAATAAAGAAACTGAAAAATGAAATTTAAGTCATTGTAAAAAAAAATCAAATGGTACAAATAAAACAAAGTATGTGTTGCTGGTAAGATTTAAAGGTGACATTTAATTTGATTCAATAAGTCAGTTGATTAGACTAAACTAAACTAAACTAAACTAAATTAACTTTTGAAGAACTGTTATGCACAGAGTGTCCAAAGGAGGTCAGTAATGTGTCGTTTGGAACTCTGGCTGCGGCGGACTTTCGGCGAAGAAGGCAGAGCAGCAACAGCAGCGGCAGCGCGAGAAGGCGACGAAGAAGAATAATGACGAGAATGCTAAACGGAAAATAGAGAGGACGGTGAACTGTACAGTGATCGTTTGAATTTACCGCTGATACCTCGGGACATTACCATTAAAAATAGCTGCATTGCATTTGCTAAACTATGACAGAACCTCAGTCGGCGCTGTTACTCAGGAGACAGCTTGCAGGTAATGAATGTTGGTGTCATCCGATGCGGGGTGTCGAGCTAACGGCGGCTGTTGTGGGGACGCTGCCGAAGCTTTGATTCAAACGACGGGGCTGGCGCAAAGTGTTTTTCTTGAACCTTCTGCATCATCGTTTAGGTCCTTTGACAAATGAACCACTCGGGGGACACAGCTGGGGAAATGGCCAAGCACTCCTCTCGGCTGACAAATAAACGTCGTCAGTGTTTCTGGGGAGCTGTTCGTTTGTTGTTGTGTTCCGATGCTGCGGACTGATTGCAGTTAAAGCCGCTGTCACAAGTCCCAGCCACTCTCCTGTATGAGGTTACCTCCGAGCCTAGCGCTAGCCCGTCGCTGACTCGATGTGTTTACATGGATTTTTACCAACATAACAAGTGGTGTTTTGCATATTTTAACGCTGCGTTCATTCGTTTCGTGCAAAACGCAGTGTATGTCACAGGTTATCGACGCTAATGCAAATAAAGTGTCACAAGTTGACGCGTATTGCTTTGCTCGTCGCACTGTATTGTAACGTCGCTACGCAGGCTAACGTTAGCGGCTGTCACTGTTGTTAGCTTTTTTTACACGAAAGCTAGCGAGGCTAACCTTAATCTCGCATTACCTCCATTCGCTATTTTTGCTCGGTCAGCTGCGAAATAAATTTAGCAGTCCTAATATTAGTCACTTTCCTAAAGCAGCCGAGTGGAACTCCCGCCCGGTGTAGTTTATTGGAGGGTCTGAGGCATCACTGTGTATGTTTTCAGGGTTTAATTAAGACCAAAAACTCCCTATGCAAACTGTCAGGGACACTGTGTGCTCTGCTCCTTTGTAGTTGTCTCTCCATTAGTGCTGCGCAGTTGACATGGACTCAAATGAACCCAGTTCACGTTAGAAATAAGGTTATACCGGGAAGTTTACATTTTTTAGTAAATTATTGGGTATTTTTTCAACTCTTTCTCATGTTTATTTAGCACTACATTGAAAATAGTGTGAAAATCAGTGTTTTTCACAAAGAACAATAGAATCTATTGTTAAAATGTAGTGACATTGAAACTCTGTGTAGTCCTTGTATCTAGCGGTGCTACTCATAAGCCAGCAAGTAATTACCACTAAGCATCAGACTTCACGGGTCACAGAGGCAGCGATATTGAAACAGGGCTCCCGGAATGTACATAAAGGCAGAGCAGCAGGCTGTGTGGCCACTCACAGCAATAATTCATGGATTTAAAGCAACCATTGGAGAAAGAGACCTGTCAGCAAACAAAAGGATATAAAAATGTCTGTTAGTTTGTGGGGTTTTTATTACCATAAAAAAAGTTTAGCAATTCAGCATGTATTAACACTTCTGATCACTGTGTTGTGATACATGCATGATTACATTACATCATATTTTGCAGGACAATCGACAGTGTCTGAGAGTATGTTCTGTACTTCTTTGTACCCTTGTGTAAAATCTTTGAGTTTAATATTTTTATGTCAATTCTAAAATGTTGGCAGATGTTCATCTCACGCATTATGTTGAGAGATTCGATACAAATACATCATGGCTATCAGATGCATTCGTTCATCTTTTGTTTCCTTATTTTGTTCACACTGGATCACATTGGGCCCTGCAAAACTATCCAGCCCCCCCCTCCAGAGGTAGTCAGGATTTTCTCGATACATAATGATTTAGATTGCAGTAATATTAAAGTTTGAAAGCAGGAACAGCAGAGTCGTGTCAAACTACACTGAGATCCCGTTACTGATCTATGCAGGTCCTGTGGTTTCAGGGTTTTAGTAAGAGAACCCCCCCCACCCCCACCCCCCAAGCATGGCCTCCTGAGACAAGGCTTATGTTGTTTCCTCAGCAGGGTTCAGAAAAGCACAACCCAAGTCTGCTCATCACAGCAGAGGGTCTATGGTATGAGCTGTGGCCATGTGACTTTGGTATATATATATGTACATATTTTTTTATTTTTAGAGCTGAACAAAAACCCAGTGGAGGGGTTCTCAGCAGGCCTGATCGAGGACAACGATCTCTACAGATGGGAAGTCCTTATCATCGGCCCTCCAGACACTCTGTAGTAAGTCAGCTTTGCTGTTGAGTGTGAAACACAGTTGGTGTCCTGTTTTTTTTTCTTATGATTGTGCACACACACGGGGCCGCATTTATTTTGGATGTTGTGCAACTCGTACGTTCCTTATCAGTTATGCTGTTTGTTCTCTTTTTGTGTTCACAGCGAAGGTGGTGTGTTCAAAGCTCATCTTACATTTCCCAAAGACTACCCTCTCAGGCCACCCAAGATGAAATTTATCACAGATATTTGGCACCCAAACGGTTGGTACACATGTGACTCACTGCATATTTGCTCGTTTGATTTGATGGTTGTCGGAAATTTGATTTCACGGTGGCAGAGCTTTTATGAGTGTCAGAGATGTCAACACGTCTATGCGTTTCCTCTGAAGGTCCCTTTTTTTTTGTTTGTTTAACACACGAAGCAAAATGTGAACGACGCAGCTGAGTGCCAAAATTAATATCCTCTATAAACGAGATTTTACTTCAATTCCAATTTGTTCTTAAAGCTGCAATGTTATCATAGTCATGTCATGACTCTTTACATGCAAGCAGCCATTTTAACACAACATAATAACTTAAAATAGCATAAATGATAACAATATACAAGCAATGTTTGGAGCATATTTTGTAGGGTTTATTTTGACATTTTGCAGGAATGTATGAGAAATTATGCAAATTTATAGGTGTACACTCAGTGGCTTTTTTTTTAATGCACTGTGCGCCTGCTTTACAGATTTAAGAATTTATTTTATTCTTCAATAGCTTATAATAAATAAACAAAAATAA
>JAUESF010000006.1:2926613-2944689 GCA_032274765.1 Malacoctenus tetranemus
ATTGTTCGTTAATCCAGAACTGACAATGATTTATTCAGACTTTCATGCGTTTTGTGTTTTTTTGTTCTTTGCTGTGTTTTGCAGTCGCATTGGTCTGGACTGGGCGTGCACAGTGGCAGACATCTTACACAGTCTGAATGCTTGTCCCGAGTGGAGCGCGGTCATCGCTTCCTTCACTGACCACTGTGTCCAGCAGCTGCCGCAGACACTCAAACGCACCAACCTCTTCACCCTGCTGGTGCTGGTGGGCTTCCCCGAGGTATGTGTGGTACATTCTCGCACTTCACATTCTCCAAAGCCTGCGCTGCGTTAGGCTGCTGCCAGCCCAGCTGTAACTGCCGTGTGCGTCCGTCAGGTGCTGTGTGTGGGCACTCAGACTGTGTTTATCGACAACGCCAACGAGCAGCACAACATGATCCTGCTCAAGCACTTCACGGAGAAGAACCACGCTGCAGTGGTGGATGTGAAGACGCGCAAGAGGAAAACGGGTCAGTACAATTTTTAGCACCTGAACAACATTAAACAGCTCCAAGAAAAAACGTTAACACGTTTGCTTGTTCCTGTTTGTAGTGAAAGACTACCAGCTGATCCAGTCTCAGGATTCTACCGCTGCCAGTGTCTCAGACCAGTCGGAGGACCAGAGTTTCCCCAAGACGCTTCTCAGTCGCTATCTGAGCAATTTCACCTCCATCATCAGCCACCTGCTGCAGGCAACCCAGGACAACGGTGCTCCTGATGCTGTGGAGGCTTCCTGGGTCCTCTCTTTGGCCCTGAAAGGCCTCTATAACACACTCAAGGTAGTTTTTTTTCTCAGGCATCTAATTACCACAAGACTGCAATGTTCCTGTTTTTTTACACATTATCTCAACGTATCAGTGGTGATTTTTGCTGTCTCACCCAAACTGTGCAGTGAGAATGAAAGATGGCCTGTGTGGTAATGACCTGCAGGAAATCCTTCTCATCTCGCAACACACTGAAACTGTTCCACTGGAACATGCTGAAAACTACATCCTACAAGTTTGCAACAGGGTTTTTTAGGCACTTTTAGGCACTGCTTTTTGTATTTGACTTGACTTGTGACGTGTGAAATGGTTCAGCACCAATATAACAGCACACTGATGTCCTTTTTCTAATTTCTTGTTGTTTCTTGTGTAGAAACATGGGGTGGAGCACGCACAGGAGGCCATCCAGCAGTCGGGCCTGACCCAGCTGCTGGTGAGGAAGTGCAGCAAAGGAACGGGCTTCAGCAAACTGTGGCTGCTACGAGACCTGGAGATCCTGTCCATCATGTTGTACTCGTCCAAGAGGGAGATCCACTCCATGGCCCAGGACCCCGAGAGAGACCAGAGAGAGCAGGACAAGGAGCACGACTCGGACCACTCCAGCTGCTGCGCTGACGAGACCGACGTTAACAGGCCTGACCCCTTAGATGGCCTCGATGAGGAGACGAAGATTTGCTTCCAGGTAACCAAGAATTGCATCACAGGGAAAATATATGGCGATATAAGTGAAGGTGCAAAAGACTGACGTTGGATTTTTGATTGCAGATCACCCACGATGCCTTAAACACCCCCCTGCCCATCCTGCGAGCCATGTACGAGCTGCAGATGAAGAGGACAGACTCCTTCTTCCTGGAGGTGCAGAAGAGGTCGGCATGAGATTCTTTTCTTAATTTACTTCTATTACATTCTCAGCCACTGGAAAAGGACATGCAACACAATGTGGCGTCTCTCTCTGCTTCCAGATTTGATGGCGAAGAGATAAAAACAGATGAGACAATCCGAACGCTGGCTCAGAAGTGGCAGCCTACCAGACGTCATCGCTCCGAGGAAAGGAACACCAAGGCTGTGGATACGGATATGATTGTGGTGTCTTGCATGGTGAGTTGATGGAACATGTGCCTTGAACTGGCAAGTTAGATAACTAGTCTATAATACATAAAGAAAAGAACACAAACTGCCAAAGCACCACAATAATGACTATTTATCTCTAAAAGGAACAGTTACCCAATATTTATTAGACATGAACTGTATTAGGAGTGAATTCATGAGAGCATTAACAATTTAATGACGCAGCCAGTGTTGTAGTCTTCTCTCAGTGAGTTGGTGAAATCAGTTTCATCATTCTCTGACATTTTTAAGTCTCAGGACCCAAGATTTTTAAAGAGGTTTTGTTATTCATCACGGTGTCCGTTGGTGTCCCCTGCTCCAGTCCAAACCAGGTCACTGTGAGAAGGCCACAGAGGAAATCAACGTTGTGGCTCAGAAGCTCATCACCAATTCAGAGAGCGACCTGCAGCTCAGCTACGCCAAGCAGAGGCGCACCAAAAGCTCGGCTCTCTTGCACAAAGAGCTGGACGTGCGCAGCAACCGGGCGGTTCGTCAGTACTTGGTGAAGGTCAACCAGGCCATCGCCACGCTGTACGCCCGCCACGTGCTGGCCTCGCTGCTGGCCGACTGGCCCGCCGAGGCAGCGCTGAGCGAGGAGGCCCTGGAGCTGAACGGGGCCTCGCACATGGCCTACATCCTGGACATGCTGATGCAGCTGGAGGAGAGGCCGCTCTGGGAGAAGGTGAGGTCAGAGAAGGAGGCAACTTGTGTCGCTTTCAGGCTGATGACTGAAAATTGTGTTCTGTGCACGCAGTACACGGTGTAATGTGAGCACTCTCACACATTAGAGGTGGCTGGTGGTTCATGTGATGGTGATGTTCCTTTTCTCATCAGATTCTCCAGAGGGTCCTGAAGGGCTGCAGTGAGAGTATGCTGCGCAGTCTGTCTCTCACTGCTTGTCAGTTCATGGAGGAGCCGGGAATGGCTGTGCAGATCAGAGAGTCCAAACACCCATATGACAATAACACCAACTTTGAGGTGGGTATATCATGTTCTTCAGGGAACACATGTCCGTGTCCAGTCATCATTTCTCTTTCAAAAAGGAAAGTTCTCGCTTTTAAACTTCGAAATAAGCCTTTGCCTCCTTTCTTCTCTCCTCAGGACAAAGTGCATGTTCCTGGTGCCATCTACCTGTCCATCAAATTCGACTCGCGGTGCTTCACAGAGGAAGGCTGTGATGAGCTCATCATGTCCAGCAGCAGCGATTTCCTCCAGGATGTGCACAACTTCAGTGGCTCTCCTCAGAAATGGTCCGATTTTGAGATTCCTGGTGAGGACCGCTTGTGTTTGTGCCGTCAACATTGTCACAGGTTGTTGTTTTTGTCTTTTAACAAATAATGTGCTGTGTTATTTTTAGGTGATACGCTGTACTACAGGTTTATGTCAGACATGAGCAACACCGAGTGGGGCTATAAGTTCACTGTCACCGGTGGCCACAGGGGACGATTTCAGACAGGTACGTTACTGAGTTTCGATTGTTTTCTAACTCTTCTGTCATCATGTGACTTCACCAAAAATTGAAATTGAACCTGTTTTTTTGTCCTCACTGTTTCCTCCTGTCTGATCAGGATTTGAGATCCTCAAACAAATGTTGGTTGACGAACAAGTCCTCAGTCACCTGCCGCTGACCGACATCTGGGAGTGGCAGGTGGGCGTGGCCTGCCGCCAGACAGGAAACCCGAGGCTGAAAGCCATTCACTTGTTGCTCCGCCTGCTGCAGTGTCAGTCCCAGACGTAAGTCCAGCTCCGCTCCAGCTTCCCTCATTCTGCCCACGCGCTCTGTGAAGTTCCTCAAAAGCTTGTGGTCTTGTATTGTCACAAACAGACACAATGTTCTGCACAAACACTCTCACCTCGATGCAGGAGTTCAGTCTCCTGGGTGGAAGTGTTTTAGTAAGTAGACTCTGTGCACATCCAACCTCAGTGGTGTGCCTGGCCTGGCAGTGTAGGATTGCACCTCCACTCATGGTTTGCATAGAAGCCTTTTAAACAAGCGCTGGCTATCGCAGCAGAAAGTAGGTAAAGTATGAGTGTAGGAGTTTGCATATGTGCAGAGTGACTCAGCCACCGTCTCGTCTCAAAGACATTCAGAGCTTTTATCTGATGTTCCTGTTCACACAGACAGCAAAGGGAGGAAAAAGGGGATGATGTCTGACATCCTAACTTTTAATGTCCACCAGCGTTACACTAGAACTTGTATCAAGCATTCTGCATCAGCTGTGCGTCTTTGTGATGCTCCCTCCTGCTCCGAGCGTGAACCCGTGTGTGTCGGTGTGTCTTTGGCTGTGGTGTCGTTGCAGGGCCTGTGAGCTGACGCTGCTTCGACCCCTGTGGCAGCTCTTCATGTCCATGGAGAACAGCTTGAGCCAGGACCCCACCAGTATCACTGTGCTGCTGCCTCTTCACAGAGCCCTCACTGAACTCTTCTTCATCGCAGAGGGCCGTGCCATCGTGAGTAATGCCCACACGTGCACACACACAGAGTCGAATTGGGGGTGTTTCTATCCTTAAGACTAAGAGTGTGCCTTGTTGGCGTCTTCGTTACTTCTTAAGTCGTCTTGATTTGTTTCTGCTTTCTCTAAGGTTGACTAAACAGATTCATGTATAAAACATTTCTGAGTTTGTCTTCCTGCAGGACAATCTGTTCATGCTCTTTTGGCTTTCAAACTTTTCCAGTTCAACATCTTTTTCTTTACCTTCATGTCGTTTTCGCTCCCTTGCTTTGTTTATATCCGTCTGACTGTAAGATGAGCGTGTTTTTTTCCCCGGTCCCACCTGTTCTGCACTGGGCTGGCAGCCAGAGCGCGGCCATGCCATCTGCCAGACAGCACAGTGCCACACAGGCTCCCAGCAGACTGCTCAGGAGCAGGAGAGATGCTTTCCATTTTGGGATGCGTGTGCACACTCTCTTTCTCCCTCTCGCAGTTGTCTTGAATTATTAATTAAGCGAAGTCTCAAAGATTATGAGCCGTTGAACCAGACGGTCCCCAGAAAAGCACTACCTCTTCCAAGCCCTTCGGGTCCGGGCAGCAGAGCTCCAGGCTCCTGATCTGACAGTAGAATTACATCAGTTGACTTGTCACACAGACGGATTCTCCGCTCCCATCTGCACCCACTTGATGTTTGCTGCATGCAAAGGACTTAACAGGCAATGCGCACCCACAAGCAGTAGGGGGCAGTAGCAGCACTTATAGCGCCGCTTGCCTGCAATGCCCTTCATGGACACTGCAGTGTTGTGTTCGCCACAACAGACACACAATAGTGTGTGCCACATCCCAACAATTGTATCCAGCAGAGCGTCATCACAGAGTTCCCTCGTTCACAGGACACAAACGAGGCCACTGTTGATCGTCCCTCCACAGATGGCAAATGGACTTTCACTTGTGTTGGCCGTTATGGTGCTTTAGCAGTCCTAATGGGCTTTACAGGATCCCTCACGTTCACCCATTCACTCAGCCAGTCGTCCCGCGCTCGCAGATCAACAGCTGCCAGCCGCGCTGCTCACACGAGCATCTTTGGGGTTTGGTGTCCTGCCCAAGGACGCTTTGGCTCAGAGATACTGTGTCGAACAGCCAAATAAGAAGGACACTTTACCACCTAAGCCCCAGCAGCCCCCCCCCCATTATTCACAGTCTGAGGTGGGGGCCTGACAGGTGAATGGACAATAAATGGAATGTTTTTGCAGCAGTTTTCACCACCAAAGGAGCTCATTCTCAACTCTTACTTATTGTTGTGTTGTGAGCCATTTGTCACACTTCCTGTGTCATGTCCCTGCTGTCAGAGTGAAGGAGACTGATCCAAGGTATTCAGGCTTCCTGGAGAAAGTGTCAGTGAGAATAAAAACAAACATAATTCCTGAGTACAATGAGACTGTGTGCACTGCAAACCGAGGTTCCAGTTTGTTTATTTCACACTTCTGCTGCTGGTATTACAGCACTCCTGTGCTTCAGCAGGTGGGTGCTGGGCAGCTCAGCGTTTAGGTCCTGGGTCCAAACGTGGGAGGGGCCTGTTGGTGCAGAGTTTGCATTTACTCCCTGTGCACGCATGTTTCTTCTGGGCGCTCCAGTTTCCTCCCACATTCCAAAAAAACATGTTGAGGAAGCCAGTTGCTCCAAGGTATGTGTGTGTTTGGGTGGAGGCTGCCCAATGCCAGCCAGGACCAGGCAAGTTTAGTCTAAGAGGTTGATAAGCACGCGCAGGTTCTACGTTTAGAAAAGCTTGCTCCCTCTCTTCTGTACAAACGGATTTACCTCACTAATTTGGAGAGCAACACCGTCCCTCAGCAAACTAATCCCTAAATTGCTCTGTTTTCCTTATGTAACTGCACTCCGCGATGTTGGGAGATTTTTTTAAATGCATAAATGCGCCTCTTCCGCTAAGAGAGTGCGACAGAAGTGCTCAGCTGAGGATTTGTCTCTCCAGACCACTCCGAATGAAAGAAATCCCCCAAATTCGACCAAATGTATGCAAATTTGGAACAATCGAGTCTTTGCTCTCAGCCATGTTTAAAATTTGTCTCCACAGGCAGCGTCATCGAGCTGGGACGTTAATATGATCTAAAAGTCATAAAAATAAATGATATGGGTATTGTAGTGAGCGGCGTGATGTGCCACAGCCTTATTGTGCTGCACTGCCTCCAATCCTGCCACCGGCTCATTTGAAAGCCACAGCTGGTCACGTTTCTCCAGACGTCCTCGCTCCGTGTTCACACAGACGTGGTGGTGACTTCCAGAGATCCAGTGAACTCTCCGACCCAGGAAGTGAGAGTTGTGATTCGTGATCAAAACTCAGGCCGTGCCCCGCTGACTGTACAAATGGTCTTAGGATGTTCGCGGAGCATAAACATCGGGTGTGCTGTGAGATGAACGGCGGACTCGGAGCTCTGGACTGTGTCTCCAGCGCTGTAAAAAGCTCCATTTGGCCGGTCTCAGCCCATTTAGTCTGTGTATATGCTTATCTGCGTTCCCCCCAAAGCTTTTGCGCTTATATAAGCCGAGGTACGTCTTACCCGCAGGCCTTCACTGGAAGCACTCTCCAGTTTGTTTATAATTTTCAATGACTTTTCCAACATTCCTGGGCTCAATTTGATGCTGGGATGAAGCTGAAGAGTGGTCAGGGAACCAGGCCTCATTTAGAAGCCATCGCACGTCTTATGTAAGATCTCGGGGTGACTCGGTTTCATGACGTTCCTCCTGTTGGTGAGAGTTGGCTGCCCCGTGAGGTCAGCAGGCCTCGCTTACATGCCCGATGCTGGTGTGTGTCAGAATATGCAGTAATTCCTTGTGGTTCATGTGTTGTGCAGGCACAGGGCATCCTCCAGGACTACCTGCTAGCAATGACCACAGACGAGCAGCTCCTCAATCACACCGCAATGGTAAGACTTTCACTTTTCTTCGCTCGTCGCTGCATAGTCACTGCCAAGTCAGACCATGTTGCCTTCAGGTACACTCTTAGAGGTCACCCCAGGCGCTCTCGGTTGTGAATGAGCTCCTGGTGTGGATGAGGTGTTATACAACTCGCCTTCACCACGCAGCCGCGCTGATTGAACGGTCTTCAGACGCTGTGAGTCAGCCCGCGGGCCGGACTCTCTTCTGCTGGTGAATCAGCGAGCTGTTGACACCCGGCAGATCCCTCAGCACCCCCACTATCCCCCTCCCGTTTTGAATGTGTGCGTGTGGGCCGTGCTCAGGACTAATGTGTTTGATAATTACAGGCCATTAGCATTTGTGGCAGAGCGAAGCCACCGCGTCCGCTGTACCGGGGACCACGTAAGCACAGCAGAGGAGCCTGAAGGCAGTTCGGGGGGGAAGCGCAGGATGCAGGGCGGTGAAAGAAACACTGTGGGTGGTTCTGCCGAGCAGTTACCTAATACCTGTCAGGGCGAAAAACCGAACCAAAGGCACAAAAGTCAGAGCTGTTATGATAACAATGATGCAGAATCCCCGAGCAAACTGGCGGCGGCTCAAACTGGAACAGGCTGCAGGTGTTGGAAAGTCACACCAACACTCACGCTCTCTCTCACTGCCTCTGCATCCTGTCCGTCCTCTCCTGGACACTTTAGTCCCCATATCGTGCGATCATCCTATACCACAACGCACGCCGCCATGCGCGGAATACTCACTGGTTTTTCTCTCCCGGTGAGATGAGCCGGTGAGTTCTGCAGTGGATCGGGAACAAAAAATTGGACTTTACAGCTCTGACGAATTTCATTTGGAGATTTACGCCGCATGGAGCATCGCGAGTAACCTTCAGATTGAGGCGTTTCCGTCAGCCGCATTAATCATTGATTTAGCACCCGTGGATCAGACGAGTGCACGAGACAGTAAAAGATGTTGCAGTGGTTCTAAGACCCGAGAATCTGCTGCTCGGTGTTGTGACACTTCATATCTCATCCAGCATCCACAAGTAAACAGGCAGCAGATGAATAAATATCACTTAAAAAATAGTAAATTATCTTCTGAACAGTGATGCCGGTAAGATCAAAATGAATAATGTGTTACTATCTTCCAGTCATGAGTCATCTCATGTTTAGATATTTCCTAACTAGTAATCAGATTAAAGTTTGTTTTTTTATCAGGGTCCAAATGTGACTACTGTTGTTGTTTTTATTGGTGAATATATGGTTGTTTGTTTTTTCATCATTGTGAATGGTAAAGGTGCTCGATGTCTGCTGGATTTGTAAATAATCCAACGTTTGCGTGAAAAGGTGATCATGAGTCAGTGTTTTGTTTACAGCAGCTCCAAAGTTGCCAAGAAGAAAACACACCTATTTATATGCTGTGTGACGGGCTGTGTCAAAGGGATGTTTGATTTTCCTGTCCCTTCGTACTGCTGGTATCAAAGCAGAGACCTGCTGCGCGGTGGAGATGACTGGCCTGGAACACGTGGGACGCTCACTGCCAAATCTGTTCACTTGTTCGACTGAGAGCTCCACAAAATGTTCCTACACGTCGCATTCAGTTGTGACTTTGGGCCAAAGTTTGGGTCATGGTGGCCTCTCAGGTGTGGCTCTCACCAGGCACACACGGGTCCATCACACCAAACAAAATGGAACAGCATTACGGCGCCTTGTTGTTCTGAACAGAGGAAAACAATAACACATTTGTCAGCAAGTCTAAAAAAAACACAACAAAAGCAGCAAAGAGCAGTGGCGTCTGTTTAACACTTGGTTATTAAGTAAGAGGAGCTAAAGTGAACAGAAGTCGCTGCATCATCAGATTAGTCACCCTTGTATAATCCCGCCCGTGCACTCGTTTCCTTCCAGATCCCCCCCCCCTCCTCCTCCTTCACACACGTGCTCTCTCTTTGTTTTTGCACCGTGCAGGCTCTGAAGAACATCGCTGCCATCAGCCTGGCTATCAATTACCCCAACAAATCTACCAAGCTCCTCAACACGTCCCCCTGAGGGGTCCGGCAGGCGACCGAGGAGAGCAGCCTGAAGGAGGGGGACGCATCCTGACTCAGCTGGTTCACTCTGAGCAAAGGACAAAGAGTCGAGGGACAGGAGCCTCCCTCCCTCCCTCCCTCCCCTCCCCTCCCCTCCCTCCCTCACCATCCAGTGCTTTCCTTCTAACAGGACACCCCCCCAACTCTCTTTCAGCCGCCTCTGTCCCTCTCTCTCTCCCTCCCTCCCTCCCTCCCTCTCTCTCTGCAGCACTGAGAACATGAGTTGTGGGGGGGCGGGGGTGTGTGACTCAAACAGCACTTTCCACACGTATTCACAATCCTTTTTGCCTTAGGTGGATCCAGTATATCAGCATGTGCATTCACTGAAACAGGAAGAGTTTGCAGCTCTGGTTTCTTTTTGTTTTGCTTTTCTCTCGGTTCTATTTTATGACTTTTACTTGAAGCTGCCGTGCTAAAGGACATGGAGTGTGCCAAATTCACAACCTTCATTAAAAGTGTGTTCCTTCCCCCCCTTCCTGCCTACCCCCCCCCCTCCTGAAAAGCAGCCACTCCGGGTTACGTAGTCCATCATGGTGAAAACAGGTCACCTTGGCGACTTGCTCATGTCTCAGTGGACATGTAGAGCATCCTAAAAATACTGTCCAGGACATTGGAGTCCCATTAGTCACCACAGAGAGAAAGTAATGACCTACTAGCTCGTACTGCTCCCTCCCTCCTTCCTTCCTTCCTTCCTGGTCTCCTCAGATCCTTCTCTACTTACTTTAAGGCAACGGAAGGAAATGAGATCCAAGCAGGATTCTTTCTTCTTTGTTTGTTTGTGTTTTTTTTTTCTTACCATAAATAATGCGATGTGATTGGTGTGTTTATTGGGAATTCAGACCCCCTGCAGGATCTGAGCGGGTTAGCGCTGGTTCTCATAATAGCCATAATCTGATGAAGGAAAGTGAAGCTCACAGCTGAGGGAATACTGTGATTCTTACTATTGCAATGCATTCCTCCATCTTCTTCTTTCGAAGGGAAAACAACTGAACAGTTGAACTCTCACTTTCACCCAATTACGGATCATTGAACGAAAGCTCTTTATGATGTCAAAATGATGCTTGAACGTCATGTAGAAAAGACGGAGACTCTCTCGAAGGCCTTCAGTTTTAGCCACACATTTATTTATTGATTTCCTTTTTTATCTCCAGTCCAGGAAAGTCCCCCCCCCCTTTTTTTCTCAACTTGTTTCCCAAACTTGGGCGACAACAGAAGCTGCTGCACCGTTGCAGCCGGCTGTCGAACAGACATCGTCCCACCTCTTCACCAGGAACACGTTGGATCCTTTTATACAGAATTACCTCGTCTTTTATAAATCCACTTGTGTTTGGGGGTGATGCTTCCTGAAAACACAACTTCCAATCACATCTCACGAGCACCTGCACCCCCCCCTCCCTCACTCCCACCTTTCCCCACACACTCGCACCTTCATGTCGCACCTGTAGCCACATCCAACACTTGTTTCAAAGGAGGCGCAGAGCTTCGTGCACGGATAAATCTGAACGCCGGACACCTGCAGGGTGGTGGTGGTGGTTTTTGTTGTTTTTTATTCCTCTGTCGTTGCCTGTTCTAACTTCAGAGGAAGACGCTCTCTCGTTTGTAGGAAGTCATGGTAGTTTTATACCAAAGAAACCCAATCATTGTGAGCCGTCAGACATCTCCAACGAGCTCCTGGTCGAGCTCCTCCTGCGTTCTTCGCGTGTCTGGAAGCCCCCCCTCCCCCCTACCCTTCACGTAAGAAGCCGGAGCAGACAGAGGAAACCATAGACATCGTTCACTTTCTTTTTCTTCTCTTTTTTCGTTCCTTTTTTGGGTTGATTTTTGATAATATTTTCTCCCGAGTGGTCCCGACACAGACCCCAGGTCAGTTCGGTGGTTTTTTTGTTTACACAAACATCAGCTGCAGTGAGGAGCGAGGAAGAAACGCGTCGGCCTCCGCCGGGCCGCGGCCACACCTCACCTATCTACGACGTGCCTACGGTTAAAAAATGAAGCAATCATAATTTAACTCATGTTAGCGGATATTGTTATTAATTCTATTTTAAAAGAGAAAAAAATCTATTGTTTCTTTTGAAGTTTTTTGTAACTTTTTACTTTTCATGTCGGTTTCTGTTTTTGCGCGGATGCTTGATATTCGAGGCTGACTAATTTGAATGTACATATCTGTGAATATAATTGCACAGGGAATTAAAGACAAAAAAAGAAGATATAAAAAAGAAAACAAAGACTTTGATATCAACCCCTTAAAGATCTCATCTCTATCAGGCACTAACAGAAGGACACTTTGACTCTGGTTTTGTATGCATGGCACACTGAAGGTAAAACTACAGTACTGCTTGGGTTGAAATGTGATCCATTTCTAATAAAAATGGAAATGACTTAAATATGACTCGTGCTGCTGTTCCCTTTTCTTTGTGTGTGTGCGTGTGCGTGTGCGTGTGTGTGTGTGTGTGTGTCGGTCCAGCGTCAGGTTTCTGTGCTGCCGCAAACAGCAGCCCGATAACACGGGCGGCATTGATCCGCACCCACATGCTCGCTCGCTGCCTGCACAATGAACAGACGTGCCCAGTGATCCATCAATAGTTGCCTCACTTTCACGAGCTTTTTCTTCTCTTTGTAACCAAAAAAATAAAGAAATCCCACATTTTCACTCAAACGGCTCCGATTCCACAAACAAAAAGCGACTGCCTTTTTCTCAGGAAGCAGAGCGTCACTCAGCCGACTCCCTCGCTCCTCAGTTTTACCTCAGAGGCCCCCCCCCCACTCCGCCTCCCTGTCTGCCAGTGATCTCAGGGACAGCGCTGATGATGGGACTGATGATCACTGGGGCGATAATGACATCAAATGGAGGAAATATTCAATAAGGCTCCAGATGATTCAGTGTGCCCCCCCCCCTCCCCCCGCGTTACCAGAGCCCCCACACCGGGGTGAGTCAGCCCTGCTGCACCTCCCCTCCTGCCACGCAGCGCCGCACCTCCTGTCCTCCTGCCTCTCATTGTCCCTGCGAGCTCCCAATCCTCCCATCTGCCCAAGGTGAATGCAGGACACTGTGAAGGCTTCCACAAACTGAAATGTCATCGTGACGAGGGTTTGCTTCAAAAGGCACTTTTACTTATAAATATACCTCTTTTTTTATTTTAGTTAGTTTTCGTAGATTAAGCTGCGACAACACAGAAACAGAGACAATGGGAGTGTAATGCTGCACATGTTGGGGGTAGTGTTGGGTTGGGTCTTCACTGTTTTCTCCCAGCTCACTGTTGGCCTCTGCAGGTCAACAGGTTGAAGGCTAGGTGTTTCTTATTTCCAGACACGCCCACTTTCGTGTCACCTGAGCACCTTTCATGATTGCTGGGTGTGTCCAGAGAAGGAAATGCTTTCCATGGGTGGCTTCACTACTCACTATTCTCTCAAAGCTTCGTCCCTGCTGCTGTTTTCTTCTGTGGGCACAAAGGCTCCTTCAAAAGGTGACGACCACAATGGAACCGAGTGTCATGGGGATGATGTGCAGGTAAAACCCTTTAAAAAGCAAGTAATCCCAACAACTGCCTGTGTTATTTAGTCTGTAAGCCAGTGATAAAGAGGCCATGCAGAGCTGATGCCACGAGGCTGTGTGCACCGAGCAAACGAGCTGCGTTCCACCTCAGCCCTCATCTGCGTTTCCTGATCGTCTCCTTCAGCTGTTAACACTTGTGAATCACTGAGCACCCTGAGCATCACAGTCAGTGGCGTCGTTAACGTCTCCCTGAGTGTTGCCCTCCGCAGTGACACTCCACACTCCTCCCACTATCGCTTCTCCGACGTACCAACGCGCTCGCTTTGCTTTCCTGTTTTGGGAATTCCAGTGATGCAGCGACAGAACGACTCGTATCGAGTCATTTGGAGGATGTGATGCCTGAACACCCCCCCCTCCCCTCCCCTCCTCCCCTCCCCTCGCAGAGACGGATCTCTGCCGTCACCAGACATATGCCGAGTGTGTAATTTGCGTCATTCCTTGGAGGCGTGCGATCAAACGCCGCCTCCTGTGCGGTCACTTGTTTTGTTTGCAAATCCAGCCTGTTGTGATGACGCCGCCGGTGCAAAGATCACCGTCGGCCAGCTGTGTTCAGTGGGAGCTTTGTTTGTTTGAACTTATCTTTGATTTCCAATATCAGTCTTTTTTTAAACTAATGTTCTCATAAAGTGGGAAGTGATTTTTCACAATGCTGGAGGGACGGACAAAAAAAAAATGTGTGTGAAGTTGGACAGAGATGTCCAGCGCGTCACTGACTGATGGACACTGTCCATGTGAGACGTCTGAAGTCGCTCCTTGGACCAAACCTGGACCTATCAGTCCTGTTGCATCATGGGAGTGTTTGGGTTCACTGCTCCTGGACTTCCGCTCTCAGCCCCCCTCCTGCTGAGTCTCCACGCACCTTTGACCCCGTCCGAGCCCCCCCCCCCCGCTGCTGCCATGCTGGAGGAAACTCCACCTTCACCTTGTCATAATGAGACCTACTTCCTCTCACCCCCCCTGGGACCCGGGGCCAGTGTGGGTCACCCCTCCTGAGGCTCGGGGATAATTGGGTAGTTTAAAGCACCCAGCGAGAATAGGGCTCACCGAAGGCCCACACCCATATTTAGCCGCTCAGCACACGCTGTCGTGTGATTGCACTGGGAGAGGGAAGCTCGCTGTTTTTGATCTCATTTTCTCGCCTCCCTCCTATCTGGGTTAGAGGCGGCCTGTTATTGGAGCAGCCACCTGTGGCACCAGGAGAAGGCGTTTATGGTGGATGGCAGGAGCTCCCGATGCGACAGCTGAGGAGCCGCGCATGCTAACTGCTCTGGATCATCAGAATGAGCGTCGGGTTTGGCTGAGAGGAAAAAAGTGGCAGTGATGCGATGGAGACGACGGGCGATGGGCTGCCTGTTTCTGCCTGAACCTGGACCAGCCACGGGTCACACACTAGCCTGAGGACACAACACCAAACAATGTCAGTGGCAGTCTGCTTTCTGGGGTGATGATGGAACTCACTGTTAAACTACCAAATATGCAATTCTTCTAATCATCCAGTTTTATTTCCCCACTCTAAAAATCCTTTTTTTGTCACCTCCATCACGCAGCACAGAGTCAATTAAAGCCAGTTAGGGAGCTCTGAGTAATACAAAACAAAAATCAACCCGATCAGTGCAGCTTCCTGCGTGTTGGTGAACACATCAGCCTGTTTTTCCGTTTCGAGCTGTGGTGAGGATCCCCCTGAGGGATCCTGAGTGCTCACCACAGCTCTGAACGGATCCTGAGGGATCCTGGAGCAGAAACCAGCAGAAGGCCCCAAACACGAGTCTCTCACGGCACGCTCAGCAGCTCCCAGCAGCAGACACGAGTTGTGCGATGGGAAAGTTAAATCCGAGGTGAATCGACGACTCGGCATGTTTGGAAGTGGAGGAGTGCTCCTGTTTTTTTTTTAAGGTGACTAACTTTCAAGATGTTCAAATGTTTGTTGAAGCCAACAAACAAATAAATAAGTGAACCCACACGGAGGGCACTTTCTTCATGACGACTCCACAAATCACAGGAGATGTCCACAGCAGCTGGCTCCTTTTAACGCAGGAGGAGCAGCTCTGCTCTGAGCTCCTCCCTTGTTTTTTTTTGTCTCTGTAACACAAAAAACTAGATTTCAAACATTTAACATTTAATTTTCTCAGTGTTTCATCATGTTAGACTTGGTGTATAAATGTACAAACTCTACTTCGTAGCCTACGTTTATTCCATCAGTGTTTATGAAGTGTCAATTCAATTAGTTGGCATGTTTCTGGCTTTCTGTTACACCAGCCAAGCTGAGTGTTCCCACCAGTTTACTAGTGCGCTCATCCTTCCTCCACTCGCGGCACAAACTCGCAAAAAAAAAAATCGGTGACTCTTAAAACTCAAGAGCGCCGTCAGAGCCGTCGCCTTTTGTTTCCCAAACAAACGTCAGTCAGAGTCAGCTTTGCGTATCCTGCCGCCTCCTTCCTCCCCGGTGGAACAGCATTTCAAGGCTCGCGAGCGGCGCGGCGAAGATCAAGTGGGAGATATTCCGGGGCTGCGGTGCCATCAGCTGCGCAGCCTCTCCTCGCGGCGCCGCCGTGACTCAGGAGGCCTGCTCGTTGTCATGCCATTTCTTGTAGGAGGCTGTCGGGGCGCTCGGAGACAGCTGAAAAAGCTGCTCCGGAGTCTGCATCAAACCTGCATCAGTTCCCCCCCGTTGTGAGCCTCCATGCCGCGGAGCCGGACTGCCCACGCTGGGTGAACCTACCAACCTGTACGCCTGGAGGACGGCGCTGTCTCATCTCCCTGCTTCCCCCGTCCCACCAACCCTCTCTCTGTTCTCTCCATCTTTGTTTTCCTCTTCTTTCATCCTTTGTCTGTAGTTCTCTTGTACACTTCTGCTGAGCTACTTACTCATGTAAATGACCGAACATTTTCGGCCCACCAGTCCTCGAGTTAGCATTAGAGTCCACCTTAGTGTGTCACAAATGTGTCAGTTGTAAAAGGAACTCCTTCAGAGCGTCTGAATCGGGGCCGGACGGCTCTCTGCTGACTGAGCGCCGGGACTCCCTCATCGTTTTTATCCCCCTTTTACAGTCACAGAAGTAATGGAAATATCTGGTTTTACAATACGGGCCCTTTAATGACTCGCACACAGAAGCTGCACACATGCATGCTGTGTACGCTCAGGAATCCAAACCAGATGCTTTTGGGTAAATGTTCGGTTTGAGCGCTGCCTCCTGCTGCTTCAAAGCCTGTTTGGCTGAGCTCAGGGGGGGGGGCTGGCGGGATCCCACCTCTATCCCACAGGTCTGCACGCCGCGCTTTATTAAAGTCAGAGATAAGACGGAGTGGGGTCAGAGGAAGGGATTGTGGGTAATGAGGAGCAGAGAGGGCACTTGGCGGTGGAGAATCCCAGCCTCTGCTCCGCAAGGTCGTCGCTGCTCCACCGCTGCGACGTTTGGGATTCTGAGCCACACGCAGAGACTCGCCCACCGCGGAGCCCTCCGGGGTCCGCACACATTTATTTCTTCCTGTGGAAGTCGGATTGATGAGGCGACCTGGTTCAAGAGGGAGGAGCTGGGATTAAACCTGTGCTCCTGGTCACGTGACAAAACGGACGTTTGCTTGGTTTAGGCCCGGCTGTGGTGTGAGTCCGTCCAATTAAGTTGACCTTCGTCAGGGTCTTTCTTTTGGTCTCTTGAGTTATTTGATGGCAGAAATCCCCGTCACGTGTCGGAGTGCGAAGTGTGTCATCTCCTGCCCGCCTCCACTTATTTTAACCCTGGTGTACACGCAAAGAGCAGGCGTGTGCAGGCACAAGCACATGTGAGATTGGCTGCAGGCTGGTGGTTTGTGTTGGAAGCAGAAGGGGGCGATAAAGAGGGAGGAAACGGAACAAGAACGAGAGTCTTCGGTGTTGCTAATGTAATGATGGCAGTTTGCATGTTTTCCCTGAGTGTGCTTCGGTTTACTCCCACACTCGCGCTAAATGTGTGAATCTAAACGGTGTCACTCTGCACCCGTGTCCTGGTCCGTCCTCCGTAGCCGGGCGGAGAGCCTCGCTCGCTCGCTCGCTCGCTCCTCCGGCCCGCTGCGCCTCGCCCGTCTCGTTCCACATCCAGCCGCCCCAGATCCAGGTCACACTTTGATGCACAGCAATGTGCTGCAGTGGTCCACTTGTAACTCTATCATTAACCCGCGGCACAATGCGGCGTTCTCGCTCGCTCGCCCGCGCCGCGGCTCATTCAAGTGCGGCGCGGACGGTCCAGTGGACTCGCAGTCGTGAAAGATGATAGTTTAATTCCCTCCCCTGTTTTTTTTTTTATTGAGCCCTCCCCGGCGAGCTCTCCTCTCTCACTGAGTGACCTTGACAGACAAAGGAAGCCTCAGCATACATGAAGGGGAGCTGGTTAATTGTTAATGGCTGTTTCTATTATTACCTGAACTCCAAGCAGTGAATAGTGGACTGTATCGTTGCCGTGTGTGTGTTTTTGATGGTTTGTGCGTGGAAGGAAACCTTTTTGTTTACCGATGACCAAAGGAAAAGCTTTTACATTATTCATCTTGTAAATAGCTTAAAATGATTGGAAATGCCAGTGTCAGCAGGAATAACTCTGGAAAACACATCATTAAAAAAAAAAAAGCGAAAGGGGAAAAATAACGATCACCTCTCAGGGACTTCCCTTTTCCTAATTGTCGCTTTCGCTGTGCAGAGAGAGAGAGAGAGGAGGAGAGTAATGGAGTAAATGTACTCACGCTGCAGCGAGCGGGGCTTTCTGGCTGGCTGTCAGACGCAGCTGCTTTGTCGCTGCCTTGAAGAGAGTCGGGTGTCTCAGCCACCTGTGAGGGAGAGCTCGTATGTAAGCTGAAAAATTTTCCATTACACCGGCTGTAATGGGGTCCAGGAATCGGCGGCGCAGACAGGAGGGGGGTGGGGGGTAGTGGTGGTGGTGTGGGGGGGGGACTTCCTTTCAACACATCTTTAAACCGAACCGGCTTCTGACACGGCTCAAAGTTATCTGCTGCCCGGCGGGCACGTTGAACCGGCGCCGCGTCGAATGGGCCGCGGCCTGTTTTTTTTTTTTTTTTCAACCTAATATGGAGCCTGATTGCTAAGGTGGTGCCGAGCCAAGGAAAGCCGGCTTCACGGACGGCTTCGTCTCATCCCGGCACCGAACGCATCAGGAAGCAGCTGCGCTCGGCCATTACCACCGAAATTAGAGTCCGGTGACTC
>JAUESF010000006.1:3034200-3047957 GCA_032274765.1 Malacoctenus tetranemus
TCAGGAAAGCTGTTGCCTCACAACACACATTGTATTCATAGCCCAACCCTGATGTGCGTGCTGATCTAAGAACAACAGCGTCAAACGAAATAACGACTCTGTCCGACAACTTTTACAGGGATATATTTTGCTCCTGAGTGTTTCTACGGATAAACATTGTTCAGCTTCTGCGTCCTTCTCCAAACTGAGGATTCCATCGACTGCAGGTATGACAGCCCACACCACAAAGACAATAGCCCCCCCCCTCCTTTGGGGAGCAAAGGAGCCTTAGTCTTTGCCCGTTCTGGACAATATTACATTAAAGAAAACCAGAATTATCAACAGTATATATATATAAATATTGTGGAGATTTTTAAAAAGGCTCCAGCCAGGGACAAAAGTTTGGGAAGTGTTCCTAGAAGCAACATCACCTCTTAAAACACAAACTGTTTCACTAAGATGTGATGTATCATAGATTTTCAACAGAAAAAAAAGGAGAAAAACAACATAGCATGATGACATCATTTTTCCCCAACAGTAAAATTAAAAACACTGCATTTTCTTGATGTAATGTTTCATCATGTCAGTGTCTTATCTGATGACTGTGTGTGCCCTCGGCCTTCAGTTCAATATTGGCCCAACTTACGACATCTCATTACTGCATCAAATGATGGTACAAATATTTGACAGAACGCTGCTATAAAGATTTCGACCTGTCTCCGTGTTTAATTCCTTTTAACTGATTTGTCCCGTCGCCTGCGCTGAATCTAAGCCGACGTTCCGGGGAGGTGCTTCACCTGGTGACGCCAAATAAGGGGAACGTTACGGAGTTCTTGATGAACAGCGTGTAGTTCTCGGCAGACATCAACAGAGGCGGGCTGGAGGGGGAGCAAGAGAGGAGAGTCAGCAGTGAGTCATCACACATGATGTGTGTCACACACGGCGCTTTATGTAATCCCAGGGCGTGTCGGCCAAGCATCACTAATTCGATCCTGGGCTCGCATATTGAAGAAGCCAGTCGGCCGGCCACTCACTCAGGTATGTTGTGATCGTCCTCAACGGGACACCAGGCCAGCACCTCGCAGGTCCCCGTGCTGTTCACGCACGCGCCGGTCATTTGTCCTTGAAACAGGAAACAGTGCGACACCTCGTGAGAGACCAGACATCCCCTGGGAGCCGCTTGATTTAAGAGGACACACCAGGCAGCGCGAGCCAAAGCAAGCCAGCCCCCAACATTAAAGCAATCTGAAAGATTTTTTTCCTGCCTCCGTGCTTCAGCTTATCTACATGAGCATCATCGGCAGCCAGATATGAGAAGTGAGAGCCAAGCCGGAGCTGAGGCAGCTCTTTTTTCTTCTTTTATCGTTCGCCTGCATTAGATTAGCTCTGCTGCTATCGGCCTCGCTCATCGTGTGCTCGAGGAGTTCACAGACAGTTCTCCAGCAGGCGCAGGGGGCCGCTCGGCTCCACCGCCTGACCTTTTCTCGCTGGAGCCCCGGGCCCGCGTTTGGCCACGGGCTCAGGCCCCGGACGGCTGTGTTTGCTTGTCTGCGAGCGTAATGACAGCGCGCCGCCTCTAAAGGGACACTGGCACCGCAAGGTGAATTTGACTGGTCTGGAACGGACAGATCTGAGGCTTTAGCTAACATCGGCCTTATTGGAGTGGAAGTGGGATGCAGAGGACTTGAAAGGCTCCCGTTTTAACCCTGGGACAGATGGCCCGCAATAAATTTACGTAACGTCCCTTTCAGCCTGCTAGAGACACTATATGTTTGGCCCTATTAAAAGCCCCCCTTGTCTGAGGGGGGTATTTGTTTTCCGATGTCTCTGTGTGCTTGTGACTGATGTCAGGTGATGTGCATGCGACTTATTACAACTTCTGTGTCTCTTATGTATACATGCGTGTGTGTGCTTGCTTGCTTGCTGAAGGAAGGGTCGTGCTGGCTTGCCTCTGTGATCTCCAGCTATAATCCAAACACACACCAAATGTTTGGTTGCTAAGACGGAGCTGTTGATTTTAATTCGTTTTTTTTTTTTCTTCTTCTTCTTCTTCCTGCGGAGCTGGACGAGAGCGATCCGCCAATCGCGTCTAAATGTTTACCCTCGCCGTGACGACTCGGACCCGGTGCGCTCCGGCGTGTCGTCTGTCTTCTCGCGGATCTCAAGAGCCACGGCCCAGTAGGCAAACACGCAATAACCTGGTGTGATCCTCGTTCAATGCATCTCCCCTGCACAAACACTAGGCTGCTGTGAGTGGCAAGAGGCGAGCGGCGGTGCTGTGAGGAGCCAAAGAGCCGGGCTGATGACTTGGGTGGGTAGGTGGGGATGAGGGTGGAGGGTGGGGGGGGTCGCTCAGTGGGGGACAGCAGAGGTCACACACCGTCGTGCCGTCAGGATTTACCATGTCCCGTACGTTTGAGGGTCCCTCCTTCGCAGTCCGAGTTGGATTTGCAGCTGTGCTTCCCTTTGAGCTGTCGCAAACATGAGAGTTTGGGTTATTGTCTGCACACATGTGACCTTGTGACTCTGCTTGACATGACCACACCAGCTGACTCTGGTGCAGCAAAGCAACAGAGGGAATCATGCAGTTTTTTTGCGGTACTTTACAGCCTACGAGCTGCGTGTTCGTCGTCCTGAGGCCACATGGCCTTCAGGAGACTTGTTGTTGTTCCTATACGGCAACACAGTTACCCAATTATAGAAACAGTCTTGGAATGAGACGCAATTTCCGCTTTGTTTTACTATTTATGGTAGTGTGTAAGTGAGCGGGAGAGGGAGAGGGAGAGCGAGAAAGGAGCAGGAGCCTTTCCACATACCTCTGGACACTTTCCCATCTTCTGGCCTTCAGTGATGATGTAGTTGGTCATCACTACAAAGGATGCGTCGCCCTGAGGTTTTGGATCAGAACCAGGGACATGTTAGGATTTATGCTCCTGGCCTCCAGCCATCCATTTACCATATGATTCAGGAGCTGTTATGCAACATGTTGGGCTTGATTATAAGCAGTGTGTCAGACAATGCTGACTTGTAGCCGTCTTGTGTCACCGACAGCTTTTACATGCCTCGCTGTCACACGCTTTATCCCCGCTGCATCTCGAAGGCTTCATCAATCAAAGGCCTTTTAGGCTCCTCGCTGAGAGTCGGAGAGGTGAAGTGGCGCAGCTCTCGTGTTTAGGTGTCGGGCGGTGTTTGGGCTTGTTTGGGTGTGTGTCTGCTCGTTAGATAACACAGAAAGTAGCCGTGTATTACATGTGGGTGGTGATCCGGTCATCTGGAGGTCCAGACTGATGAAAAAGAACATCTCTGTGGCGTGTTCTCAGAGCGTGGCCAAGAAAGGCTTCCATTTGTGCTCTTTGAGTGCTTCTTAGTTATGAATGTAAATATTTCCATTTATTGAATTTCTCTACATCTCTGTTTATCAGTCTGAGCTCCTGGCTTTTTGAGTTCCCCTTGATGGCGAATAAAGAACTCACCTAAAATCTAAAGCTATGCTGAGGCCTCATTGTCCGATTTATGACTATGGCCTGTTTGAAGTTTCTCACATGCATTGAAGTGATGGTCTCTGTCTCTGAAACAATGACCAGTGCTGGAGATAATCAACAAAGAGAGGATTTCAGAATAAAAGCGGACGCAGATATCCACTCCATCAAAGTTTGTGGTGAAGAACAGTTTCCCTTTCATGTCGTTGGTTGTGTTTATGGCTGCGCACCGACCCAACCCTGCATCCAACACGATCCACACCCATTCCTCAAAGCAAACACTGCAGCCCTCGCTGTGTCTTCTTTATGTGTTTCCCACTGATAGTCAGACTCAGTCACATTTCAGGTAAACAGTAAAACGCATTGGAGCCGTGTGCTTCTTGTCAAAGCTGTTTGCTTAACTCGCATGCCATGACTTGTTAAAAAGGACGGAGACGCCTCCGTGTTTGACCAGAGCTACATTACTGCGGTCTCCACAAACTTGTGACAGTTTCTTGAAGGTGTCATCGTTTGATCGGATCTGGCATGGGATCACGCTACACGGACGTTTTAAACTTTGTCACAATCTGACCGCTGGCCAGCTCGCCTTCAGGGGGGGCGGCTTTTTGACGCCGCTTGTCTGACTCACTCTCATGTTTATTCACTCTGACAGTTTGATCCACGGACAGCGGGCGTTGACTTCATGACATCTGACCCTGACCCAGATTCACTCACCCACACATCACCACCACAATGGGCACCAACTTGCACCAGGTGTCAAACAAATTCTTGACCAATCAGGAGTCACGTGTTGAATGCCCCTGCATGCACGAAAGGCTTTCGCCCAACCGGTGGCTGACCTGCGGAGGGAAGACGTAGTCCGCCACGTCCCACACCCTCTCGGCCCCGCTCACGTTGGTGTAGCCGACGCCTTTCATTTTCGTGAAGACGGAGCTGACCGCCGTGTCTGTGGACTGGTAACCTTTCTCGTAGATGAAAACCCACCTGTGTGAGACACAGCACAAAAAAAAGAAAGCCCCCTGTCAGACCTGTCAGCACCTCGGAGCCCCGTGCTCCACCACGGCCCCACCGTCTCGACCCACCGGCAAGGGCACACAGCTATGGGTGACGTTGACATGACATTCTCCACAGCCGGCAGCGCACCTCACGGCGACGCGTGTGCAAGTGGCTGCGTTCGTGCAATGTCACGGTGGATCTCCTTGTCCTTTCGCCGCGGCTTGGACAGATCTGACACATTGAATCTCGGGGAGCAGACATTTGCCAGCCCCAGAAAGTGTGAGAAAAGAATCGGAGGACAGCTGCTGCCAACTGTTAGAAAAGTGAGAGCCGCTCAAGTAGAAGGTGAATCTGCTCCGGCGCAGTGTGGATCAGTGGAGATGAAGTGCTTATCACTGCCTGCTTACTCCAAAGAAAGTCTCTCAGCTGACAGCACGGCCAAAGGACGCCACTGGAAAACATCAGCGTGCTTGTTCTGCTGGTGAGAGTTCATGTTGTAGTGATCAGTCGGTGATTAGGTGAGATGCTCTCACATTTTTGTCCCTTTACACTTTGTGAATAGTTACAAAGTGTTGTCAAACATTAAACCAGGAGTTGTCGTTGGGTTTGATTCCCATTTCAGACGTTTGTGTGTGTGTGTGCGTGTGGGTGTGCGTGTGTGGTCTCAGCAGTTCAACTGAGGAAACATCCCGCATGGATCCATCAGGTCCGTGACTCCTGTCAGTGAGTTACTGGAAGACCATTGTTGACATGTCGCTAATGGAGGCCCACTCTGCTGTGTGACGCCGGCCGGTCGCTACGTCACAACCTCCGTGAAGGGACCCGTCACGATCTGATCCAATCTGTCCAGAAAGGTTTCTGTGGCCTGAGAGAACAGCAGGGTTGACTTGTTTCACCTTTTACCTTTACCTGGTTTTCCCGGCAGAGAGCCGGTGAATGCACGGAGCCTGCTGCAGGACGCGTCTGTTTACAGCAGTGTTTTGCAGCCTTCTTGGAGTTACGACACATTTCTAACTGTGAAACAATTGCATCACGCCTGTATACATAATGACATTGTTTACTGGATCCACTGAATGTGCAGTTTTCTTCTCAAACACGTGGAACGTTCTTGGGCGGTTATTCTCTTTTGCAACGTTCCCTCTGGGGAACAAAAACGAGGAGAGGAGCTTCAGTTTCGTTTCTAACTTCTCTAACTTCTCTGGAACTTGTTTCAGTTAAAAATGTATGTATTCATGTACCATGGTTCCTCATTTGCTGGGACTCAGAACAGGTTTAACTTTCAAAGTAAAAGCATATCATGAACTGAAACGCACTGCTCGATGTGCGTGGAGAGAAGGCTTGTGGGTCGAACTCTACAGGCGTAAAAACAGTTCAAATAATTCAACAAATCTATCAGAGTAGAGTAGAGAGAGACGTGTATATATAAAATGGGATGTTTTCATCGCTTTACGTGATTTAATACCTCTGATTTTGTTTTGGTAAAATAAGCTGAGGGAATCACCTCGTCTGTGGGGAGAAATAAGGAGTGTTTCCCTTCCGCTCTCTGACTTCCACTCGTGATCTATCGTCCATTAGGGTAACGCTGGCAGCTGTAACTGAATCTTCAATGACAAAAGGGCCTGAAAGTCTTCGCAAGATGAAATTAAAGTTTCATTAATTGTGCTGAGTGACAGCTGCTCAGGATGAGGCACATTCGAGGCTCACAGGGGGACGAAGCTCACAGAAACAACTGAATACAAACACACGATGCAAAGACTTTAAAGCCTCTTTGTTGTCAGCTCAGCTAAAGATTCTCCTCTGAAGTTTAACCTCTAAAACTGTGAGATCAGAGGTGTCAAACTCATTCTAGTTCAGGGGCCACGTGCAGCCAGATGTGATTTTGAGGGGCCGGACGAATGACAGCATTCCTTCTTTGCTTCAACTGACAGCAACAAGTTGAACTTATTGATAACAGTGAACTGTTTCACTCACACTCTTCCCACGTTTGATGGCGTTGCAGCCGTCTGCTGACCCTGCTACTTCTTAACAACCTGCTCAAAAGCCTCATTTCCCTTTATAGTCTTACACAGAATTCAACATTACAGACCAAACAAATTCTCCAGGCTTCAACCACTCGCTGGTTTCCTCATGCTGCTGAGTGGAGGTCGTTGGAGTTTCCAAAGCAGAACTTGCAGGCGAAGCTTTCAGCTGTCTGGGACCAGCTCCCAGTTTCACTTCAAGAGGTGAACACAGTCTGTACTCTGGAGCTCAGGTCACGTTGGACCGTCCGCTCAGTTCAGCTGCCGTCGCTTGAGAAGGTCTTGTTTGCTTTCTGACACCTTTCTCTCTCTCCCTCCCTCTCTCTCTCTCTCTCCCTCCCTCTCTCTCTCTCTCTCCATATGCATCAACACTGCGTGTCACTAGCTCATGACTGAAGACGGTGTTCCGTCCTGCATTGTTTCTCTTTTATGAGCTGTTGTTCCTTCCTCCATCTGTCACAAAATGTTGACGCCGTTCCCAACCTGTCGTAACAAAACCCCCGGTGGAACCAGCTCCCACTCACAGTCGGCGACGCTCACACAGTAACTCTCTACATTTGGGGGCCCTGATGCACTGAGCTTCTCTCTTTGCTTCCCTGACTTAATGTGTTCCCATCGCATGTTTTGTGGGTGTCTCTCTCTCTCTCTCCCTCTCTCTCTCTCTCTCTCTCTCTCTCTCTCTCTCTTTCTCTCCCTCTCCGTCCTCTCGCCCTGTCCCTTTCCTGCAGGATCTCTGGCTGGAGTGGGAGGTTTCGCGCTCGCCGCTTCCTGCCCTCGTGGAGTCGGTGGCGTGCGGATCAGCTTGCTGTCGGATGTTCTCCACCCGTGAGTCTGACTCTGCTGGAGGTTTGCTTCCTGTTTCGAGGTGAGTTCTTCCATTCCAGTGACACCGGTGCGGGCTCCCTCGCCTTTATGTTTTATTTAAATATTACAATATGACTGCACTATTTTAAACTAAGACTAAACTCAGAAATAGTCACGAGGGAAAACAACTCCTATATTGCAGGTTTTTTGCAGCATATGGACGTCGTCTTTTCACTTTTTTCATAAAATTAGAAATTTTTGTCCTTTTCAATAACTTTGTGTTCTGTTTTCCACCATTTGTAGCATCCTAAATAACTTTTGATGTCGACTCAACAACCCCTCTCTCCATCAGAGGCCAGAGGTGGAGCATATCCACACTGTTGTTCTGTCCAGCTGATTAAATGAAGCCTGAATCTCCAGTAACATTCAAAGACTTCCAGGACCACAAACACCGGCTTTGCACTCTTCTGATTTGCACAAAGTGACACTTCTCATTGTGTCGGTCTATCTGTGTGAGTAGCCGGGGGGGTGTGGGCAACAGCTGGTGTGCAGCGAGCAGATACTGTTCTGTATGCGCACATACACACGCGCGCACACACAGACACACACACACAGACACATGCTAGTACACAGCTATTTCATATAGGTTGTGCAAATCAATTACCCCCAGGCAGTGAGCCTTCAGCCCGACATGTGTTGGAGGACACGTTCACTCGTTTGTCTTTGACAATGAAGGCGCCTCGCAGCACCAGGCGAGCACACGCGGCCTCAGAACTGCACAGCAACCATAAGGTGGGCACAAAAGCAGCAGCTCCCATCAGCGAGGCGAGGCGAATTATTTGAGTCCGAGCTCACATTGGAGGGGGGGGGGCGGCGGGGGGGAGGGGGGGAGGAGAAAATAGAGCACATTAATGGAATAAAGAAAAACCGATGAGCGTGGAAATAATAGGAACATCTTCCAAAACAGCAGTCTAAGTGAGATCTGTATCTGCTGCGACAGAAGGAGAACGGGGAGGCAGGGAGGAGGCTCCTTGATGTGCGGAGGGTTTTTCTTCCCACCACGCCGGAGCAGCGAGATTAGTCTTCATTTTGTGACAAAGACAGATTAGAATGAGCAGGGAGAGAGGGGGGGGGATACAAAAACCTCGGAGTTAAAGCTGCAGAATGCAAGCGTTTAAATGGCATCAAGTTGAAAGTGACAAGAGAAGAGTTAATTAGAGCAAGAACCTTCACGGTGTAATGAAGCTCCTTTCTCTTCATCAAATGACTCGTAGCTGCTGTAAAGACATTCTGTTACATGTAATTTACAGGCAGAAATCAAAAGACAGACACAGCACGTGCCCCCCCGCCCCTTCTGAATACATAACTGCCACCACGTAGCATTCGGAGGAATCTCGCTGCTCTTTTTCTCCCCACTAAAATTGATTGTGGAATTTCCGCCCATGATTCCACTCCGAAGTTTTCCCAAACTCCTTCATGTGGGATTTATTCGGACTTATGCAAAGTGATTCTGCCCTGAGGAGGCCTCGGCTGAGATAAGGCGCATCCGAGGGGACGTGGTGCGTCCCCCCACCCCACCCCCCCCACCCTGGCCCGCTGAAACCACACCTCGTCCGTCCACTCCCAGGTGGCAGAGACGGACGTTGTGGACGGGACGTTCCGAGGTTCAGTGCTGGGGGCTGTCCGCCTGCCTGCCCCCCCCCTCCCCACCTCCTTGAGCAGAAGGACCTGGACAGCTTAATAATAATCACATCTCCTCTCATCCACATCACACAGCAGCTTTAATGTGCCCTGATGGCTCGGGAAAGGCATCAGGTGACGGCGGGGGCGAGGAGGCGGAGGAGGGAGACCTCCGTATCGGTCTTGGAGGGGCTGCTCCCGTTTCTTTATCAGCACCGACTGAAAGCACAACTCAGCCGTTTTAGGAGGAGGAATCACTTCCAACTTTTTCTGACACTCGAGGATTTTTTTTATAATTACAGCCCCCGAAATCAGCAGCGTGTCAGCTTCAATCAGCTCACTTTTTTTTCCCCGTTAAAAAAAAAAAAAAAGGACCCCCACGTCGCCTTCAGCGTGAGGAGGAAGCAGCTCCGGCCCTCCTTCCATTTTTGGTCACCGTCATCGTCACCAGCAGAAGGTAACATGTCTGCGCGCTGTTTGGCAGCGAATCGGGCAGCAGTTGATTGTTATCTGTGCGAGCATATGCCTCAGCGTGTTCATCAGACACACACACACACACGCACGCACACGCACACACACACACGCTGCTCCTCAGGTTGTGCTGCTCTGAGGTGCAGAGGGGAACACGCACACACACGAATGTGAACGCGGCGCATGAGTAATTTCCGAACAACAAAAGCAATAAACTAGAAGCTGTCGAGTGAAGTAGGACGCAGTTTAACAGAAAAGAAACATGAGGCTCTCCCTTTTCCTCAGAAAAATGATTCAAGCGTGTCAAAACAAGTGTGGCTGAGGTGGTGAGTGGGATCAGCATGTGTAACGACAGGCACGCGGAGGTGTTGTCGCTTTCTTTTGCCCCGACTTGAAGAAAGTACAGATCACGTCATCGCTGTAATCTGCTGCTCTCACCCATTTCTGCCATCAGCGCATCAGTCAGTCATTGCTTCCCCCCCACACACAGTTCACCTGCAGCGCCGGCCGACGCGCTGAAGCCACACAGCACAACTTCCTCCCGTCTCTTACCTGGCAGTTTGAGTGTTATTGCTCCAAAAGCAGACACAACAGCACTCGGGGTCACTGTGAGAGGTCATTCCACACAAGCTCACACACGCTCAGCAACGCCTGCATTCCTCTCTGCTGAAGGGGGGGTGAAGGGGGGGGTGAAGGTCCGAGTCTTACCCAATGATGTAAGCCAGTACTCCCAGCTGGATCAGCCGACACACCACTCCCACCCTGCGGTTCCTCACCAGCACCTGGCGGGGGGTCTCGTACTCGAAGAAGAAGTCGGAGAGGGCGTTGGTGATCTGGCTCTTCATCTTCTGACACCGGCTGACCCACATGGAGGAGGGTCTCCTTCACCTCACTCTCATCAAAGAAAGAAAGCGCCCCAAAAATCCACCGCTGTCCCCCCTCCTCCGTCCTGGTGTCCTCCGCCTCTGGTCCTCAGTGGCAGCGAGGCTCCTCTGCCTCCTTCTCATAAGTCACGTCTGAGGCGCTTCAGGAGAGGTCCTGAAGTGTAGGACTTCCTCCTTTCATTCCTTCCTCCCTCCCACTCCCTCCCTCTTTCTCTCTCTCTCTCTCCCGCTCTCTCTTGCTCTCCCTTCCCCTCTCTCTCTCTCTCTCTCTCTCTCTCTCTCTCTATCTCTCTCTCTCTCTCTTCAGCCAGTCACATTTGCGCATCATCCCATTGACCTCGTGGCTGCATCTCCTGGCTTCTCATTGCCTGCACGCTAAATCAGCATAACAAACATTTGCTGGAACTCTGTCTCAACTAAATACCTCCACTGTTGCCACACAAGCACCGGACACCCCCCCTCCTCCTCCTCCTCCTCCTCCGCCTCCTCCTCCTCCTTCTCCGTCTCCTCCTCCTCTTTGTACAACCAAACCTTATCGTCCCCACTGACACTCTCTTCCTGCATGCTGGGCAGAGATAGAAAGCACATAAGCACAGTGTGTGTTTCACAGTTCAGCTTGTTTGCTTACTCTCATGTCACCAGTTGTCAGACAGTAAGCCCTCTTATGTTTTATCATCAGTTTTGGTGTGTATGTGTGTGTGTGTGTGTGTGTGTGTGTGTGTGTGTGTGTGTGTGTGTGTGTGTGTGTGTGTGTGGGGGTGGGGTGGGGGGTGCTGCAGGCAGACATCCTGCTCAACAGTTTGCGCTCCTATCGTGTGCCGGGAGGTGTGGTGCTCCTCTGAACTCGCAGCCAAAGGCAGGATGCAGAATTTGAAACAAAATGCACAGAATCTAAAAGGAGACGTCAGGAGGAAGAAGTTGACACGATGAAATTACATAAAAGGTCTCACGAGGGAGGAAAACCTGCTTCCCCTCGCCCGGATGCTGCGTTTCCTAATCTCCAGAGATTAGCGAATGGGACATCTTCTTTTGGAATCATGTTAAAAATCCAAATCTAAATCTGGTTAAAGCCCGGGACATATGTTGCACGTGTGAAATTTTCACAAAATGGCCATGCTGAGAATTTATGTGGGATTGTGAGGATTTGGCCGGATGGGGGGGGGATTTATTAAAAAGCATTGCAAAAAAGAAAAAGGGAACAATTTAAATAATAAGCTAAATACTGTGGTGGAGACAATGCAATGTGCACCAAATCAAACAAATGCTGGGGGGGGGGGCACTTCCTGACTGTTTGGGATTTTTCTCGTGTCTCATTCATCTCCGTGTTCAAAATGTCGTGCTCGAAAAAAAAACTAGACGCTGTTGTGAAACTCGGCGACTCACTCGGCTTTTCAGCTGCTTCACAGAAAATCAACCGATTTGTCGTTTTTTGAAGCAAATGTCATCGGTCAGAACCGCTTTGAGACTGAGAGATGTGCTTTAGTCATGACTTCCACGGCAGTGTAACTGAGGTCGCACAAAACCAGCCGGTATCAGCAGCGCAGAAAACATGAAGGCAGTGACATCACGTCACGTTTGTGAAGTTATCTGATGAAGCAGTTGCGGACGAACGAGCGATTAAAACCACTTAAATCGGTAAAGGACTTCCAGAGCTCCTGTTTCTACTTTTTACCACGTTTGTTGCAAACATCAGGCTGTGTTTGTTTCAATGCTGAGGAACTCGGTGACCCTTCTACTGAAGCCGGCAGTACTACAGAACGGTTGACACTTTTAATCAGCAGTATGAACAGTGTGAGCTCTACCAAACAGTTAAACCTCACATGTACATCGAGCTGTGCTTATATTTTGTGTTTCGTGTGCTTTGAGGCTACAGAGCAGCACCTAATCAGCACAGGCTAATGAAAAGCGCCAAACAGCGACTGTCATTATTGGTTGGTATGTCCAGAAGCTCATTGATGGAAAAACTAATTGACATTGAATTCATTTATTGTATTTCAGACTTTCTCTCACTTTAACCAGACAAGACTCACGTCGGGTGTCGTGATTTTATTCCATGTATTCCACGTGTTGTACTGAACCGTAGACTGAACCCAGTCACACAAACCTTTGAATGTTCACCTGCTTGTTTGCATTTTAACTTCAAATGTTTAAAGTTGCTGCTTTTATTTTTCTTTGTTCACGCAAATTGGTCCTCATGGTGCTCTTAGACAAACACTTCTATGTAACCAGCCATTCCAGAGTCATGTTTGCGGAACAATAATGTCTTTAAGTTGTTTTTTTAAATAGACACCTGTCAAACAAGATGTGAAACAACTGTCCAACCATTCATTTTATTTGCTTTTGCAGAAGCACCACACAAACATGTGATTCACTGGCAGAGCAGGTGGACAAAGCTGTCATTGTAACCTAATCCTCAAGGTGATGCCTCGGCTGATATTTGTCAGCAGACCAGATAACAATATTGACACAACCGCCATAGAGATTAGCTCCAGTGTAGTTCCTGGTGGGTGGAGGTGGAGGAAGGGGGACCGTCAGTGTCAGGTTTACCCGATGCAGGTTCGAACCAAACAGACCTCCAAATGCTCGAGAACAAACCCAAAAGTCTGCGAACGAAGGGGAACAAAGCGAGGTCGATGTAGAAACGCAGGCTAACCACGCAAAACGGGAACAAGTGCAAGAACAATGCTCAACGCTAACCGACAAGACAGACAAGAAAGTAGGTTTGCTAACAGGCGGGTTCTCACTTTGGGGAACATGAATCATCCATGACGTTACTAATTTTAATCTAAGAGCTGAAGGTTACTGACTGACAAAGAGGGGAACATCTGTTCAAAATTACAGCACAATGGGAACATCAATTATAAAATGCAGGTTAGTTCCGTTAGAAAAAACCAAAGTTGGAGTAGGAAAATGCAGCTCTCCCACGACATGGGAGCCAGTGGAGCTCATGGAGACATTAGATGTTACCCCGCAAAATATGTTCACTATGACCAACACTTCTGTCGATGATGTAGAAGAAAAAAAATGCTGATTAAAATGATCCAAATGAAACCCTGTAACGAGATTTGCTGAAGCCTCCTGACAGGCACCAGACCTATGAGAGGACGCCCCTCCTCCTCCTCAAAAAGAGGAGAAAACAGCTCTTGAGAAATGTTGTGTACGTGAGCCAGAAATTGAATTGTTCAAAATTCTTGAGAAACCCTTTGTAACCTTCTCTTCTACCAGGAATGTGACGGACGCAACTGGAGCGGCTGGTGAGACTTCAGACGTCACACATGGCGGTGTGGAGGCGTGTGCGCTGCGTCGCCCGGACCATTAGGGACCCAGTGACTGATAGTGAGCGGTCCACGGCCACCGTCTCTCCCTCTGGGTCCACACACACACACACACACACACACACACACACACACACACACACACACACACACACACACACACACACACAC